>SNVD02007983.1:0-310299 GCA_013180625.2 Boswellia sacra | reverse complement strand
TGACCGATAAATATGATTTTTAAATTTGATCATATTTGTCATTTCGATCTGACAAATATTTTTTTAATCTTTATTATATTTGGCGCTTTTGACCGAAAAATATGGTTTGAAACAGTAAATTTTTTTTAGATTTACAATATTTGGCGTATTAGACTCACACCGATTTTTTTACCCTGTGCGATTCTGTCAATACTCCAATTTGGCATATACAACACACAAATATCTCTTCTAGATTTATCATACACTATTGAAATAAATGATTTGTGTGAGTGTTTAATTAAAGGGATATATAAATAGTTCCTTGTAACAATCATAATAGTAGACATGTCAACAAGCAAATTAAATAGTATCAGAAAAAGAACAACTGAAGCATATAAAGACACTTGCAGTTCTTAAACAGCAGCTGCACTTTTCACCCGTTTTCACCCGTTACTCCTGCATTTCAGCCAATACAAACAACCACACTCATAATTCAAACGCAATAGAAAAAGAATTAAATTGAAACTATATATATATATATATATACATATATATCCGATTGAACTAACAGCAACAACATCATTAATAACTATTAATGCTCCATGACACATAGATTAAAAACGTCAGTACAGTGAATAGCACAAAAATGGAATAACACAAATGTTACTCAAAATTGTAAAAGGAAGGTATTAAAGATATAATTTGTGAACCACTTAGGGAGGGACAAAAAAGA
This sequence comes from Boswellia sacra, assembly GCA_013180625.2. Taxonomy (NCBI): domain Eukaryota; kingdom Viridiplantae; phylum Streptophyta; class Magnoliopsida; order Sapindales; family Burseraceae; genus Boswellia; species Boswellia sacra. Next base: position 309,587 of record SNVD02007983.1, on the reverse strand, counting down.
AAATAAAGAACAACAAATTACTTAAATGAGCTAAGAGAACTTAAGACCATCTTGACATAGGAATATTTGAGTGGATAGAACCATCATTGCAGTCTACAACCATGCACATTAAATTAATTGACATCAAGTGAACGGCCAAACTAAAACTGATGAAAGTGCCAGAAATCTCCAAAGGATTTGCACCCTTTGCAATAAATCCCTTTTACAATGTATAAGTATATATTCTCAACCAATAATTTTTTATAATATAATGGATATTATCACAAAAAAAAAGTATTTTCTTCTTTGTTTTTTACATAATAGAAATGAGAGATGCATAGCTTAAAATAAAAAATAGAAGGCGGTTGCATACCTCACAATTTCCTTCCATATCCATGATTTTTTTAAAAGGATGCCAACTAGGATCCCTTAGATAATCCTCCCATACAGAAGACAGTTCAATTGCTTTCTCCTCTATTTCTACACCAGCAAATTTTGTCTTTAGAACAGTAAGGAATGGTTTATGGTCAAGCTCTCCCATTCTCTTCACACGAATGATAGAATACATAGTCACCTCCTTCAAAATAGAACCAAAATCATGCATGCATTTCCATATTAATAAAGCAAGATTGACGATAATGCAATTCCAGCTATATACCTAACAAATTCAAAGTCATAGCCAAGCAATCATATTTGTCAGTAAGTAACATAAAAGTATATAGATACAAGACACACCACATGAGGATTCAAGCATGATGAACAAAAATTACTTTGTACCTTTGCAAAATTCATCTCAATATTGAAGTCTTTAAAGGGAAGGTAACTTCAATTCTTGGTTGAAAACATGCAGAGAATAACTTACATTCATTAGCTCCTTGCGAGCTTCCTGCAATTCATCATTGCTTTTGCGCTCCTTGAGAATAAGAACTTGATTAAGTTTTTTAACATGCTCCATTTCTTCTTCCTTCTCCTTTATATCTTGCATAATTGCATCCATATTTTTCTGGACCTCCATATCTACCCCTCTTTTGCTCTATCTCTAATTCCAGTGTTTGTTTGGCACCAAGTGTTTTTTGTAGGTTGATTATTATTTTGAGCAGTTCCTCTCTTTCTCTCTGCCATTGACAGTTTAGTCACAAATTAAATTGAAAACACCTAAAAGTGATGCATATATAAGTAACCAACCATACATAAAATGCTGATCAGCTCAAGATTGAAAAAATGAATAAATAAATAAACCTTTTGTTCTTCAGCCAGTCTTAACATATTTCCAGCAGCCAAAGTCTCTATCTCAATTCTAAAAAAAGTAAATAAAATACAATGAAGCAGTACCAAACCTTGCAAAACTTTGTTTTGACCCAAACACGACCAAATATTACCATTTCCAAGTAGCATGCAGCAAGAATCCATCAAATTCCAGAAAACAAACAAGGAATTAAAAACTAACAAAGCACGTATTCATTAGTTTTCAGATATTTTCATTAATTTTCAAAATTAATAAGCATCCAGTCATAATTACATATATCAATGCAACTAAGCATCCAGTCAGTTCACTAAGTTCAAAGCTTACCACATTTGCTTTGTGACAAGAAGCACCAGATACATAAAACGCACTCATGGTATCAACATTTCGGCATCCTGTAAAAACACCCAACATCCATCAGTGACAAGTTCATTTAGTTGTATAATAAATCAATCACAAAGGATTGTATAGACACCACACTAACTTGAAAGAATGATGATTATTACAATATTTAACACATTAGAGTTAAGGAACCAACATATTCCTACCACAAGAGAAAACTGCAAAATTACACGCACAACTAGATTAAAAGTCAAGGTTTCAGAAATAGACATAAATCTATGCAACTAAGCATCCAGTCAGTTCACTAATTTCAAAGCTTACCACATTTGCTTTGTGACGGGAAGCACCAGACACATAAAATGCACTCATGGTATCAACATTTGGGCTTCGTGTTCCTGTCCAAAGCCTGCAGACCATATGAACCCACTGTCTAGTAGTTAACAATCATGCGACTTCACAGTGCTCGAGACATAGCCCCACCACCATAACCAACTTCAACTTTCCTGCTTCTTATGCTACTTTTTAGCATAAATAAATAAAATCTTTTTAAATAAATAGAATTAAATTCTACCAAATCTATTAGTAATAAAACATGGATAGTAAAGAGCCACATTCAACTTGAGCAATATATACGTAAGGGGAGTACTCCAAAAACTTGACAATAATAGTTTCTACATTGTTCACAAAAAATTCCCTAAAAGATTGATCCTGTTTAAATGGTTCCTATCCATTTACTTCCAAATTGCTCTTTTCATCATGTAATCATGGCCCAAAAAAAAAATCACCAGATCCATCAGCATCTACATCTTCAAACAAAAAAATCATCGTCTATATCTTCAAAATAACATTCAAATTTGTTAGTCTTCCATCTGTAATAATAAAAATATACTATAAATTGATAGCAAAGATGCATCAAATTAGTTATATTAACCGAACATTGAAGCAGAAAAACGTACTCATATAAGTAAATCTTGCTTGCAAATAACTGATTGTTTCACTTTTTGTTCGCAAGCTGATCTAGAATGATGCCAGATACATGGTTTGCCCACTCAATCCTAATGTCATTCATCTCATTGTCACTGTATTTGTCCTTGTAATTGAACTAAGACATAATCATGTACAACAATATTAATATCTTGTTATTGAACGAGTAAGAAAATAATTTATTGCATCATTATCATCTAACCTTGTCAGAGAGGATTTTGGGGTCTGCTATGATCTCCTTTATGTATCTGAGCACGTAATATCCACATTCTATCGATCCCTCCTGTCGTGGTCCCTAATTATGCAAAAACTGGTGTTAGTGGCTAATAGATGAAATATCTACAAAGTATTAATTAATGAAATTAACTTATTTTCTAGTTTACCTTCACGATTATCCACGGATTTTTCTTCTTCATATTTTTGTCCAATGTAGATTGCCACATCATGAACCCTCTGAAGACAAATAATTGCACTTTCAAGAATTGTTTTTTACACATATCTTGAAACTTTGATGATTAGAAATGAAGGTGAAAACTTACTGGTTTATTACTTGCTTAGCACCTTCCTGAATTCCTTTCCTCAAGGAATCTATATGAAATATCCTCAAAGAGGACAAGTCAAGGATAATCAAAGTCCAATGGTATCTGCACATTGAAAGCAAATGAACCCAAGTCAGTAAGTGTACAAAATGTTGGTTCATTTACAAATACAACAAAGATATCTGACCCTGGGTTATAAGGAATAAGCACATAGTCTCTATTTTTTAATTTTTCTAGCTTGTCTGCAAGTGACTGAGACATTTGTAAACACAGCTGCTTGTCCTTTAGTTTGCTTGCAAGTATGGTTTCGGGATGAATAAACCCAAACTTCACCGAACAACAGAGTTAATAAATTGACAGCAGATCTCCAGGACAAGAAATTATATGAGAAGATTAGCTAAGCCGATGGAAGCTGATATATTACCTAAACAACCTTCAGTTTGTAGTCCTTTCCTTGACCTGCATCATTCAAGTGATGAAGAGTTAAAGCATGGCAACATTAATTAATTTACAACTTTATACTTTCTATCTATATAAGTTACAACTCTATAAAAACTATTGTAGCATTCTTCACTAATCAGACTCTATTTTTATCAAATCATGCTGATGGCAAGAACATCAATAGTTCAATAACATAAAAATGGAAGACAGAGTGATTAATAAATAACATTTGCATATTTCATTACCTGAAGTTCATGCAAATCACGAAATCAGTACCCTGCTTAAAAATTCAAAACTAACATCAATACTTTGAGCTTCAATCCAATTATGTTCCATATGAACAAGTACGCATTAATTGCTTAAATTCTAAGTGATACCCACTACCCCAAGTGGGTTATTTAAAACTTCAGACAAGAATACCAGAGACAATAAATCTAGTTCTGCTGTTTGGTCAATATATCAGTATATCATTTAAACCATAACCAATTCAGTTCCATTAAAGGACAAGGATGTATCAAATAGGCAAAATAATAAAATCATTAATTACATAAACCATGTTACTGAATTTAGAAGTTGTAAGAAGTGCATTGGTTGAAGGAATATTATACTTACTCCCTGCACAACTTAGTGAATATCTATATTTAGCTTATTTCCTCGATTTAGCTTATCCACAAAGCAAAGCAGAATGCTTATTTCTTAATCTAGAAAATTGTCCACTCATAAACTAAAAGTTCATATTTACGCCACACATACCTAGACAGCAATGAATTCCACCCCTCTCAGGATCAATTCGTAGATGATTGGCAATCCTATGAGCTTCTTTACAAAGCAAATGAGGATCTTTCTCTGTTTTTTTCACAGCGTCATATAGATTATGATTTGTATTAAGATACTGTACATGCCAACAAAGAAGTATACCAATGAGATTACTAGCAACACCTCTGTAGTTCAATGTATAAAAGTATAACAAAACTATTGAACAATTCATAGTGCAGCCAACTTATTCATTATTATTCTACCATATCAGAAATCTTATCCATTTCTTCGTATCTCTTATCACTCAAAACTCAAATATATCTAAAGAAATTCTTGTATATCATATTTTCTACTGTCGAGCACTGCATTCACTTGATTTTCTTCTTATTTGGAGATAAAGTTGTCTGTGACTACTTGAAGTTCCCTAAAAGTGAAGCTTCTCAAATTACCAAGACTTATTAGTCCAAAAATTTGGAGATAAGTAGGTAGTTAGCTACTGATTTTCTGTAACTAACTACCTACTTATCCAACAACTAAAACACAAGATTTAGAACAACATAGATTACTAATTGTATTACAGGTTTCTGTTTCTAACAATTATTTTTCTGTTTATTCTATCTATATAATTACCAACTTGCACATTCATTCAAATAAACCAAATACGACACAGAAATGAATATGTTTCAATCAGTCACTGAGATAGATTACATCCAGAACCAAGTAATAAAAATGAAGCCTTCACTGCATTAAAAGTTTTTTCAAAGGATAGGTTTCCATTGGTGGGCCAATCAATTTTCTGGAGTAATTCTTTAGCACAATGACTTCATTATCTAATGAACGAAATATATATACAATTATGAAGACTGCTAAAATCTTGAAACATTAATAGAATGAAGAAATATTGGCATATAAACATTCTAAACCCTGTCCAGATCATTTGAACCTATACCAAACTCCAAGAGACTAGGTCGAACTTATACGACAAATTATACTCCCAAGCACATGCTTCTGCAATCTGTATCTATTATATTAGATCACAAAATATGGAAGTCAAAAGTATGATTCACTAAATTAGATCAAAGCACTAAGCTACTATGGGCAAAACAACTATGTTTGGTATAAGTTCACATGATCCGGAAAGGGTTAAAGTATCAAAATAGCATTGCATGTAACTCAATTTAGGATAATAAATCAGGCAAATAAGGAGTAAAATGCAAACCGTAGTACACATTTGATTCAAACCTCTGTTGCTCCAAACAAAAAGAAAACCATTACTTGTATAGTCTCTTTTCCAACTTCAAATGTTAAGCAATCCCAATATTCCCAAATACAAATAAAACTCTTAAAATACATTGTTATTACAGCACTATTTTCCATTTATATGAAATTAATTTTATGATGATCAGCCTCCTCTTTATTATTTTGTAGTTAAAGATGTGCCTTATTAACAGTTTTTGAGGGGAAAGCTTAAAATGGTAAGCAATTAATATTGATCAAGTATCTGGGAACCTAATAAAAAGTATCAAGGTATCTCGAGATTGTCAGACTAGTAAAAGCGCAAATCATTCTATCTTCATGGGTTTATTCATCTATGAACTGCCACAGTAACTAAAAAAAACTACATCCAGAGCTTTTTCTGGAATCTGCAATAGCTAAAACCAAATTCAAATTCATTGCAGAAACACAAAAATAATAAATAAATAAATAACAAATAAAAATGAATGCTCAGATTTATCTAAATATTATGTAAATTTAAGAAATGAATTAAATGAAACTCTAAAATAGTAAGTAGTTTATCATATAAATATAAAGTAAAGAGACTTGAGTGACATTGCTAATAATGAAGCATATGAGCTATTATGTGGGAAAGAAATAGAATATTAGTGAAAATAGTTTACAAAGTTACGTATCAAAATTATCAACTAGTCCAAAGTTTAATCAGTTCAAAAGCAACTGGCTAAAGATAGATCACTTCTTTCGTAAGCATTTAAGATTACAAACATGCAAAATCATACTTTATTAAATGTCCAACCAGCCAAGTTCACCGTATGGGATTCTACCGTATTCATATAAACATTTTTCAGGTTGCAACTAATTGAATAACCATATCTGTATTATCTGTATAACCAAAAGGTGCTTCTAAAATTTAAAATACAAAAGAAAGAAAGAAAGAAACTTTCCCTCCACATCTCAAAATTTTAACTTTTGAGAAAACAATAAGGAAGTGGAAAGAAGAATAAATCTATGAGGAGATGTGCAGCAACATTAGGAAAGATGAGGGGCAAAAAGGCAAGTGAAATTGCCAAAAGAAATGGCTTTTACTGAATCTGGTGACGACTCTGATAAAAGAAAAAAATTATGTAATTAACAATTAAAACAAACAAATAAACTAAAAATATAGTTACAGTTTTGAAATTAAGGATTTCAAAAATTAAGGTTTTGATTATTAGATTTGTGATGTAGAAAAGAGAAACAAAAATGGAAATTCAATGAATAGCAAGAAATTAATTCGAGAACAAAGTTGAAAAGCAAACTTACAGTAAATTGAAAGCAAACCGAAAATTCAACTCGACATCATTGATCATGCATTCACGAGAGATCTGCTTGTTGAGAAGTTAAGTGATTTCAGCGATTTGAGCCTGGAAGTGAGTGATTCAGGTGAGTGGGTTAGTGACGGCAAGGCTAACTTTTGGTAAGATGGGGAAAAGAAAAGATAAAGAAGGAATGAGCGAAGATAACATATATGGGATGATAAATATATGGATGAAAAAAGACAAAAAGTGTTGAATAAGGTTGAAATGTGAGCTTGACTTTTAGAACAAGATTATATGCCTCACTTTTTCATAAAACTGCCAAACTGGAAAAATTTTAAACTAACAAATATTTAAAAAATTCTTGTAACCCACATAAGAAATCCTAATCAAAGCTTCTAGCATATTTTCAATGCTCACAACTAAACAATAACATTAAACAAAATGGTATTAAAAAATAAATTGATTAATTAATAAAAGGAACCTGGAGAGGCTGCGTTTGTGAAGAAATAGGTAGTGAGAAAAAGAGGTAGGCTTGGCAAGGGAAGCAAGTCCTGTGGAAGCTGTCCTAAGCATGCATGTGTTAATTCATAAGGTGACAAGTAAAAGAAAGAAAAATAGCTTCACAAACATGAGCATGTGTGGAATCAGGTTGAAGAATATTAAAAATATATTTTGGATTTCAACTCTTGTAGTACTGCTCTAGTGTCTTATAAGACACATATCTCTAACTTTCTTTAAACAAGAAAACTTAAAGAGGTCTGGATTTCATTAGCTTGCATTTTATTGAACACCAAGTACCTACAAATGCTCACAGTCTTTAACTAAACATCATCTTGTAACATTCCATATCCATCACTATACAATTTATAATCTCACAATTTTCTCCAACAGAATGAGTTAAGCTAAGTAGCAAAATTTAAAACAATAGAAAGATTAAAGATAAAATTTAAGGGGCTGACCAGGCATGCTTTAGAGGCAATAAAGACATTGGCATTCAAAATCAGCGATGGTTTGAAAGGCTACGTGTTGCTTATCATAGATCTAGTACATATTTTCATATATTCAACAAATTCACACTATAAAATCATCAGATATACCCTCTAGTGTCTTATAAGACACATATCTCTAACTTTCTTTAAACAAGAAAACTTAAAGAGGTCTGGATTTCATTAGCTTGCATTTTATTGAACACCAAGTATGTACAAATGCTCACAGTCTTTAACTAAGCATCATCTTGTAACATTCCATATCCATCACTATACAATTTATAATCTCACAATTTTCTTCAACAGAATGAGTTAAGCTAAGTAGCAAAATTCAAAACAATAGAAAGATTAAAGATAAAATTTAAGGTGACCAGCCATGCTTTAGAGGCAATAAAGACATTGGCATTCAAAATCGGCGATGGTTTGAAAGGCTAGGTGTTGCTTATCATAGATCTAGTTCATATTTTCATATATTCAACAAATTCACACTATAAAATCATCAGATATACCCTCTAGTGTCTTATAAGACACATATCTCTAACTTTCTTTAAACAAGATAACTTAAAGAGGTCTGGATTTCATTAGCTTGCATTTTATTGAACACCAAGTACCTACAAATGCTCACAGTCTTTAACTAAGCATCATCTTGTAACATTCCATATCCATCACTATACAATTTATAATCTCACAATTTTCTCCAACAAAATGAGTTAAGCTAAGTAGCAAAATTCAAAACAATAGAAAGATTAAAGATAAAATTTAAGGGGCTGACCAGGCATGCTTTAGAGGCAATAAAGACATTGGCATTCAAAATCGGCGATGGTTTGAAAGGCTAGGTGTTGCTTATCATAGATCTAGTTCATATTTTCATATATTCAACAAATTCACACTATAAAATCATCAGATATACCCTCTTAGCATCTCAATAATACTCTAAAAGCCTTCTAATCTAAAAATACATAAATATATATATAAAATATGAACCATCAATCATTATGAACTAAACTATCAAATACATAAATTAAAAATAAGAAAGGGCGGGCTAAATACCCGCCAAAGTTGTTCAAAAAATAAATAAATAAAGAGACTTTTAGGATCTGAAACATACAAGCAGCATACTATATCAAGAAACCAACATCACACAACAACAAGAAGATAAAATCCGGCAAAGACCATTTAATTTCAAGAAATTTCACTAGAAATTATTAGAGTTTTTTATGCTATTACGGCTTCCAACTTCCAAATAACCAAATTAGTAAAGCTTAAAGTCAAATTTTGTTTTGCAATGCCTAAAAGTTACTACTTCAAACTGGGAAGTGAGGAAGATGAAGATTTCTTCTTACATGAGTCCTGGTTATTTTCAGCTGCTTTGTACTTGGATTAATCCAAAACAGATTGACAGGATCGTTTTTAGAAGCAAAAGCATAATCTAGATTCTTGAAAACAAGATTAAGATTTGGAAAACTAGGGTTTCAGATTCAGATGGCAGAGGCCATTGATAATGATTCTAATGTTGTTAGTAATGATAATAATAATCATAGCATTGAGAATTTGATATTTGCAAGGAAGGCATTGAAGCTAAGCTTAGAGAAATCGAAGATTAGATGGACCAAATATTTCTTTAAAAGCAGTAATTAAACCAAATGTTTGATCTACGGCATCCATTTTGAAACATTATAGCAACAAATAATTAACTTCTTGGTAGTTCAGACTCTCCACAACGTGGTTCTCCATAAACATTTTTTGAAAAGCCAAGAAATAGTAATTTTTCACACCATGCTTTTAGTAATGTGTTAAGTGGCTACTTAACTTCACTATGGCATAGACCCAATAGGCCGTTCCCGCTAATCCCAAAGAACGAAAATTTACCTACATTAATTGTTGAGGACAATCTAAAAACCTAAGGTACCAAACAAAATATCAGATTTCTTCTAATTTCAATAAAGCTCCCATCAGACTCAATATCTGAATCTCCTAACCATTTTAACATACAGTTAAAAAAGTTAAGCAAATGTAAGAGGTGAGGTCATTATTAGACATTATTTTGACAAACCAACACAGCGCAAATGGATACCGTCCAATCCATATGCAAATTTTTAATCTATATAGTCAGGTAGATTATAGATTATGTGTGAAATTGAAGTTTACCATAAGATACCAGTCAGGCGTTGGCGAAAAAGGGAAATGGTAACAAATATACAACTGTTTATAAAGAAGAAACTCAAAAGTAATGATTAAATTGCTGCTGCCTTTATGGCTTTACTACATTTGGACCACTAAAATCATCAAAAGTAACAAATACCCTCTTTCTCTTCTTTCTTCATCTTTCCTTTCTCTCACCCATCATCATACAAAGTATAATAATAATCCTTCTTCAAAAACACCCATGTGGTTCTTTTGTTACCTAGCAAAAAGAATATCTTGAAAAAATATTTTATTTCCTGATCATGATTTCCCAAAATAAAAAGCAAAAATAGTTAGGCTCTCATTTCATTCAAGTGTTAAATCTACATCAAGTGATACATAACCCTTATGCGAAAGACCAAATAGATAGTGAAAATATCAGACTTTTAAGGACAAAATAGAAGAAAGAGTATATCGAGTGAAAGAATTAAAAACAAATAAATACCCACCCATGTTTATGGAGAACCACGTTGTGGAGAGTCTGAACTGCCAAGAAGTTAATTATTTGTTGCTATAATGTTTCAAAATGGATGCTGTAGATCAAATATTTGGTTTAATTACTGCTTTTAAAGAAATAAAACTTACCTTAGGAGTAGCTATTGGAAAAGCTGGACCAAGATTAGATGAGATTAACCAAAGATTACCTTACCTAGAGGCCGCAGTCCGCCCAATTCGTGCTAACAAGGAAGCCCTTGCTGCCGTTGGGAGCCACATTAACCGTGCTGTGGGCGCTGCTGCTGCTGTGCTTAAGGTCTTTGATGCAGTTCACGAGCTTGAGAAGAAAGAACCATAACTTATATCAAAAATACAGCTACCGATTTCACATCAATCTGAGAAGAAATTGAAACTGATTTCAATGACCGATTTAAGACAAAAGCGACTGATTTTAGCTACCATGAAACTGATTTGAGAAGAAATGTGAAAAAATAGGAGGGATTTGAGAAGAAATCGGTGTGAGTGAAGGATGAGACAGCGAGGGAGGAAGAAAGCTTTGGCGGCTAGGGTAAAAGATGGAGGAACAAAACATGAAAGAATACGAGGGAAATAAAAAAGTGAATGAGGAAAAATAGAATAGGCTTTTTTTTTCCCTAATGTACATACATGTCATTTACTTAAAAAATGACAAATGAAGTTACCGAAAGTGAGAAATAAAATCAAAATGGTGGTTGACTTTTTGAACCAACTTATATTTCTCACTTATTTAAAAGAGTGCTAAATAAAAAATTTGTAAAGTGACAAATATTTTAAAAATTATTGTAATTAAATGAGTTTTTATTTTTTATTTTTTGAAAAAAAATCTGTTAAAGATATGTTATTTTCATTAAAATAAAGATGACCATTGTAACTGAAAACCTAAGATTAAACTATATAAGAGTTTTTGCACAAACCCGATTCTACTATACATGTAATATTTCAACAATGTTATCGATCCCAATGTTCTTTTATAGATAAACATGCTGATAGAATGAACAACATTTGGTGTCTAAGTGTGCCTACTAATTACAATATGGTTTCATTTGTGCATCAACTCTATAATTATAAAGCAATCAAAGTTAATGAAAATATGCGAAGAAAAATTTTCTTTCAAGAATGGGCACTGTGGTAGCAATTTGATCAAGTTCCAGCATCTACCATTATAAACCATAAAAGACCAACAAACCATAAGCACAAGAATAGTTTTCTATTATGCACTTCACCAATATAAGATTCACAAACGGAATCTTTTTATTTTTCCAGATTTGCTGTAAGTGGAATATAGACATGATCTGTTTATCAGAATTTCTAATTCAAATCCAAAGCTAACAGCACATGATAGCCAACCAGATCAAATTTGAAGTTCACATGACAAATTCCAGCAACCTAGAGCAAATATTTTAAATTTGACTAGCTAAGTCAGCAAAACTCCTCCCATATTCTCAGCAAAATCTCCTGTAGAACTCCTTATGTTGTCAACAAATACCCAACAAAACTGCTCCCATATTCAGCTAAATCTCCAGTAAAACTCCTTTTGTTGGGTTTTATAAATTATGTTAAAATTGCAGCCAAAACATAATAGCTTTCAACTTTTCCACGTTTTCTCATTAGACGAACATAGAAAACCTAGGATAAAGTAACTTCATCAATTATTTCATTCATACAATTACATAACAAAGCAATCACAAGCAAACAGCATCCTTATACACATGCAAAGTCAGGGACTCAATTGAACGTTGAAGTATATCCTAACTGCCGGTAGGAAAGAAAATCACAACTCCTAACAACAAAATATATTAGGATGTAGAGCTCACCATCTATTTGCTAATATAAGGCTGCTAGTAAAAAAGTTATTTTTCAGTTTATAATTAAGAATTGATAAAAAGAAAGCAATTAGAGTAACTAATAAGAATATTGGGAAACACAAAATTAGTACAAAATAAAAAAAACAAAAGAATTACAGCAATCTTGACACCTAATTAGCCTAGCAAATTTGAAACTAGCATATATACACATTTTCCAAATTTTTTTACAAAATCATTAGCAGAGTACTTTATTATGTTTCCTTAAATGCTAACAACAGTTTGCCTAAATTACCAACCATGTAATAATAATCATTAATAACTATGAATCTCCCAAATGAAAGCATAACATTAATAACTTTAAGTGCAAGAGCGCATACCTTCTGAAAGTAAATAACCATTGTTTAATGCAAGTCTCTCATCAGGTGCAACCTGAAAGGAATTTAGCAAACTTTTTTATCCAAGTTTAAGTGCATGAAGGTATATTGTTTTAAATCCCATCATTACACACCATGCAACATGGTTTGTATAGCATTGAGCAGAAAGTGAATGAATATGTAAAATAGTCAGTTATGCATTGGGCAGTTTCTGAAGTTTATAGGAAATTTATGCTAATATGCAAAGGTAACAAGTGAAGACTTACCTTCTTACTAATGGTTATCATGAATTCAAAAGTCTGGATGCTCAAACTTGGTCAACTTGAAGTAGATCTAGGGTCAATGTTCTATCTAGCTTGCCATCTCTTTCAAAAATTAACTAAATTCTTCTATGTTCTAACATAACAAAAGAACTCATCATATCATACTCAATTCATAATCAACTTCATATCATAGTCGAATCAAATACTAATTACTTCACTTTCAGACATCCAAAACAAAGCAATGCCAGTTCTCAGATTTTTAACAATTAATCTACTCATCCAAATGATCTTAGATTTTACAGAGACCTTGTATACATAAAAATATAAAATCATGTGAAATTTCATAGCATTAAGAATTCAAGAGCTAACCCAAATAATTTACATTTTATGGTCTATCAGTTCTATCAAACAATTTCTAGAATTGACCTTTCTCTATTAAGAAATACATAACAATTCACCATTAATTCCTAAAATCATAAAACTTTTTAGATTTAAACTAGACTCAAAGACAAGAAAATCAGAAAAATTTCATAATTTTATGAGACCCCTAGGCATCTCAAATAATTTTCCTAAAACTAATCTCCAGCAGGAAAACTGAAATTCAGTATTACATAGTCAACTTCAAGAATTCATAACAAATCGAATGCTTAACATTTTTCAGTCAAACAAATTTTAAACAAACTGCTAAAATGTCTATTTTAGCACATATAAAATTTAGAATCAAAATCAAAGTAAAATAACTATAGAGATTTTATAATCAAGAACATAGATATTGTACTGAAAAATCAAGAACAAGTGAAGACAAGAGAAGAGAAGAGAAAAACCTGTTGAAGCTTCTTTTCTGATCAACATACAAAAGTTGTTGAATATCTCAATCTTTAGGATTTTCCTTGATGGGTCTTTTCCTAAAATATATCTTAGGGTTATTTTTGCAGAGATTTCATCAAATCAAATATTTAGGGACTTTACTTGATGGGTTCTTACCTTCCTTTTGGTAAAACAATGGCTCCTACGACAAAACCTCTTTTACCATTCTATCAAATGTTGATTGCAATCAAATTTCAATTGCTAAAACATCCATGAACAAATCTAAGATGCAACACAAGCAATTTGGTCAACGAACCATACTAAGCTTTACAAAAACAAATACACATGCATATATTTCCTACATTGAAAGCACTAAACTCTTCCTTGTAAGGCAATAATGCCATTAACATTAGCTCCAGATAATTATACCAAACCAATGCAACAAATTCAAATGAAAGACACTAAAATGCAACTCCAAATCTAATTCCAAAAAATTAATTGTATCCTAAATCAAAAAGGGGAAAACCCAAACCCTAACCCCTCAATTTTTTTAAAAGAAAAAATCTCAAATCCTAACCCGAAAGCATGAAATATTCCTACAAAAAGCCAATATAACACTAATGTTCAAAGATTAAGAGCATACCAAAAATAAAATCTACCTTCGAAGGCTCGTAGAGTAATTTCCAAAGTTGCTTCAACGTCTCCATGAACAATTGAAGAACAAATTGTTTATAGAATGGTGAAAGAGCAAGAGCAAGGTGAGATCGAGAGCTATTGTTCAAGGGTGAGAGAGAGCATGGTGAGATTGAGAGGCGTTCAACAATGAGAGGGGAGATGGTGAGATGGAGAGGAATGGAGACGAAACAAAGTCTTAAATGTGTTTATAATCATCGTAGACGACGTCGTTTAAGTGTTATTTGGAGCACCATTTGTTTTAATTTAATTTCGTAAATTAATTTTAAATTAAATCATAATAATTAATATATCTATATTAAACCACAAATTTATATTATTTAAATAAAATATTTAATGTTGATAAATATTTAATTTTTCAAAATTCTAATACTATATAATTTTTTAAAATTCTAATTTAGTTAAATTTTTAACATTAAAAATTTTAAATCTAATATATCTATATTCAAAGTTCAAAAATATTTAAACTTTTGAAATTCTAATATTAGTTAAATTTTTATGTTAAATTTTTAATTCTAATATATCTATATTAATGTTCAAAAATATTTAAAATTTTAAAATTCCAATATTAGTTAAATTTGTAATGTTAAAAAATTGTAATTTCAATAAAATAAAAAGTAAATTATAAAAAATTACAATTAGACATTTTGCAACATGCGGGTTGAGCACGTTGCTAAATCCGATAGTTTTAACAACGTGGAAAAATGCACGTTGCAAAATATAATTTTTCGCAACGTGCATTATATGCATGTTGCTAAAAAAGAAATTTAGAAACTTTTCACAACACACAAGAAATACACGTTGCGGATTGCATCATTCAGCAACATGCATCAGCACGCATTGCAAAAAACGTGTTGCCGTATCCAACTTTTCTTGTAGTGAGATGGACCAGATTGGCCTGTGAGTGAGAAGTGGAGCTGTGATTAGAGGCAAACATAGAGCAGAGCATAGGTGCATGTGAGTGATAGGGATAGCCAATCGACTTTAAAAGCCACGTCAAATGGCTTTAGCAAAAATTGGGTTTTTTTGTAGTGTGGTTGAGTGTTAGTTGAACGGCAGCAAGGACGTTGGGATGAGCGAGGGAGTAGTGTTGATCGAGTGTTTGGATGATGAGTTTGGGGACTCAGAAAAATTTTGGGTTTTGTTGTATTGAGGTTCAAATGCACCGTTCCATATTGCATATTTTAATAAAAAAAATTTATTTGACCAAAAAATGCTTTGTTTTGATTTTAATTAATAAAATATTAATTTCAAAATTGGTCACACATGATCAATAATAAATTTCTATCATAAAGTTTTTGATAAAGTTAATTTCTATCACTATTCTATCATAAATTCTTGATAGACAAAAAATATTCATATGTACATCATTAATTTTCTGATAAATCATAATTCTATCATAACTTTGTCATCTTTTTATGATATAATGATGTTTATCATAAAGTGTCAGTCATCTATTCCCATTTTTCTTGTAGTGTCGTCGTAGTAAGTGGCGCTGTAAAAAGTCACACGACATTTTACCGCGGTTTCGGTCCGCTGTAAAAGACCTTATACTGTGGTTACAGAGCCACCATAAATAATCGTTGTCTCCTTAAACAACAATTATTTTAATTTATTAGCGTGGATGCAATGTGATGCTACCTTTTAACATCATACATACCATGAATTTGTGTAATGATTAACACCATTCTATCATATTATTTATTGAGCATGCAGTGATGCTGCTGCAGTTCATTTTAACGTTGATATACGACATTTATTTTCCTACTTAGATAACCCACTGTTATCTATCTACAGCAACTTTAACGTATGGCATGCATTCTTGTTACAAGACTGGTTGGCATGCACAGTGTTTCGTATCTGCAATCTGATGGAAATTAAAAATTAAGGTCTGAACATGTTGTTCCACATCTAAAACATATACTGGTTACATACAGCAACCATTTTAAAGTAATTACTCCAGTCACTTACCTCTAGGAAGAGTACGCAACCTGACATATTTCTACATTTCTTCTCTTTGAAATCTCGAACCCCATCGACGAACTTCGTAAAGCACAACGTGGCCCAATTATAAAGAGGTATCTTCTGCACATCCACAAGGGCATGTAGATAGCTTGGGTCAACCACCAAGCCGGTAGTAGGGCAAAGCAATGTTGCCAACACAAACAGGGTGAAGGCGACCTTGAAATCATTAGACGATATATCTGCACGATCGATCATCTCCTCAATTTGACAAATTTTAATTCTGCGGCCTCCATTACAGAATTTCTTTCTAAGTGACCTCACTTCATCGTCGTCCCTTGTAACCGGTACTGGAATGCCGCCATCGATAACACCTAATGTCTCCGTAAAGCGTGACACATTTAATGGCACCGAGTGTCCATCAACTTTTAAGATACAAGTCTCTGGGTCAAAATCATCCACGAGCATCCTACACAACCCACTTCTCAGAGCACCAGGTCTTATATGTACCAGATTTGCAAATCCTATCTCTATAACTGCTTGTTTTTGGGAGCTGCTTAATTTTGTCACGATGCGTTGGAAACATTTCGGACTACATCGAGTTTGGAATTTTCCCCTGTTGTTCATCGGTGAACTTGTACTTGGGATGCTGTTATCTACTACATTTGCCCCCGACAGTTCTTGTCGCTGAATATATTTGTCCTTTTTCGCAGAAGATAGTGATGCCCAATTTTCCCTGAATTTCTTCATGACCTGCAATAGCCATTCCTCTATTACGTTTGGGAAAAGGGTAACTTCAATCAGAAACAATACATTTAGTTCGTCTTAAAATCGTTGTGTCCCAAGGCAGAGTTCTTACCATATTATCAATTCGGATAGTGCCCTGACTCTTCCTCAGCAACTCTATTTGCTCCTTCCTGAAAGGGACCAAACCAGTGTGAACACAATAAATTATTCCCCAGTATCACCCATCAGCCTCATGAAGAATTGTAAGCTATATTAGGACGTGTGTGTTTGTGCCAATATGTAACTATATTTTTATGCATCAGGCAAAAGGTGGGAACTCGATAGATGTAACTGCAAAATATATCTATTTTGATATTATTTACACATTGAGTACTTCATAGATACAACAGTATTACTCCCTTTGTTTACTAACGAACTGAAAACAGAGTATGTAATTGGTTTAAATTTCGGAAGAAGTCTCCATCGTTAATATTAAATATTACCAACTGATATGCGGAAATACATACATACATACATACATACATACATACATACATATATATATATATATATATATATATATATTGTGTTATGTGGATATCTTTATATATATGAAGCACTAATATATTTACTGAATTTCGCAGTTACTATACTACTTACCTAAAATTTGTCCACTTAGCTCCTTTCTTTTGCTTCAACACAGGAAGATCGCTTGACACGTCCCCCTGTTGTGGCTCCTTACCACTGTTTTCCACTTTTCTGACATCGGAACGCCTCCTTTTTCCCATTCTACCTGTAAACAAGGGATGATGGGTTTATCAGTTTCTATTAACTACATATACTCTGCATATCATGATTTGGGTAGCATGTCAGTCTGCACCCCACTACTAGTAACATATATTTGAGTATGTACTCAGTTTTATTTTGGTTCGATTAGGCAGCCCATTGGTCGACCGATTTCCATTCTACATATACTAAATCCCACTAATCATTAACCTTGTCAATTCAGGTGATGAGGAAAGGTTCGTAGTTGTTGTGTACAATTACGAAACTGATACATATTGTTTTGTACATGTCACGTTTGCCTTACGTGTTCAGCCCTCGCTCCCATTAAATAACTGGAGCAAACCTTACAAATCAATGAGGAAGATCATACCTCAAGACGTTGTACCTGCTTCGTCAGACTTAAAGTCCCCACAGTCCGAAGGCCGACTGCGACAAATCGTTCTCTCCACTTTCTACATTAACCTTTTCCCCAATGCGTACAATGAGTTTGGGAGTGAAAAAACTGTGCCTGCAGTCCGTTCATTAATCTTGCATGCATTAATTGCGTTTCAAATATCGAAGACCAACTACTGAGGTGCTAGCGCGTGGACATTTGTATCTCTGGTGGTGTAATTAATGACTTTTATGGCACATCGGGATAGGGCTCACGATCTTCCTCAATAAGGCAGTAAAGTCGTAAGTGGAGGTTATTTTGCCAGCCCACGAACCCACGATCCACCCTTTGTTTTAGCTGAATTACAATGATGCCCCCCAGTAATGGATACGAAGCACGACGGCCCCGACATTCCATCTCCCTTATAGGAGGCCCCGGCCGAATTGTTACCATTGGAGTTCTCCTGCCCTTGACTATAAATGTTAGCCATGTCACGGCTATGCCCACTGTGTTAAGAGTTGAGGAAAAAATTTTAATCTTGAACTCGAAACACTGCTCTTTCTTCAGACCCAACCACATTCGAATCTTGTTACGAAAAAAAATCTCCGCTCCACCATAGGCGACCTCGTCTATTGATGGCTACCCACTATGCTTCTATCCTTTCCTTATTCCGTGGACGCTGTCGCTGCCATTTCTTGTAATAAAAGGTCGACATCTTCGCCTAATAGGCCAACTCCACGATCAGTAATGAATCTTGAGGAACCCTCGTCGATGGCCATAATGCCCAACGATATCTATTGATCGTTGTATACGTGATAGCGGAATGTTATTGCTATTTTGTAGGTATTTACATATGGGTATGGATGGAGTTGGCAAGCACACGTGATGCAGGGGCTTCAACGACATGTGAAGACGATACTTTACAATGTCGTGTGCCGTTTCCCTCTCACGACTTGTTCCACGTCAGTGTTTGTCGCCGGATCCATATCTAATTCGGGGAAGGTAGTCGTTTTGGTTACAGATGATGATGTTGGCACGAGTTGCCACCTCATGTAGTTCATTTGCAAACGAGATTTCATGTAGTTTCGTTCACTTGTGCTTCCTTTTTTTTTTAATAATTTAATTAAGTTACTCATATTACTCATATTCTGCCTGTTACTTTGTTCTGTGGACGAGTTGACTAAGAGGCCACGTAGTTAAAGTAAGTGGAAAAGATATTGTCCGGTAAGCAAAAGCAGGTGACAATGCCACCTATATCCACGGTTGTGACTGAACTATTGCAACGCTAATAGTAAACTACTGTCCCCGTAATGCAAGGTCAATCACACATATAAGCTAACCTTGCGGGGTTAAAATGTAACTATTTGTAACGAGGTCGAATTCATTTTACACCACGGGGTCGAAATGCGTGACGTTAACTATAATTTGGAGTTACTGTTTATTTGGGTCGATGAAATGACCATTAACCATCCGCTGTTCCATAAGTCGAGCCACGTCCAATGGAAATATTAAGTTTGAGAATAAACGTGAATCCTAGTTATTTGTTTATCGACAGATAAATGATTTTATATAGTTGCATATAATAACAAATATTGACCACCAGGAGAAGGAGGGTAGGAACGCCATATCTTTGAACTCACGTCAAATACCAACGCGTGGGGCCAGGAAGATTGTTAAAGTTATGGAGATCGAACTTGTTGTACCCCATACATGTAAATGAGGTGACAAGTTTAATCAATTGCGTCTACGGCTACATATGGATATTTCAATAAGAATTTATATCGAATCTTTATGGAGCCACATTATTGCTGTGGTAGTTAAGGCGAATAACAGCGACGGTGGCTGCCTTTTACGGGAGAACTAATTTGCTATCCAATATCTCATGATTATGATTCCATCCGAAGGAGTTGACCATCAGCTCTCGCAGAACAAGAGGCAGATACCACAGCGCATTGCCCTTTAATTCGCTGTAACGTATCGAAGATATGGCGGCTATATCGCACGCTGCAAATATTGGCTCCCAAGACGTCTGACATGCATTCATAATTACATCCCTCTATTTTCTACATTTAATGATTGTAAATAGTTTCGCTGGACCAACCTGTATACTTAGAAAACCCTTTCGCCAATTAAATAGATAAATATTTGACCTCGCAAGGGCATATAACTGTAATTAAGCAAGTATCCCTCAGTGAATGAGCATAGTTTATTTTCATGCATGACGAAAGCGAAAGTGGAACCGTCACTGCTCTTCACGAAGCGTCTCTGCATCAACATGATGAGCTGATAATATGCACCGAAAAAATTTTGTTTTTGCTAAAAAATGGAAAGCAATGTAGGGTAAATTACTGGCACATTAAATTTATAACTGTACTGTTCGACCCCATTGTTAATGGCAGACCATGGATGGAGTGTGTCATCATGTTCTGCATTGTCACATGGGAGAAGGTCGTTCGAAAATCTTTAATATTTCCATGCCCTGGGATATTAATAGGAACTTCCTCTTACTGATTACTGCGTTTAGCACGTTAAACAAATACTGACGTGGAACAAGGGAAGTTTGTAGGTGTCTGCATGGTTGCACGATAAAGACCAATGACTCATCCAGTTAAGGTAAAATTTTTTTTTTGTTGACTGTTATAGGTAGCGAATTGTTTAGGTGTTGGTACTACCTTATTTCTCGAAGCAGGCATTTTTTAACACCAACTTAGCACGTACGTGATAGGATAAGCACATCCTATCACGTGCCTATATCATATAAGTATCTTGAAAAGAAGCCCTTTTTTTCCCGATTATGATGTCTATGTCCTTCACGGTTTTCGTTGACGAACGAGGCTGTGGAGGATAAGTAGATGACAGTGTATGCATGATGTCGTAGCAATAGTAGAAATAATTAGTAAGGACATAATTTTCGCTAACTTGTTTGATCTACGAAAGCAGGCAACCGTACGACCGTTATTGCAGAGCTGCAAACGTTCTTTTCCATCCAACATCCGTTACTGCTTCATTGCACACTTCTTCATTGCACACTTCACAAGCAGGAACATGGAAAGTGCGCAACCAACTCCGTATTTCAAGACAAGATGATAGACCAACTGCAATGGCTGAATTGTAAATTTTGAGTAGACCCATAAATGGGCGTGAGGTTGCGACGGATGGACTGGGTATGCTTTATGCAAGGTTGTCGTGGTACTAGAAGAGGTGTTGGCCACCCTGACACTGAAAAAGGGTATTGATAGAAACATAAGTTAGAAATGTGAAAAAAAAATTTGTGGTATCGTTGCGCAACGTTGTAACTGAATTAGTGCATTACTGTAACACAACAAAGGCTCTTATAGTTTATTTGTTTCTTTGTTTCACGATGAAGTGTTGAATAGATGATTAAGATAAATGAAGACATACAAGTGGTGGAAGGAACACCCCTTTAATCCAGACATCATATTATTGTGTGGTTTTGGCCTCATAATACGTTTACACTTTGGTAATAAAACATGGGATACAAAAATGAATATGACAGGTGGGCCTTACTCAAGTGAATTGGGGGCCACCAATGAAGACATTGTCCAAGGACACGAGGTTTTGTTTCCATTTGTGGGGGGAAAAGGGCAAATTCAACAATATTTGTAATTTCTTATTGAATTACCACCACGTGCAATACAATTATGTAAACACGAACCACGTGATTCGATTATCCAATATTTTGCAAGAGGATTTGACCCATAAATGAAGTAACAAGTCCTCGTAAATGAATGTCGAATGTATGCGGGTGGTCAGAATATAAGAGGCAATACCAAATTTAAAGCATGTGCATGGCGAAATCGGCGTAATCGTTAATGCCGAGTGCACAAGGCAGAAAGGGCGACACTGTCCGTTGTTGGTGCCATTGTTGAACCACAGTACCTGCAACAAAACACACGAGAGGGTATGCGTCAACCAGTTTCAATGTTGAGGGGAAGGCATTTATATACACGTAACGCAACGAACGGACTTCCTAACCTTGGGTCCACGGTAGAAGGCACTAGTGTATTGACAAAATTATGGGCAAACATCACGTTCCCACTAACCGCACTGTTGCAATGAAGGTGCACATGATGTCAACAAAACGGGGCAATATGCGCTGTAGGACAAGTACGGAGGTTGCAGGTAGGGTATGGCAGAGGCGTGATACACATGCGCATATTGACCATCAGATGCATTTCGAAATAGAGTGTGAGTATGGAGTAATTTATCTTGCAGCAGATTATACAAGATGATCCCAATTTGGTATATGCAAGGGTCGTCTACAAGTCAAAAGTAAACCTGTTGTACGACAGAGTTGGACTGTTGTGGAGCACATGCACGTGTTGTGGTTAGATATTAAGGGCGGACGTCCAAATCGAGGGATGCAGTCAAAGATAAGCGGAGCACGCTACTGATGCTATAGGAAAGGTTTGAATGGCAGATAGGACACGGGTCGATAACGTGAAGGTCATTTGACTATTCAACAGTAGCAAAGGGCATATATTACCTATAACGTGAGATGGGAAGGTCCTTCCATGCCAGGCTGCATTAGGTGCATATGCTTCGTGGTATGATTAAGAGCATTATTAAATATGAACAAAGCTATGTGTCATAGCGGATAAAGACAAAAAATGAAAGGCTATAACATTTGGTAGTAACCCAAGGCTGACACAGATAATGCAACTACAAGAAGGTAGCAACCCTCACAGACGTTGTAGCAGGGCAAACCAAAAGGGATAAGGGGGTCGAAGTATTTTCGTGCTGATGTTATGGTATGTGCTTTACATATATCCCTCTGTACACACACATATATGTATATATACAAACACAGGCGAACATGTTAGAAGGAAATGAGTCCAAAATTTTTGTGCAGGGAAAATCGTATGTCGTTTTTGTTGGACGAGAAATTAGAGTCTATAACAGTTGGGAAGAGGCAAGGCAGCAAGTTCATCGCTATCCTGGTGCAGAGCACAAGTAATTCAAAACAAGAAAAGAGGCTGAGAAGGCGTTCGTGGAAAGGCAGGCTCGTACAACAAACAACGAGGTTCATCGCGAATATAAAATGCCACCAAACGCCTGTGTAGGAGGCAGACGTAGCCAAATACCTCCAACAAGTAAGGCGAAACATTCGTTGCCCTAATAACGTAATGAATTTGTGAATACTTGGTGAACAATGGCAGAAGTATCGCATTTGTGTATGGACCAAATAGATTCATTAATTATGCAGGGTTATGTAGCACCGAAAATGTAACTACCGGAGGTGTACGAGGAATTTATGATGAAGGCGCAAGTAGTTTTGGGTCATGGGTGGGTACAAACAAAGTGCACGTCGGTGGATCCATCAAGATAGAGGGTTCAAGGATACAGGATGAGGGAGACGGTCGCAGTGACAGTTCCTTGCAGGCCAGAATGTTGCAGTTCGAAGAGGAGTTGCAAGCACAGTGTACTGAACATGCCGATAATGTTAGGAGGATATGTGAACAGATGGCCGCGGACGTTAAGGAAATATGCAGTTCGTCGGGAAAGAAAGGAAAAAAGGTCGACAGGGGGGATATGTGAGTAGGGAGAGGGTTGAAAGTACGAGTCAGGACTTAAGCCAATGAATGTCAGTGCAGGCCGGGCAAAGGTAGATGTATGAAACAAGGACTGGTCCACGTTGATAATGACATTTATATATTATATTATGTGATAAACCTGTCCGAGTAAGGAGCACCGCACGCAGGGTCATGGCACAACTGTACGTGGGGAACGTTGGTGCAATTAATTTTACAAGAGAAAACAAGTGAACGAACCGAAAATGAGAGAAAAATGACCGCGTAAATGTGTAAATTACTATTCAAACAATGGAAATAAATTTTGGAAATTTTTATTTTTTGTATAGCACTGTTGCAGGTCAATAGATAAGGGTAAAAACGTAATTTTATTTTATTGTAATGTGCCCATGTTAACGTGTAGGTTGGTTGTAAGAGTTAAAATGAGTAGATGGAATTTTATAAGTGGAGATTAGTTGTTGACTTTCTTGGGTTTGGGGGTAAGGTGGATAAGGAAGCACAAATGTGGATTTAGTTTAGGAATAGAGTGTGGGTATGAAAATTATGTCAAGGTCACGGAAGTCTACAGTGTAGAGTACAAAACGCAAGTTGCCCAATTTTCTATTACACGTGTCGTTATTTTGGCTCATGTGTAAGAGAAATTGCCTCATGGTCGGCCAGTATTGTCTTACAGTCGTTTGATTGAAAGCATGTAAATTGTGTCAATGGTTATGGTACATTGGATGTATGTACTGCAAAATGAATATAAAAATGTTAAAACATATATAAAATATGTAAATGAGTAATGTAATAAATCGTATATAGATGCAGGGGATTGGAATGAAATAAGTTGAGTTAAATAATTCAATGGAAATATAAGATTCAACTGAGTCTAACATGCTAATCAATCGAAGTGGAAGTAGAAAACTTACGGCTGCTTATATTTGAATGAAGATCATGTGAATAAAGTAGAAGGTAATGCATAATTTAAAATCGTGTAATGGAGAAAAACATGCCTTTTCGTTAATGTTGTCATAACCGCAGACGTACTTGTAGTAATAGTAGGTGAAATATCCGTTAGGGCGGAGAAGTAGTAACATACAAGACACAAAAAAAACAAATGGTTAAATTCGAAATAACAAGAAACTAATAGCCCAGTGTAAAATTATTTCGTCAATGTATAATTATTGCTTATTTTAGGAAAATAGTGTAATGAGTAAATGATGAGCATTAACAATTTGTATGGTTTATAAATTCGAATGAAAATGTATTTGACTTGTACATATATGACACAAACAAAGGTCATAAAATTATTAACGCAAAAGAAAACGTTGCTCATCGAAGTTGAAATATTAATCCCGATCTTAGCACGAGAATTGGATAATAAATATTACCAATTATACATAATAAACCAAAAAGTGAGAAAATAGTATATTAACTAACATTCTCTATGGGGAGGGGAAAAATTTTGATTTTTGTACAAGTAATTACAGTGGAGAAAAGATATGTGGATCAATATTTGGTTAACGTGTAAAATCTTCGTATAGTTGCAATTTTGTTTTTTTTTTTCGCAGAAGCTTACTTAGGCGAAATTAAGACATTTTATGCCCTCATAATAATTGTAAGTTTCTTAAGTGACTATGTATTTGTCACGCATATAAGAACATTTAAAAAAAAAAAATTTAAGTAGTTTCTCCGTAGTTAAGTTATTCGTAAATTTTAAAATTATAAATATGCGTATTATATTACTTAGGTTAGGCTCAAATGTAATATTGGACGAGATATTATTAATATTATTCGTCTTAATGTAAGTTTATAAATCCACATATACAAATTACGGTGAAACTAATTTGTAATTCGTAAATAGTAGCATGTACTTGAGTTATGTTGTAACTAGATGTGTTATTTTCTTTTTATATTTTTTAAGTATAAATACATTGGAAGTATAAATTTCTTTAATATAATAATGATGTATTGAAGGTTCCATGTAAGTGAATAACATACTTATTGCGTAGCATATTAATGCAATGAAAGCAAGAATTTTAATAATGAATTAAGAATGATGATGGTGTGGAAGTAACCTAAGTACTTGTTCAACAATTTCAATTGTAATGTAAAGTAATGAGCACAGCTGGGGGAGAGGGCCGCAAAGCGAAAAGTGAATGGGAACGGCCGCAGTCGTGGTACGTTTGATTGTTGTTTTTCTTTGTCATACATTGATAGCATTTGTCACGGCTCAAGCAACCGCGGATACAACAATAGCTGCACTTCTCGAGCAACATTTGAAATGGGGTTGCACACGTTTTAGGTCGGGTCAGGTTTTTCAGAAGCCGACTCAAGCTGACAACGTGTCGGATTATAGTATTTGGACGTAAATTTGGGATTTGTTAAACATAAACCCGACTATAACCCGATAAACCTGATCGGGTAGGGTCGTGTTGATCAGGAATTATATTGTATCACACAATTCAATTCCAATAACGTCCGATACTATTTAAACTCGGTTGTTACAAACCGATTTCAGATCACTATTTAAAACTGACCCAATGAAAACCCTATTAACCCGATGAACCCGATGGGGTCGGATCGGATCAGGTTAATTTGCACACCCCTAATTTCAAGGTAGATGCTGCGGTTGAGGAGGAGTTACAGTCGCGATTCCAAATGTAGGTCAAAACTCGGGGCTGGAAGCAGCATAAAATTGAAACCGGAATGAGATTGTCATCGTTTTTTTCTTAGTCCTTACTTGCTGCCAAATGTCAAACATCGAAAAGGTGTAGCACCATCTGTTGGTGGTAAGACCTTTATCAGCAGTCCTAAACCCTTTAAATAATGAAATACATTGGAAGGGCTGCAAAGGTAATTGCACCATAAGGTGGGGTAGTTTTGATATGACCGAACAATAGTATGAATGGTGCTTGCAATAAATGAGGTAAACAATAGCGTAAAAGGTGAGTGGCGGAACAGTTTACAGAGGGACAGATGTTGGCGGGAAAAAAACAGAAAAGGCAGGATAAACTTAATTGTCCAATAAGGGGGAAATTGAAATAGTACCCAAACAATACAAATTCCTAAAGTGGGAACATCATAGCAATTACGTCGATAACACTAAAAACCCAGGGCGTTGGGCGCTCGAGATGACCATGGGAAGTTCACGTGGACGGAACTATAGGAAGGTTTGGGACGTATGGTTTCTGTAGAGGGTCTCTTCTAAGTCTAACAACTACTGAAGGGAAGGGGAACTGTGTAAACATGATATGTAAAAGTAGGATGATGCTTGTTTGTGGCAATGATGAGATGGAGGTGAAGATGTAAGATGTGAGGAGATGCCACTGAAAAGGGTTATAGGGAGGGGTTGTCGGGACAACAGTTAACATTAGAGAAGGGGTGGAAGCACAGGTATTTTCCCTTTTTTTCCACTGTAATTGACAAAAACCTTCTCTGTGGAGTGAGGCAGTGAAAAGGAACGAATTAATTTTTTGGGCAACGACTAAATAGAGGGAATGAATGGAGGAGATGTAGGGTATGAATTCATGTTGGCATGGAGGATACGAAGAAAATGCACCCTATACAGGCTAAAATGGACGAGTTGGAGGAGTCAATGTGTGGAAGGTCGAACAGCAGGTAGGGTGACATAGACATTGACGTCAGGTTCAGTAAGCATCGATGTGGAAAACGAGATGGGGATACAGACAATATAGGGCAAATGCAAAATGGATTGGAAGCAGTGGGAAGCATGGTCAATGTGAGTGAAAGTGGAGGTGTGCAGTTAGGCAAAGAGGGGTCAGCACAGGTATCACAATTTAGTACCTTGGAGGCAGCGGAAGAGTTCTATTTAAATCATGCTAGGAAGAGGGGGTTCAGTGTGAGGAAGGACATGATGCGTAAGGACGGCACTGGTGCATGTACTAGCAGGCGGTGGGTATGTGCTAAAGAGGGATTCAGGTGGGAAAAGTGGGTACACAAGGAAACGAAAGGCCGACAGCCAAAGGGGTTGACTCGTGTTGGGTGCAAGGCAGCATTCCGTGTGAAGTTAAGAAAGGAAACAGAGAAATGGGAGGTGAAGGAATTCAATGATAACCATGGTCACTACATGGCAACTAAATCGGAAGTGCAGTTCCTACGATCAAATCGAAAGGTGGAAGTAAAAGATGTTGAATTTGCAAAGGGATTACGGCAAGTTGGGGTTAAACTTCCAAGGCAATGGAATACATGGTTTCAATGGCTAATGGATATGAGAAAGTGGGGTTCACAAGGAAGGATCTACAGAATAAAATCGATGTAGATCGTCGCCCGACAAACAACGACAGCGATGCACAGAGGTTGGTGGACTACATAAAGGTTAAGGAAGATGTTTATCCAGGAGTATATTTTGATTACAGGGTTGATATGGACAATAGGATGGGGGACTGGTTTTGGAGCGATAGTGGAGCACAGGCAGATTACCAAGTGTTTGGCGATGCTGTGGGTTTTGATGCAACATATAAAACTAATAAGTACAGAAGGCCATTGGTGCTGCTCGTTGGAATAAACCACCACAGAAAGTCAACCATCTTTGGAGTGGCAATACTTACAGACGAGACAGTGGAGACGTATACGTGGCTTTTAACCACATTCCTTAGGGCAATGAATAATAAGCATCCAATTTCAGTAATTACAGATAGGGACAAAGCAATGAGGAAAGCCATTCGTGCAGTACTGCCTAACGTGACACATCGGCTTTGCTGCTGACATCTAACCGAGAATGCGAAGTCGCACATACGAGATGCCAGTTTTGTGTCAAATCTAGCTAGACTTATGGGCGAAAACGTCACTGTTGATGAGTTCAAAAAAAGGTGGAGTGGATTATTGAAAGATCATAGAGCGGGGAACAATGAATGGGTGGCAAAGTTGCATGATGATAGGTCAATGTGGGCTGAGGCATACATGAGAGGAATTTTTTTTGGGGGGATGCGCAGCACACAAAGGTGTGAGACGACTAATGCTTTCATAAACTGCTATGTCAGTAAAAAGCTAGCAATGTTGGAGGTTTATTGCCAGTTGGAGATGGCACTAGGGAGGATGAGGAATAATGAGCCTAAAGACGATTTTGATAGTAAATATAGCGAACCTACATTGGAGACACATCTGGTAAGATATGAAGACCAAGCACGAAAAGCATACACAAAGGAGGTGTTCCTCATGGTTAGGAAACAGATAGATGGAAAGGCTATTCTCATTATCAGTGATAGAATGTCTAATGATGGGGGTGTGGTGTATGAGATCAATAAGTTCCAAGATCGAGAGAAGAAGTGGACAGTGGTGTACTACCAGCTAAACAATCAAATGGATTGCTCTTGCAAATTACTGGAGAGCACCGGTATTTTTGTAGCCATATATTTTCTGTCATGAAGGCCGAACATATGGAAGAGATTCCGCCTTCGATGATATTGGCTCGGTGGACAAAGATGGCTAAGTTGGTAAGCAATTTTCCTAGTAAAAACATAAATCTGCTGCAAGAGGGAACGAAAATGGCCAAGTTTGGAGCAATGGCAGCAACAAGTAAGAATTTATGGCATTTTGCAGCAGAGAGTGATGACGGATACAAGGAAGCAATGCAATGTATATTTGCAATGACAATGCGGGCACAAGAATTGCTAGGGGGGATAAAGAAATCTGAGGTCCAAATAGAAGGCCATGTTCGCAACGGAGGAATTGTAAATGACCCTTCCATGGTAAAAGCCAAGGGAACGTGGAGACATGGAAAACAAGGTAAAGTTACTCAACGTCGCAAGTGTGGAACATGTAGGAAGCCTGGCCATAAGAGGACAACATGTAGAAAAAGAAATGGAAACGGCATAAATGGGAAAAGAGGAGAATTTACAAGAAATGAGGAACTTGGAAGGGATACGGACATGAGGTATCAAAGAAATGGATTTAATATTTTAGTACCTGCGATAGGGGAGGAAAGTAGGCTTCAGGACATGACATCATTTGCATTGTATAAGCCCATATGTAATGGTAAGGATAGGATTACTGGTCACAGTTTTACCCAAGGTGGAGGTGAGGTAACACATGTGGAGGATAGTATAGAAACAACGACCACAGACACGGGATATGAGAGGGTAAGTTATTCGCAAGAAAGTGAACAAGTGAAAGTCCATGACTTTATGAGTTGGTGCAAGCTGCATAAAATGTGAGTAGTTTTTTTTTTTTTATATGTTGTTGAACTTGCTTGTTTTGTTTATGCAAATTGTAAATTCAGAACAGTTATGCACTAGTGGAACAACTTAACGAATGATGTTCCCGTTGCATTGGCGATTTTACAATCACACACACGTGTAAACAATACTGATGTAAATTTAGAAGACGACACAACTATAAGTATGCATTTTATCAATGCGACTTGATTTGTTTGTGAATGGTTCACAGATAGGTTATGTCAAGTGGTGGTTATAAGAAACTTCTGGCATACATCCTACGTGGCCATAGAGGCGGCAGAGCAGGATTATGGATGAATACGAAAGGTATTTCACTTCTACTATGTGGAGTGTGTGGAAGATGATCATGAATGCCACATGTATGGAATTCTAGTTAGGTTATGTACTAGTCATTGAGTGCATTACTATTAACTCCATAAACTGGGTTCTTGCTGCAGTGACGATGTCCATGTTAAAATTTGGATTTAAACAATACGAAAATTATGTTGCTGGTAGTGATATAACGGAGAATGCAACCAACTATACTTGATTTATGTGTGCTGCTCCATGGATAGGTAGAGTGAAGTGGTGGTGATCAGTTTTGCCCTAATACGCTAAATCTCCAATGTCACCATGGAGGCTGCAAAGTTGGCTTTGACATGAAGATAACAGGTATTCGGAATGTGGTATATGGAGTCTGTGGTAGATTATCATATATGCCAACAGGTAGGACTACTGTTAAGAATTACTAGTACTTGAATGCCTTGGCATTAACTTTAGAAACTAGTGACCCAAATGTAGATATCTTAACATCATATAAGAAGTTGCATGATTCAATAAACATAGGTGATATTGAAATGTTGTATGAAAATCGTGATGCATAGTAGCGTTCAGATGATGAATCAATGGTCTTGGAACAGCGCCCCATACAAGGAATAAGGATAGTTATAAGTTGCTAAAATCAGTGGTAATTTACAAAACATAAACAGGCTAGTGCAGGATAGATCCATTACAAGTCAACAAAGTTGATGACACTTGCTTCGTTCTACTATGGCATCTATATGATAAAAAGGTAGATGCAGCCGCCTAGTTTGATCTTGTTAAACCTTCTATGCCTTGTTTGTGTATTGTAGTTTGCTATGTATCTAGTGTTGTCTTGACCACCTTGTTGCATATTGGTGGGTGGGTGGGGGGTCGAATTCCCATAATGACCAATTCAGCATTGTCCCTTACACCGTGGACAACGGGTCGTAAGCTGTTCGTGTAGCACATAATGTAAAAATATGATTTGTTGTTTGTGTGTGAGGCTATATTAGAAGGCCACAATATCATCATACGGCAGAATTTGTGGGATACTGTTGTTCATGGGTTACTCCCTCAAATTACTAAGAAATAGGTTTGCGATACCTTTGCAGTGAAAGAGGAAAAAAGAATATTGGTACACACGTAGAAGTTAAGATGAATGTTAACTACAGTATTATTATAATGAATCATTTAAATATGTAGTGCTTCAGTATGCTCAGGCTCTAATGAGGTGAATGTATGTACAACTAATGATGTCCCCAATGTTAGAAACAAGGTTCGTATCACAATGTATCACATCTATTGTAAATATTTTCGTCGAAGATAACATGACAGCACATTTGCATTCAAGAACTGTATACACATAACCAACATAAGTTGTAAATCTGTACATGAAGTTGCAAAAACAATGGAGGCATATTAAATTTGTGACATTCGTGGAAAAGTAAAAAGCTTTATTGCAAAATTCGGTATAAACAAATGTAGTCCAAAACAATAATTTTGGTGATGACATAAATGGCAGTAGATGGTGATGACTACACATATGCAACGTGGTAGAAGCACTATTATGCGCTTGTAGAAAGGATGTTAACATGAAAAAAACTATTCCTTATTCTTTGACAAATGTATGAGACGTCCCGTGATGAAGATCATATAAGTGTCTATTACTAATGGTTAAGGTCAAAACCAATTGTAGAGCAATGGAATTAGCTATTAAAACCCAAACTAAATGAATTATTACTTCGTATTTATACGTAAATTACATTAATGTTGACATTTGTAACTTTCCTATTGCATGATAGGCAACAGCACACGAGTGGGGGAGCTCTTGTTCTATCGTGAGATGTTTGCAATATTATGGACAACAAAACGGCTTCTTCATTAATTTCTTATTGAGTTATATCACGCATGTAGCATTTGATGTGAAAACTGTGTAGTGGCAGACATTGCAAACGGGAACATGTGTGGGGTAGATATTTAATTTTTTGTTAAAATCTTATAACTCAATAATGCATCAGCCAAAATATGCCAACATTATTAAACGTACCACAAACGTAACAACCCGTTCCACATATCCATTCGCAGTAGCAATGTATACTTAACATGAACAACATATCACAAGGTTTCTTTCATGTTTTTGTATCGCCAATTGCTCTGATGTTTTTGTTGGTATCGTTAAGACTAACCTTTTTAGTGGTAAATATGTTTCATGCAGATATCACTAATGAATGCTGAATAACAGAAATTTTTTTCAGAACCTTGAAGACATAAACCAAAGTAATAATGAATCGGCCGTAAACGTAATGGAACATTAGTAGGCAGAAGTACAACCATTCATCAACCACAAGCGTATCAAATGAAATCTGATGGCATAGATTGATTGCCAGAATACAAATATAGAGGAATGACATATATATACACTGACACATCATTACTGTATGTGTGGTCTATACTGGCATGTCACAATTATCTGGTTTACCTTACGATAACATGTATACTTATCATACATTGCAATTTCTCATATGCCCAACAACATTTGGTTTGCCATGCTTCGTCAAATCATCTTGTCCGAAGAAGTTGGATCCACCAGGCCTGTTGAAAACATCTATGGAACAGTGTCCATAATTGTCGCATAGAATATTTGTAACGAACAAGCACAATTTTCCGTTGTAAACAATGGTAGACGGTAGCAACGATATGTCTAGAGTGTACAACTAACAGGAATCGATTGATTGCATTTTTTAGAAAGCAAATGGAAATTAGTTGCATTGTGAAACGCAGGACAGAGCAACAAAGCCAGCATAATTACACTGTAACAGAGGAATATGTGATATATTATAACAACATAACTCATCGTGGAAAGTACCTATATTAAATAAAGCAAGAATTTATAAACGGGTACAAAATTGGAAGAGCCATATGAGATCCAAACCATCATAATCTTCAAACCCATAGTTGGCATAAAGTCTACTAGGCAGATACGAATAAATTTCACATTCACAGGTTTCTTATCTGTTACTTTTTTCTTTCCCTAAGCAAAGGCGGGTGCAATCAACAAGGCAAAAACAAAGTCTAAACTATAGTAAAGAGTGTTATCTTGATCTCGATTGCATAATGTTTTCAAAACTGACCTGTAACCGTTCAAGTATACGAATTGACATATGAATTGATTATTGAACCTGCGTATTTGTACTCAGTAATAGTTATAATTAAGCAATTATTTCTTCCACAAGGGGTCAAACTTATGTACAAATAGAGGCAACAATGAAACTACTAATGAACTGTTGATTGACATACAATATAGCTAATTACAGTCACTATCGGTAAGATGATATCTTTCCCTCTCTTCTAACCTGTACTTAGTTAACGGGACTAATTGAAGACAACAGAACCAAAATTAATACCATTTTCATTCCATTAACTCGTATGACAGTGTCCTAAATGGCTTCACTATATGGAGCATTCATAAATTTAATGTTAACATTACCAATACAACTAATTTACTAAAATGTTATAGTCACACGCAAAGTAAGTTCTGCATATCCAAAATTTATATGTTATAAAATCGAAAATTTGCTAACCTGGTCGATGCAAGCCGCAGGTTTGAGTGCTCTGTCAGTGGATAACGTTACTAGTTACGCATCTACTATCACGTAATTGCCTTGCTAACAACATTTCACATAAATTTCTCTCCCTCATATTACGCCAAATAAAAATCGTGTGCTTTTATAACTATAACACTACATTCCTTTTTTAAAGGCTAAGAACATAACATTTGCTACTAATAACCAATGTACGAATTCCATATAATTCCTTCAAACAAAAACATAAATTTCACCCAGTTCACGAAACATAATGCAATAACTTATACCTCTATCTTATCTTAAGCAACGAACGAGTAATTTAACTCGATCGTTGCACCATAAAATGATATGCCAAGCATTTTATACAACCAATTCAATGTTTAAAGATGAAATGTTTAATAGGGGAAAAACAACCGTCAACACGTAAAAATGACATTTGCGCTTAAAACAAGAATGAAACACAAGCCTCTCTCCATTATTTTATATGTCAAATACAACTTAAACACGTAAAAGAAGTACGGTATTACCTAAGGAGATCCGACTGGGCCGGCTTGTCACTTAAGTAACATACAAATGAAATGGGTAGTTACTGGAAGCGAGCAACAATAGTAATAATATTATCTAATTTGTCGAGGATGCTCTTCGTATTTTCGAAACATATTGCTTGCAAGGCAGAAGTGGATTTCACAGTCTTCTAAATGTGACGTAGTCTATCTTCAATCTTTTTGGTGGAACGACCATTCACACCATTTGCCATGTCATCTTGTACAAGTCAACAACTTCGAGAATGCCAAACGGCTTTTCGTAATATAACAATGACATCGGCACATCTACAATCTTGTTCCATAACAATGATAAAATTCAAATGTTCGATACAAAGACGATAGAATTATGTCAGTAACATATTAAAAACTGACTCCAAAATCTTTTGAACCATATCGTACTAGAAATAACACAGTCAATCGGAGCAAATTCTATCAATGTATTGGCGCAACTTCTTGCTGCATCGACAGTATATAATGTTGTACCTTTAAGCATAAACGATGAATATACAAAATAATGCACGTTATTAATATGGCAAAAATGATTTTTCATGGATAACAAAAAGGGACATCAACCCATGCAACTTCAATATAATTGTATACGGAGTATACAAGCAACATAATTATGTTCAAATCAAATCTTTTGAAGGTTATCATTTCCTGGCAAACTTATGTGAATAACACATGTGAAGCCAATTACTATGTAATGATTTCCATACTTTTCTGTACAATATGCCATAACTTGTATATAATTGTATGGAATATACATGAGTGTATGTAACAGGTCATGTATGAAATGTACCAAAATGGAACACAACCACCATGTTTTCCGGCTAAATTTATGTCAGGATATGTATATGCAGAATTCTTTACACAAATCACATACTCAGCAACCCAAGAAGATTTCATATGTATACCATAATAGTTTGCCTACGCCGCTCCTGCTGCAACCATAGTAGACATCTTCGTATCTTGACCGCATCCCATTCTATGATTGGCACAATTGATCTGTCGACGAGAGCAAGATGGCTGGAAGCATGATGTACATAATATATCTTTACCCCTCCAACATTGAAAGAAATGAATGTTAAAGTGCAAAGAGAGTAAGTAGATAAAGATACATCGTTAACGCATGAAGATATGAAATAAAGGACAAAATACCTGCAGAAAAAGCAAGCACCCGAAAATGTTTGAACATTTGCACTGTTTGTAATTCAACACACTTTGTCGCAGTGCAGTGAAACAAAATCGTGACCAATTCATTTCTCTTATGTTCCTAACATCTTTGACCACATGCAGATAAGAAGCCCTTACATGCATTGTTGAGGTTGGACATAGCAGCATTCCCATGGCCAACAAGAAGAAGCATCTAAGGAAGTCGTCATCTGCAGAACTCAAGTTTTGCAGTGTCTGTGCCAGAAAATCAAGTCGTAGTATGCCACTCGACTTACACCGATACCTATTACGAAGGTCTTCGATGTCAGAGTTAGGCCCCTCCAACAGAACAGTATGGCCACCATTTGCGATACCCATCATTTCTGTAAAGCCATCTACAGTAATTCGGAATTCATTTCCCATTGCCAATAACTTACAAGTCACTGGATTCCAATCATCAACCAGCCTACGACATAGAGAGCGTCTCAATCTCCCCCACTTTGTCTGAATAATGGAGCCAAACCCAAGACGACATAATGCCTCCTTCTGAGCAGTTGTGAAGGTCGATACACATTGAACAAACCGCTCTGGACTACAAACTGTGTACATATTCCTCGTATTCCTACTCTTGGATAAAACCTCATGCACACCAGGTGCATAACAATTATTACACACTTTGGCCTTAACATCATCAAAACCTATGTCTTCTGATGTCTCTTCACACCATAAATTGCCACTTTGGTATTGTGGACTACGAGACAACTAATCATCAAAAACCAGAAATAAGAACACCTAATTGAATATGCAATATATTTGCAAGTAGGGGTTAATACGCAATAAACAACATGTATAAATGTACATAGCTTGGTTGACATTTTGCATATTATGAACAATCGTTTAATATTTGGCAGTCATGCAAGATAATACATGTTCTGAGATGTTGGGTTAGTACATGATATTAGCATAAACTCTTAATAAAGTTTGCTCATTTTCGCAAATCGTAAATACAATGAAGGATCTATAAGGTTGTTAAACTTATAGTATGAGGTTCTATACAATGAATAGCTCTTGATTTCCTTGCTATCTTCTGAGACGGTCGACGTTTTGTATCCAAGCAATGCTTTAATTCTGAATGACGATGGCTGCCCATCTGAATATACTGTCAACATTTGATAACTATAAGAACAGGATTTTGAAAAATAAACATACAGGAAGTCTTACATGGTTATAAGGTCCCATTGTGGACTATAGTGATTAATTGTTTAATCCTGATAAAATCAATTATCTCGTAAATAGCTATCCCTTTACATGAAGGCTAGGCTTGTTATCCACTAAACATATTTGCAAAATACATTGAAACTATGTTATGTTCAAATTCCAAAACTATCCAAATTCCAATCTACTATTGTGCAATAAGGCGAATACAATAAGGGCCACTATCCCTATTACTACATAGAATTTGCGTTTGCACCCTAGAGTCCTCAATTTAACCATTTGGCAAGCATGCAATAAAACAGGATTAAACTTTTAATGCGTCAACAAAGTCATATTCAATTACATCAGGATTTCTATTTACACAACTAAAATAATAAAACTTATGCAATATAATCAAATGAAATTTTTTTATAAATAACATTAGTAGGAACTAAACAACACATACTACAACAATATAATGAATGTATAAAATAACAAACCACTGAAAATTTTCCTTTGAAATGGCATAAAACAAACCTGATGATCACGATAACAAATTGAAATGTTGCGGCTGTTTGTGCTAAGGGCTATTCAACTGATATTTTGATATATATTACCGTACTTAATGTTTGAAGTAGTTCTGCAATAATGAACCAAAAAAACAATAACTCAACAAGACATGTAAGAAAACAGACCAATTATCAATGTTATTTTTAAATGAACAAAATTTGACTACAAACCCCTAGATCAGTAAATTAATCAAATTAATGTATAAAACACGATAGCGAAATTACAAAGGCAAGTAGTTTAATCAATCTGTTGGTGAGAAAAACAAAAGCCACAAAAGCTCCATGAATAACAGCATTTCAATCCGAAATCGTATAGATCCTTTAAATAAACAAACCTGAGTTCTCTTCCATTCCTTGAATTTCTGTTTCAATTCATTTTAATTACGCTAGGAATTTCTGCATAATATATGGAGTTTAGGGAATTGACAGCAGATTATCTGCATCATCAGCTGATTACATGAACTTTGTGAGAAGTTCTCAGCAAATTGATTTGTTTGTAATTTCTTCACATTGTGAAGAAATGCCATTTAACTTACAATCAACAGTTCATGTGCAGAGGGCCACCTGACAAAAGAGGAAAGACAAAAGGAGTATGGATACTAGGTCTATTGCCTTATTGTATCAGTGGAGTTTCAAAGGCAGAGATGGAGATAGAGTTGTAGTGTGTTACGACTTTCATATCAAAGATAAAAAACCCACACAGAGATGACAAATTTCGCAACCGAAATAACGGCTTATAGGTTAATCTTGGAATAAAGAGCCAAGTGAAGGAAATGGGTTGGATTACATGCTTTAATTAAGACCCCAATCCAGCGGCTCATAACCTTGCTGTATGCTTACATCAGTTGGACTATACTATGACTCTGATGTTTGCGTCCATATCAATTGTTTTTAGAATAGATCTTCATCATGTTTTTATAGAGATTACAACTTATAGATTACTGAAACTTGACGTAAGGAAATTCAATTCATATGACAAATATAACATATCCCCTGCTAACTTTCTTGCA
Source organism: Boswellia sacra (assembly GCA_013180625.2). Classification (NCBI taxonomy): domain Eukaryota; kingdom Viridiplantae; phylum Streptophyta; class Magnoliopsida; order Sapindales; family Burseraceae; genus Boswellia; species Boswellia sacra. The sequence goes on along the minus strand of SNVD02007983.1, from coordinate 271,269 downwards.
TGTTAACTTTGCAAATGTACTTTAAAGTTACACCATGGACAAGATTCATCTTTAGGCATCTTACCATTACCAATATCAATAAAAATCTGACAAAGAAGAGATGAATAAAACAAGAAAATACAAATCTGGATTTAAACAAACAGTCTAAATAATTATATCACCAACAACAGATTTCCTGCAGTAATTAACTAATTCAAAGCAACAAGAACAATACCATCCTTAAACGAGATACTATGAATAGTTATAGCGGGGCTGGGAAGCATACATTCGATTAACCTATAGCATACATTCGATTAACCTAATAATTGATTGACTTTGTACTAATTAACAAAGTAATAAAATAACAAGACTAAACATAAAACATTAAAACAAAAAAGGCAATATCCAAACCAAAAAAGCTTAAATGATTTCTAAATAAGCCATAGTAACAAAAAACAACGACCTACATAGTTTATAGGAACAATCAAATTTTTATGTCAAATATCCCTGAGCCCAATAACCAAAGAAGATACAGATTGCATTAAATTTATTTACTTGGTATGTGCCTTCCTTCTATTCAAAACAAGAAAGACATTACCAGTCTAAAAAATTTCATCATAATTAACATCATAATTAACATTAGATTAACCAAGTGTATGATGGATAACTAGCAAAAAAGGACAACTCCCAGCCAGTTTCTGGATTCATATAGTAACCAGAAGCACTACAATGATTTTATATTGATTCCTGCTTTAGATATAAGCCTCCAACCAAGCTTCAATATCAAAAATTTAAAAAAAAAAAAAATACAAGCACGTAACACCTCCACAATATCTGATATCCAGGCCATCACCAACACTTTCATCTGTGATTGTAAGCTATTTTTTATCGGAGAATTCATTGCATAATTACTGATGCAGCACCCAAACAGAAAATTTCATGCACCTAAAGTTTGTTACATGGTTATTACATATGCACGCTACTCTACATAATGCATCTGTTTAAGGGTACTCATTATGGCATCAAGGTTTCGCTTTGTTGATGAATTTGAATATATCTACATTCACTATACACGAAAATTCAAATATATTTGCGACTTCGACTCAAGCTCCAAACATGTCATCAGAATTATTAAATTTTTATTTGGAGCAGACTAAACTAACAATCAAATTGATATAAAGTAGTTTCATATAGACAACCTCGAAATGAAGTATTGTGATTAAGCTATCTATTAGCTACTAGCTATCAGCTATAAATGTTACCTCATCTTTCCTTTAAATCTTGCCTTCTTACTTAGCTACATATATGTACTCCAACAGTTCAATTATTCTGAAACGATTATTACAACTTGTAATTCCGAGTTACTTCTGCCAATTGTCAATGAACTGAGTTTCCGATCCTCTAAGATACAAAACAAACTACTAGGGCTTCAAGCAAAAATTTCGAATACCTCTATGCTAACTGCATGTTCAAATTCAATTTCAACTTTCCTTTTTTGTGCGTTCTCTGTTTCTTATATTAATCTTTTGCAAATGTAATTGCCAAATGATTGGCCAATTGGCCAATCCATGTTGTAAATTCAGGGAATCCTCAATCAAGTAAATCATACAAGCCCAACGCTCTAAAACGAAAGTGTAAACATGCAGTAGTTGGTCAATTTCCTAGCAGGCAAATCGAATATTCACAGCTAACTGACACAAGATTCTGCTATTTTGGAAACAGAGTAAACATATGCACAGCAAAAACATTGTAATTTACAAATCCTACTTGCAAACCAAAATTAATTCACCTAATAAATTCAGAATCTTCACAGAACACTAGTTGGCAGTGATTGAGTAGAAGCTTGAGGCTTTTACTCGGATAGTAGGGAGGGTTATGATCCGTGGATGAAAGCACAATCTCCATAAGTTAGATAAACCAAACCTCAGAGCACCAAGCTATACTTCAGGTGACGATGCCTCCATGCTTCACAAATGAGGGATTATTTAGCAGCTGGGAGCAAGCCTGGCCTCCTTTCAGGATAACTTTATATATCCTAACCTAAGCCTTGCGGGGATGCTGCCCCGAAACCACCCTTTAACGATACCCAGTTTAGTGAAGTAAAGTTCTAGGTTTTTCTTCACCTCTCTATAATACAATTCCTTCAGCAAGTAACTTGTGAGAAAATTGAATGTCAATAACGCAAATTGATTACTGTCTTAGGGGTTTTGCTCCGCGTCAAGATGAGAGGAAATGAGAGAGAGATGACCCAAGGATCGAGGATGAATGCTACCGGTATCCTAGGTTGTAGGTAAAACTTCTGAACAGTGGCCTACAAAAGGACAATCGTTGGATTAGATACTTAATTTAACCTTCTGATCGGACGGCCACTGAGGCTGCCGTATCTATACAGTAGCTGGACTACAGCCTGACTCGAAACTTGGCGGTTAAGTTGTGTTGCATGTGACCCCACCACCATCTATACCAAAATATATTTCCACTTCTTGTTGTCAACTTGCTTCACACGTTTTTTGAACTTCAAATAAATATGTAATCTATCTCTCCAGAAGTTGTTTCTTTTTATAGGAAGTTCATTGTTGAGACCTTAGGCTTGGAGATGGTTAGCACAATAATGTTATTGCAAATTAAACAACCAATTCTTTCTTGTGTTAAAAAAAAATATTGGTGAAATTTTTAACTATTCACAAATTTCATTAGTGTTTTTATGATAAAATCATGTGTAAATTATGTTTCAACAAAAAAACTCAAATTTAATTTTTTTTCATATATTTCATTATTTGCATAATTAAAGATAGATATTAAGAATTATATTAACTTTAAGAATAATGCCGAAACTATAACTCATTTATAACTAATATATATTTTATACAACCTATGTTGGCAAGATATTGTTGGATAAGTAATTACTATGTCATTCAATTTAACAACTTTTATGTTTTTTTTCATTTTTTTACTCAGCCAGTGATAGCTTGCCAACACATATTATATAAAAAACAGTTGTAGATAAATTATAAATGTAGCATTACACTAACTTTAATTAAGATAAATACGTAAATAAAAATGGGTAATGCTATATTTACCTCATCTACAATTATTTTTGTACAACATGAGTTGATAAGTTATCATTCGATGAGTAAAAAATGAAAATAAATAAAAGATATTAAATTGAATGGCATGGTAATTACTTGTCCAATAATATCCTGCCAACTCAAGTTATATAAAATCTTGGTTGCAAATTAATTGTAGTTCCAGCATTATTCAATAAAAATATATCTTTCTTGTTATTCCTAATTACTAACCAATCAAATTATATACATATATACATAGATATGATTTTAGAATTAAATTGATTTTAAGTAAGAAAATTATATGTAAAGAAAGGTTAAATTGATTTATTCACATACAATAAGAAAATTGAGACTTGGATCCTCTTCTCATCTTATTTTTCTTAAGCTTTTTGTTAATCTTGTGACACTTGACAATTAGAATATTGAAATTTTATCATTTAACTCTTTCTCATTCAAGGCAAAAGTACATTTATCGTGCCCATTGTTTGTTTATAAATTTATCTTGAAAATTAAAATTAAAATGATTGTTAATGCGTTTCTTGAATATTCTAGATAACTATAATAAAATATGTTTTACAGATAGCTTGCCCTTAGGGATGTCAATTCGTGTTTATAGGTCGTGCTTGTATCATGTTAAGCTATAACCCAATAAAGATTAACCCAATACGAACACGACTCATTTACTATTCGTGTCAAGAAGGTCTGACAAGAACACAACACGATCATTAAATGAATAAAATGACATGACACGCTGACACGAATAATAAATGGCTCCTTCCAATGTTAGATACAAACATAACTCATCTAATACGAGTATGACACATTTATACAATCAATACAATTTACATATTTAATATGACTATAAGATATTTATATATTTGACACGATTATCACACGTTTATAGATATGATTATCACACGTTTACATGTTTAACATAATTATGACACGACTACATATTACTATTTTTAAATTCCAAAGCAATAATAAGAAAAAATAAAAAATTTATCCACAACACAATAAAAATTATATTTTTTAATATGGATAAAAAAAAGGGAAAATTGAAAAAATGGACAAATTTAGGGGGCTGGTTTGAAAAATGGACATGTTCTGAAATATTTTCATCCCATAGACACTTTTGTGTCTAAAAGACAAAAACACCCCTGTCCTAAAATAAATTCCCAAAACCTTGTTATTTCATATCCTTCGGACAAATTTTTTTAAGAAAGACAGTAAAGCAAGACACAGAACAACGGAAACCAGTAACAGCTCGAATTATATACCTTACAAATGGCTTATGTATATGAACTAAGGATAGAGATAGTGCCGTCTGTGTAAAAAAATGCTGGAAATTGGCTGTCGGTGTGCAAAAATGGGTTTTCGCAGTCTAAGGTCGAAGAAGACGACTGTGTTCGAGTGTCGTCGAGTGTAGTCGAGTGTCGAGAAGTTCTGTCGGGACCGAATCTCGACAAGTCCGATGGTTGTTTCGAGTGTCTCGAAATTGCGTCAATTCTAGGTTCGAGTGTCGCGAGTTCGAGTTTCGTCGAGGGTCTTGTGGATTGTCGAGAGTTCGTGTGTCGAGTGTAGAGAGTCGAGTGTCGGACGAAGGGAACAGACCTGTAGATGTCTCGAACCATGCATGTCGAGTGTTTCGTGAGCCGTGACACTATTTCGTCGAGCTTTCGAGGAAGTTCGTCGAGTGTCGAGTGAATTTGTCGAGTGTCGTCGAGCGGTTTGGCAGAACACTTATTTTTTGGACTTTTGCAAGCAATTTCGTAATTATTTTTTGTCCACGGAACTTATATGATATGATATGTCTCAATCATGCAGGAAATGGAAAGTTTACACATACTTATTGTATACAATGGTTGTTCGACCAGAAAACACGAGAAACACCCCCCCCCACCAAAGGTTTTGACTTAATTTCATTCGGAAACACTGTTTGTTACATTTCATGATACGGTAGCCCTGACTTTTTCGAAATTCATCATGGGCACCCCTTCTGTCAGTTTTGCCGTTAAGTGACATCATACGGTACCCCTAACTTTCTTGCCAGATATTGTTGTGAATGTTGTGTGGTAGGTGTTCACATACTTCCGAACATCATCCTCCTTTGAGAGGCTAAAAAGCTTCCTAATTTGGGATACCCTTTTTGGACCGCTCATCGTTGGGTTTCCACTGTCTGTCAACCCAGGTAGATCGTTCTCATCCTTCTTAACTATAACCAAGTTCAATACAGACAGATCTTGATTTACAATGCATCCACGAACAGATTTCCTCGTTCGCTCTCCATTGCGCCTTCCATAACCTCTGAAGCAAGGGGAGATTGTTAGCCCTAAGGCTACATGATAATTTTGATGATAACAATACACATTGATTCATTGAGATTATATTTATGCGCAAGAATAAGATTATTGAAATAATTGCAAAATCAAGATGGGGCTTATTAAAATGAAGTGTTGAAGCCAAAGGAGAATACTACATGTTAAGGCACAAAAGTAGTGTTGAAGCCAAAGGAGAATACTACATGTTAAAGGCACAAAAGTTGAAGAACAAGATTTGATTCAAGGAATGCGTTACATGAGCAATGTTCAATCAATTGGTCATATATTTTTCTACAGATGTCCAAATGAAGTGATTCTTGACCCTTTGGAAAGTTTACTCAATTTATAACATTTCATACGTTTTAAAGAAATTCAAATTTCAAGTGTAAGGTTGTCCAAATTATTATGCAATTTGAAAGACAAACGGAAGCAACTGACATGAGCACCGAATACTCTTTTGGACATATCTTGAGATAGAAATATAAAAATGACTTGATTATTGTGGCATTGAAAAAAGGACTTAATGGGGCACATTTTATATGTTTAGAAGAAATTCAAATTTCAAATGGAAGGCCGACATAATTGACATGCAATTTGGTGGACTGACACAGAGAAGAAAAATCAACTCATATGAGTACCGAATGATTTGTTATCCATATCTTGAGCTAGAGATATCCAAATGACTTGATTCTTGTGGCATTGGAAAGATGATTCAATGGATCACATTTTATATTCTTTGAAGAAATTCAAATTTGAAACGGAAGGCCGACATAATACACATGCAAATCGGTGGACTGACATATGGAAGAAAAATCAATTCACATGAGCGCCGAATGGTGTTTTGGCCATATCTTGAGCTACAAATATCCAAATGACTTGGTTGTTGCAGATTTTCAAATTTCAAACAGAACATTGAAAAAAGTGGCAGACAAGATTACGTTTTTTATGGTGGGCAGAAAATTTGGAGTTGGTGTCTTAACTTGATTAAGTTCAATCAAATTGCCTATAAAAGGAGCCCTTCTCCCATGGATTCAAACAGAGCAAGAGAGGCATCTAGCAAGCAAAAAACAAGAGAAATATCAAGTCTACAGAACTTTTATATTCTTTATCTACTCTTTGAATAGAGTTGTGCTTTTGTGGCTGCTGTTTTTTTATTCGTTCTTGTACTGTGGTGAGAGTGAGATTATTTTGTTTAACAACAACGCCCATAAAGATGTGTTTAATACAATAATACTGCTTTACAGTGCCAAAATCCAACACCCAAAATATATTATTTTCAAAAGCTTAGGATTTGTTAAAAAAAAAAAAAAAGAGACAATGTTGCAAACATCAACATTTGGTTTACACATTTGGTATACATCATCCCCTGTCATGCAGCGGAACTGGGTTTCGGCATGTTTGACGATTGTGCCCGGAACTTCCACAACGCCCGCAAGATCGAGAGGAGCTAGACTCACCGACAGAAGGGATTCGATTCCTCCGAGGACGACCGGCTGGTCTCCTCATCACTGGCGGGAGAACCACTCTACTGCGAACCTCCTCAGGAACCACCCAATCCTCACTAACTCCAACAGGAACTACTGGAAGAGCATATGCATGTAACAATGTTTCGGTGGTATACCAATGGGCACAGTAATCATGGCATGTAAGGAGATTCATACGTTTGCATACCGCTAATACATGTGCACACGGAAGCTGGTCAAGATCAAACACACGGCACGTGCATGTACGCGCGTGCATGTCAACTATGCAAACACGGTCGTTGCCTCTAACCTCATACATAGTAAGAGATATACCACTAACCCTCATACGATCTCCTTCTTTTAAACGCTCATTCATCAACTTGTTTGCCCAGGGTGAGAGATGTGATTCTGAGTTAGCAAATAGCTGTCGACGCTCATAGAACCATTTCTGCAAGTTGGCCCGAAAATAATCAGCTAACAACGTCACCGGGAGGAATCGATGGTGTCGCAAACAGCTGTTCATCGACTCAGCTATATTTGTTGTCATTATGTTATACCGCCGACCATGAAACTGTGAACGTGCCCATTTCTCGACTCCGATCTCTTGAAGATAAGTTGCTGCTGCTGGCATATGCGATTCAATTTGTCGCATATGATAGTTGAAATCAGCACAATGATATGTCCTTGCAGCGCGGTAGTACAATTCCAACAAAGTCTTGTCCTTGAACGTTGCCTTCAAGTTACCCTTGAGATGATGAGTGCACAATCCATGCAGTGCATTAGGAAAAACTGCAACCACAGCACGTTCAATACTACGATGACGGTCAGAAATGAAGACAAGATCTCGGACATTTTGTACAACATGATCACGCAACTGTCTCATGAACCAGTTCCAGGAGTCATCATTTTCAGAATGCCCAATTCCAAATGCCAAGGGGTATATTTGTTTATTACCATCCATACAAGAAGCCAAAAACATTGTACCCCTATATTTCCCTTTTAAAAAGGAACCATCAACTGCAATAACTGGCCTAATTGACGATGCAAATCCAGCAATCGAGGCCCCCATACTCATGAAAAAGTATCTGAAATGGTTATCCTCATCAGTTTCTAACGACGTTTTGGTCCCCGGGTTTGCTTTCTCAATCATGTACATGTACTGAGGGAGTAGTGTGAATGATTCATCATGAGATCCGTGAAGTTCTTGCAAAGCTACCTCCTTTGCCCTCCATGCCTTATTGTACGTGATGTTAACACCCAATGACTCCTGAACATCGGACATAATATCCTTTGGACGATATATTCTCGATGCCTCAACGAATTTGCTCTTAATATGTTTGCCAATGACATGTGCAGTTGCCTGTTTGTGAACTGGGTGAAGTCCGGCTCCGGAGCACGTGTGGTGGTTCTTATACGTTTTCACTTGGAAGAAATGTGAATCGGCCACCTTTATGGCACGTAAACGCCATTTACAAGATTCAGCACGACATACAACCTCAAACCTTGTGGCGTTGGAGTTCCTCACCTTGAATTGAAAGTTTCGTCTTAATGCCAACATCGCTAACTTCTCTCGAAGCTCCGTTTTGCTGTTAAACATCTGTCCAACCCCAACCTCAATCTCGTCAACTACAAATGATGAGGCATCATCGCCATCTGTGGAGGGTGGATGGACGATAGGCGGCATCCACCTGAATGTGTTAGCCTGAGAGCTGTCATTATTCGACATCGGATCTTCCTGATGGCCATATACTGGACGAGTAGGTGTGGAGTGAATTGGTAGGTGTGGAGTGAATTGGAGGAGGCACGGTAGGTGTGGAGTGAATTGGATAAGGCACGGTAAACGGCTCATCCTGGTTCACATCATTCAAGATCTCCCGTTCTCCCTCATTATCGAAATGTGAACCGGCTACATTGTGCCCATCAACAACAAAATCATCCAATCCCTCAACATCATTCTCAATATGAACCGTGTAATCATTATTGTCATCGTCAACATGCACACGAACATCATCACCACCATCGTCAGTATCTTCGCAATATTCATTCCCACCATCGTCATCATTAACATCATCAATATTACCTACACTCTCAAACTCTCTAATGCTGTCAAGATGACGTACCAATCTCGATGGCATCGATGGAGGCACTCCTTCTTCATTTTGAAATAACACCCCTACCCCAAATGACTCATGCCCCGCATGCCCTAAACACTGCTCAAATTCAACGCCAACATCGTCATTCAATTCTGGTTGTCCACAAACAGGAGTAGACTCACTTAATTGGTTGCTCCCACTTGCTGAACGAAAGAATGAGGGATGAGAACATCCTTCTCGCCAACGGATTGCATCGGATCCTGACCCTGACCTCTGTCTTTGCTTCTCCCTATCTTCAACTTTAACAACTAACGGTGTATATGATTGTTGGTCCTCCAAACAATGTTGTATGAAAAAAGAAACATCGTCGTCAGTCTCAATACGAATCGGCATTGGAAGAACACCCTTACAAGAAAATTGAACCTCTAAACTCATTCTTTTCTTACGAAGATCCCAACCCATTTTAGTACTAATACAGTCAACCAACTCGTTATAAGTAGCACATCTACGAATTATCAATGGCTTCCCCGTCCCATCGGCATACAAATAACTACCGTTCTCTTGCACAATCCATGAACCATTATATGCAATGAGTACGCGTAAAGTTTCCATTTCCTGCATGATTGAGATATATCATATCATATAAGATCCGTGGACAAAAAATAATTATGAAATAGCTTGCAAAAGTGGGAAAAAAGAGCGTTCTGCCAAAACGCTCGACGAGACTCGACAAAAACACTCGACACTCGACATATGTGACACGACACTCGAACTCGACTAACTTCGTCGTCCAACACTCGTCAACTTGTACACTCGACTCTCTTACTCGAAAGCTCGACAAAATGGTGTCCACGACTCTCGAAACACTCGACATGAATGGTTCGAGACATCTACAGGTCGGTTCCACGCGTCCTACACTCGACTCTCGACACGCGACACACGAACTTTTGACAATCCACAAGACCCTCGACGGAACTCGAACACGCAACACTCGAACCTAGAATCGAGGCAATGGCTAGACACTCGAAACCACCATCCGAATTGTCGTGATTCGGTCCCGACAGAACTTCTCGACGACACTCGACGACACTCGACTACACTCGACTACACTCGACTACACTCGAAGACACTCGAAGACAGTCGTCTTCTTCGACCTTCGACTGCGAAAACCCATTTTTGCACACCGACAGCCAATTTCCAGCATTTTTTCACACAGACGGCACTATCTCTACCCTTAGTTCACATACATAAACCATTTTTAAGCTATATAATGCGGTTGTCAGTTACCAATGCGAGCAATGACGAAAACACTACACATACATTAAATTTTCATGCCATTTACAGAGAGATTAAGGAAAAGTTGCTCTTACGCGTTTTGCTTACTGCTTCAGATATTGAGGTTGTTTCGGGACAGTGAAGTTAAGTGATTCGAGCTGTTACTGGTTTCCGTTGTTCTGTGTCTTGCTTTACTGTCTTTCTTAAAAAAATTTGTCCGAAGGATATGAAATAACAAGGTTTTGGGAATTTATTTTAGGACAGGGGTGTTTTTGTCTTTTAGACACAAAAGTGTCTATGGGATGAAAATATTTCAGAACATGTCCATTTTTCAAACCAGCCCCCTAAATTTGTCCATTTTTTCAATTTTCCCTAAAAAATATTAAAATTTATAAGAATAGTTTATATTTATTCATGTCAATAATCATGTTAATCGTGTCATAAAAGGATTTGTGTCATAAATGGGTCATGTCATAATGGTGTTTGCGGCTTGAAGGCCTTTAACTTGAACACGATACGATTATTAAACGGGTTAAAAATTCTTACATAAATATGACACGAACAAAATTAAGCAAAAACCCAAATTCACTAATTTCTGTGTCATATCAAGTCATGTTCACGTGTCGTGATCCCAATTGACATCCATATTTGCTCTTGTGCTACGTAATACAGATTAGGTCCTCGTTTGGTAAAAAGCAATGGCTCTCCAGAGAGCTATTTGATGGTCGTGGAGAAGCATCTTTGTGTGATTTAAGTGTTTGGGGGAAAAAATCAAAAAGCTTTTAAAAGTTCTTGAATGTAAGTTATATTTACTAAAATACTACAATAATAGATTGACAAGGCTACCACTTTTATTTACGAAACTGCCACATATTGTTTGCAAAACTGCCGCTACTAACTTTACTTTTAATTTTCTCATTTCTTTCTATGACAATTATTCTCTATTTTCCTCTATGCCATATTTTTTTATTACTAAACTTCTATTTATTGTTTTTTTAAATAATTATCTAAAAAATTAGCTTTTAATCAATATTTTGATAAATGAGATTTTTTGTTGTCCAATTTAATATTATGTTGTTTAATATTCCTATATATATTTATAATATATTAATTTTCATTGTAGTTTTAGTTAAATAATTATTGTGCTTTAGAAAGATGAGAAACAAGATATCAATGAATTATAGCGGCCTTAAATACTTCAATATGGTCCCAATTCCTTTGGGTTATTAGAACAAATTTTATCTGTAGAGATTTAACACTTATCAAAGTTAAAGGTATTTTATTTTTTCTTTTCAATAGTTTTTTTTAACAAATTTGAAATTACATTTTGTTGATAAGAGATTAGATTAAATTTTTTAAAATAATTTCAATATTTCAATGCTTGTAGCATAGTCTTCAAAACCTTAGTGAAGAAATATTATAAATTGAGTTGAGTTGTGTTATTTTATCATATATGTTTTTGATATTTCTTTTTCTTGTCAATTGGTGTTGGTTTGCATTTTTGTAATAATGTACGAAAATTTCAAAACTTTAATATTAGACACATTTTAATTATTAAAATAAATAATAAATAAATGTTTAACATATTTAAAATATATATATTTAGAGGTTTTGAGGGATAAGATTCATTATGTAACCAACTTTCCCTAATAACCTACAATTTTCTTTTTTTTCTAAATCAACTGTAAATAAACATTGTCCAATGCAGTTTTTGGAATTGGAAGAGGGACAGGCGCACAGAGAATTAATGTATTTCTCTCTTTTTACCACATACATCAGAGTTACGCGTACATTCTCAAGTGTGCACACAATTGTTGTGTTATCATTGACCCAAGTCCCTTGCAAATTAAGAAAGCTAATTATGGTCTGAAAGTGCGTGCATTATTTTTTTTTTTCTAATAGTCACTATGCAACTAACACCTTTTGGCAGGTGAGACAATGTTGTTCCTCACAAATCCCCACAGACACAAACAAGTATCGATTTTCTACGCATAATCATTAGACTACAACTAAATCTCAGAGCTGTAAATTTCTTTAATTCAGAATCAGAGCTAAGGATGGACAAGACAAGACCACTAGGAAATTGTAAAATTTTATAGCACGGCATGGGCCTGGTTGAATATGAAGAAGCATTAACATTTTTATTTTAATGAATGAGCCATCGATGCCTAGGACCAATTAAAAGACCACCTAAATGTATTTTGGGAGCAATTCTACGTCTACAAAGAACTTTTTACAATCTGATTTGTAAAAACTTACTTGAAGGACGAAAAAATAAAAAAAATAATGGAAGTTATAATCCAAAAAAAAATAATGGAAGTTATAATCCACAACCAGGTAATTGTATCTTTAATAGAATTTTGCCTACTCAGGCTTTAGGGAGGATTGGTTTTAAATGGATTGTAAATGTAATATTATTCTAATATTTCAAAATAGACAATTATATGATGATTATATTGGTATAAAACTTATTTTTAATTTTATATTTATCAATTTGATGGCTATTAAATTTTATATATGTTTATTTTATAATAACTTTGTTGGTTGAAAGTAGATATAATATATGTGATATTATGTTTTTGTTTTATAGTCTAATAAATAATAATGTCATATAAGTAAATTTTTTAGAAAGACCTTTTCAAAGTACGTTATTTAGCTCCCCTTATATAGGCCATGTTCTCTCTACTAAGAGAGATTTTTGATCCCACTAATTGAGTTAGTTATAAGAGATTTTATCTTTTTAGTTGTTCTAGAGTTTTGTATTGGGAGTGCACCCTTACAAAATTAATTAGGTCATTGCATCCCGGAGGTTAGAGCACTTGAAACCTAATTTTTTGCAAAATCTAACCTTAAGGACATTGTTTTCACACGCCTTGACCAATGATTATGCTTCCTGACTTTTAGCAAAAAATTCTTAAGGTTAGGTTTTTGAGGAATTATTTAGAGGTGTTGGCGTATCTAGATTAGTGTTCTATCTAGATTAGTGTTCTAGGCTTCTAGAGTTTCATTGATATTGATTTCTATTCTTCTTGAGCTTCTCTACATCTGATAAAGAATCGATGGTTGGGATTTTTTGTTTAATAGTCAAAAGATAGTTGGTTTTTCCAAGCGTGATTGAATTTTCTTTTATCCGTTACATTGTGAGTGCTTATGAGATTGTTTCTTCTCTGTTATTGGATTAGTAATTTGTGGGATTGTAAAGCAGCAACTGGGATTACGAAGGACTGGAGTGGGATTGATCAGGTTGTTCTTTAAAACCCACAAGAGGCCTCAGCTAAGCAGAGAACAATATGTGGATTTGTCATGTTGCCTACAAAGAATTGTAAAAGATTTGCGGCGTCATAGCGTGGTGTTCGTTCTTTTTTTTTTTTTTTTAGTTTTTTCTCTTTAATTTTTATTTACATGGCACTAGTATTGCTTTCACATTAGTTGTCGCTACTACTCATAACATTCTTTATCTAAAATCTATGCTTAATGTAATGAGTCTTTATTCGTCAAGTCCTTTGAGCCTATATGAGTTATAAGCAATCAGATGATATGTGTTAATCAAAGCTTTCTGGCAGATTAAAGGTAAGCCTCTTAGGAAACTCTACTACTTGGGATTCACAAGTTTGAGGGTCCTATTACATGCTTATTATTATATAAGAGGTTCTGTTCCCAATTACCACTATTACGACTATTTTAATAAGCCTAACTGCACAAACAGGGCTCTGCATACTAAGTTTGGTAACGTTATAGTATGTGTTATTGTGATTTTACTTGTTATGGTATTAGACAGACGATAGCAATGAGGGCTTTAGGCTGAAAAACCGAAAGAGCCGGAGATTATTATGCATTTATTATTTTTTTAATGATTCTTATTATTTATGCATTCTACTATTTGGGTTTATATTAATCTGCTTACTACTCTTGATGAATTATTAAACCATATCAAATATATTGTATTTCTTCATCATAATTTACTATATATATATTATTTATTTCTAGAGATGTTGATTAAAGGTGAAAAGTTTATGATGGTTTGAGTTTTTTTTTTCTTTTCTTTTATGCAAATGTGTATCTTTGGATAAGCGAGTCTATTCTACTAAGCGTGCTTAACAACACATGCCATATTGGTGCTTTTAATCAATTTGCATATTTTGAAATAGAGGGGGAATATTATTATATTTTATTTTAATATATATTTGAAAATACACAAATTAGATGATATATCATGTGTTTATGTATGTCTGCGAAACTGCCACGGATTTATAAATAATTGCTTTTCATTGATTTTTGTTTGGAAAAGCATGGAAGAGAAAATTATTTTCTTTTCATTAGTTCTTGAGAAATTTTGTTTGAGTTATTTGAATCATAGATCGTGCATGACATCAAGGAAATTATAGAATAATATGTAGCACAATCTAAGTATATCCATATCATGGTAGCCTTATACTTTTGACATATAGTATTATGTCTAACAACAAACTTATGATTATTTTACAAGTCTTTGAAAAAAAAAATTACAAATTTTGAAAAGCGCCATTGATCATTGGATTCAAGTTAGTAGCTGGCGACAATTTTGAGAAGTTACTTTGATAACAAATTACTATTTTTTTTGTTTTGTTTTTTTAATTAATGAAGATGTATTACTTGGAAATTAACCAAGTAATAATATATGGCATGGTCTACCATAGAAACCGTGTTGATCGCCTTAAAAGGCATGTTCTAGAGCTCAATGTTCTATGTATAAACATTTAGTATATATTCCCATTAACTTACATCCCCCTTAATTTATTATCAAACTATCATTAGGAAAGAGATTTCCCTAATGGAAATGCAAATATGAGTATGAGATAGAGAATTATATTGCAGCTGCTTGAATATATGGTTATGATCGCAGATTATTGAGGTTACGGTTATGTATGGCCAATTCTTAACAACACAGAGAGAGAGAGAGAGTAAAAAGGATCTAGTGGTTGAAATGTCGAGGGGGGGAGGACTATGCCTGGATCATAAGGCAAGAGTGATGGTAACCCTACCTATGTGAATGTAGATCCCATGAAGTAGGTTCAAAAGGGTAATAACAAGTCACTTTTTGTCTTGATAGCACTATCGATTTTCAAACTAGTTATGTTTTTGAGAAGTCTCTCCCTACGGCAAGATAGTGTTGACTATAGTGAGAAAAGGTTGAGCTATATATAGATGCTCCTAATGAACTCCCTAGCCCAATTAATGTATGGTGATGTGTGAAATTACCGCACACACTTAATGAATGTTCACCTATATGAGTGTGGAATTGGGTCGGTTCCTATGAAAGCTTAGGCAGGCATCTCTAGAGCACTCATGAACTCAAGGAAGGCACGGGACCATTAAAGTGCCAAATCGCAGAACAACTAATTTATGGAGAATCTAGTTCGGGTAGCTAATCCTCTAACTCAAACAAAAGGGACATTAGTTCATAGAAACTCTCCAAGTTCCTATAGGACACGATTAGTTGTCCAATGACTGGTTCATAGCTCTAAGGCACCAATTCATATGCATTAGATTCTAAAGTTTCTCTGATAACTATTTTGTGTATTTTGAAATAGAGGGGGATTGTTGTATATTATTCTAATACGTCAAAATACACAATCATATGATGATTATATTGGTATAAAACTTATTGTTAATTTGATATCTATCAATTTGACGGCTATTAAATTTTATATATATTTATTTTATAATAACTTTCTTGGTTAAAAGTAGATATAATATACGTGATATTATGCTTTTGTTTTATACTTTAATAAATAACAAGGTCATCTATATAATTTTTTTAAAAACACCTTTTCAAAAGCACTTTATTTAGCTCCCCTTATATAGGCTATTTTCTCTCTACTAAGAGAGATTTTTTATCCCACTAATTGAGTTAGTTATCAGAGATTTTATCTTTTTAGTTGTTCTAGAGTTTTGTATTGGGAGTGCACCCTTACAAAATTAGGTCATTGTATCCTAGAGATTAGAGTACTTGAAACTTAATTTTGCACTAGGACATTGTCTTAGAGGGCGAAATCTAACCTTAAGGACAATGTTTTCACATGTCTTGACCTTATAATGATTATGCTTCCTAATTTTTGCGAAAAATCTTAAGCTTAGATTTTTTAGAAATCATATAGAGGTGTTGGCGTACCCAGTTGCTTGGTTGTATCTAGATTATTGTTCTAAGCTTCTAGAGTTTCATTGATATTGATTTCTATTCATCTTGAGCTTCTCTACATCTAATAAAGAATCGATGGTTGGGATTTTTTGTTTAATAGTCACATGATAGTTGGTGTTTCCAAGTGTGATTGAGTTTTCTTTTATCCATTATGTTGTCAGTGCTTGTGAGATTGTTCTTTTCTGTTATTGGATTAGTAATTTGTGGGATTGTAAAGCAATAACTAAGATTACGAAGGACTAGAGTGGGATTGATCAGGTTGTTCTTTAAAACTCACAAGAGGCCTCATCTAAGCAAAGAACAATATGTGGATTTGTCATGTTGCCCACAAAGAATTGTAAACGATTTGCGGCATCATAGAGGTGTGTTCGTTCTTTTTTTTTTTTTAATTTTTGTTTGCGTGGCACTAGTATTGCTTTCGTGTTAGTTTGCAGCTATTGCTCATAACATTCTTGATCTAAAATCTATGCTTATTATAATGAGTCTTTATTCGTCAAGTCCCTTGAGCCTATATGAGTTATAAGCAATAAGATGATATGTGTTAATTAACACTTTCTGGCAAATTAAGGGTAAGCCTTTTAGGAAACTCTACTACTTAGGATTCACAAGTTTAAGGGTCCTATTACATGCTTATTATTATATAACAGGTTTTGTTCCCAATTGCCACTATTATGACTATTTTAATAAGCCTAGGTGCACAAATAGGGCTCTGCATAGCAAGTTTGCTAACGTTATAATAGTTGATATTGTGATTTTACTTGCTATGGTATTAGACAAACAATAGTAATGAGGGCTTTAAGCTAAAAAACCGAAAGAGCCAGAGATTATCATGCATTTGTTATTTTTCTTTAATGATTCTTATTATTTATGCATTCTATTATTCGGGTTTATATTAATTTTGTGAGATCTGGAAGTGTAAAGTCATGCATAATATAACAGTAAACTACAAAGTAAAATGGCCTAAAAGGATTTTACATGGTTCGATAATAAAACTTACATCCACGGACAGCTTTAGAGCTGCAATACACTAAGTTCTTATTTGTACAATCTTTAGGATCGTTTACAGTACTGACCCACTCTCACACACTAACCTAATCTTTGCAAAACAAAATCCCGCCAAGATCTTGAACTTTAGTGACACTGCTCATTCTCTGTCGCTGACAACTTAACAATATACTATTAAGTAAAACATAACCACGATTTCTAACACTAAATCACATAAACTCTCAAGTCGTAAGTTTTCTCAAGTATAAACTAGCTCAGACAAACCTAATTGAAGTTTATACACGATCATAACCTCTCAAACATGAATAAGACACTCATAAAATAAAATCAAAGAAGCATTCCAATTTGCATTGAAGCTCTCCTCTAATTCTTGAAATGTCGTGACATACACACACCACTCATATATAAGTTATGTAAAAAATAACATAACCTCTCAAACATGAATAAGACACTCATAAAATAAAATCAAAGAAGCATTCCAATTTGCATTGAAGCTCTCCTCTAATTCTTGAAATGTCGTGACATACACACACCACTCATATATAAGTTATGTAAAAAATAACATTATATACAGTGGGATACCTGATTGTAATCTCTTTAAAATCCTGTAAAATCTTAATCAAACTCAAATTATGATAAATAACAATACTTTAGGAAATGATAGAAGTAACTCTTTAATGAAATAAGACACAAATAAATATACTCCTAATTTAATTAGGATACATCAAATAATGTCCTAATCTAAAGAGATATTCATTATGAATCAAGTACTTTCTAAATTATACTTCTAGAAAAAGTAAAATAAGAAACAATATAACATTTTGGTTTTATCACAAGTTTGTCCAAAATTATCATGTGCATGACACATGCAAGAGTGTCACACGTTGACACCAACAATCTCTCCTTTTTTGGTAATTTGTGATTAAAACAACAAACTATTTCTGATCAAGGAATAATACACAAAGATAAGTCCAAAACAATTATAAGCAGTCATGATCCACCAAACAAAAAATGACATGCCTAAAGAAATAACAACTGTGTAGTTATAAACAACATAACAAAAATAAGTAATAATAGAAAAAAAATCTAAATGTAAATATCCTGCAAAAAACAAAACAAAGTTAAGTGGACAAATATGTTAAACAACATTCAACCAAAGCAAGATTAGAGCTAATAAAAAAAATGTGACAAAAACATCAAACAAATTAAACATGCAGGTAAAAACTCAAAAACATAGTAAAGTAAAACCTGCAAAGTAACAAATACCTGCAAAGTAACAAATCAAAAACACAAGCCATAAAGCAGTTCAAATTCAAATATAAAGACTCCCCCTAACTTACTACCCTTGAAGTCAAGTAAAATCAGTCAAACAAAAAGTATCAAGAGAATCAGAAACTTCTTCTCCCCCTTGATTTTATAACAAGTTCCAAACAAATAAATGGAAAACACATTAACGAAGTCAGGCAGACTTGTAAACATGAGGCGAAGATGAAGTGCCAGGTCGTTTCTTGACCTACCACCTTTAGTCTTGAACCTTTTGCCAGTAGTGGAAGGTGTAGGCTATTCAGAAATCATAGGAGTGGCCTATTCTTCAGTTGTATCAGATAAAGTAGCAGTGACCTCTACCACAATCTTGCAGATTTCCTTGTCAAGTCTGTATGCACTAGTTTCAGTTGGTTGCAACTCAGCAATAGATTGTTGTAAATCCACAAGTAATTCTACTAAAAGCTGAGCTGGGATTTCTTTGGCTGTTTCTTCTGTGTCTGCTTCAGGAATTGGTTCCTATGTGTGTTCTGCATCATGTGTGTTCTACATCATGTGGAGATGACTGTGATGGTGTAAAGATAGGTTGTTCTACTTCAAGAACTGGTGCAATGTCAGGTTCTTCTTTGGAAGGTGGTGAAGGTGATGTTATTGCGTGTTCCTCTTGAGCTAGTTTATCTGCCAAGGATTCATCCTGTAGTTATGGAACTACTGTTACAATTTTCTTCTTCTTGTTGTTAGACTTTTTCTTTACCACTTTGACCTTCTTCTTACCCTTTAGATCAGTTATTTTAGCTTTTTTCTCTGATTTCTTTTTCTTCATTTTCTTTTCTGCTGTCATATTTGTCTCAACAGCAGGTTGTTCAGATTATTCCTCCTTTAGCATTTGCTTTGCTACCTCTGGCATTTGCTGTGCTATCTCTGGCATTTTCTTTACAAAATGCTCTTGCACCACATCTATAGTTTCCGTAGGTTGTGGTTCTTCTGTAGCAATAGATTTTTCAACAAGTTTATTTTTCAATGCTGATTGCTTTGCTTTAATTTTCTTGAGATCTTGCGCAATATTAGACAAAATAGAATTGATCAAAGCAAGTTACTCTTCCACATTGCTCATTAGATTGTTTCAAACTCTTCTTGGTTTTGGCTTATGGATAGGTAGATCATATTTGTCATGCAGTCGATGTAGAAATCCTTTTGTGATGGACTTAAACAAAATTTTAGTGTGCTCTTTTGGGCTAATAGGAACACCATTGTGAGCCAAAATACCTTGAATCAAACAAGAAAATACAAGCAAATTGTAATCTGATTTATATGGTGCAATTTAGACAATCATCGTATAAATTCATAAACCTAAACTAATGGCTTTATTTCTGCCCAAACAAAATAGAAATTTCAATCTATCTCCCCTGACCGAGTTCTGATATGAAGAAGGGAACCAATCAAACTATGCTATTTTATGTAGAACTGTATACTTCTTTCTAAGGTATTGTTGATTAATGCCATTTTTCGGGTTCCAAACTAAATCATCTCGACCAGTTAATTCCTTACGAACAATTGCCACATCAAAATTTTCTCCAACAAAGTGCAAATTCCTAATGGGTATATCAAAGAATGACATTCAATGAAAATTTCACAAATTTTCCTCTATGATACACTTTGTGATAATGAAAGCTCTTCAGGTCATCAATTGAAGTGGTGATATTCGCATAAAATTCTTGAATCAAAGACTTAACAGGGGGAGGAAGTTGTTTACCATTCTAGTCCAGTAAATGGACTCAAGAAGTTCACTTAAACCATACTTGTTGAAGTCTGTTACATTCACTAGCCTTTCTATCTGCAACTTCCTCTTGGATGTATACTTAGGAAATTTTGCTTAACAGTTGTTGTGGCGAACTTGAACTTTGGTTTCACTATATCCTTAATTCGCTTAACTAGAATTGACTCATTTTCACTCATTGTAGGATCAATTGGGATCTCTGCATGTTATTATTGAGACTGAGATCACTGATAACTGTCGCTACTGTTGTGACCATAGTCGTGTAAGGAAGATGATACAGTAGTGGTCTTCGCAGATTCAGATGAGGACGCCATTGTCAAGGTTTAAGAGCTACAAGTGTTTTGCTAGAACAGAGAGAAGCAAGGCGAGAGAAAGAATGGATGCAAAGCTGATCGACTGTGATATGAACTAAAAAAGCCCTAACTATGTTGGTGATATACTTAGGAAGAAACTAAGTTAATAAAATTCGGTTTCCCATAAATTTCAAAATTTAATTCCTTTTCCAAAACAACTTTATTAATATCATTAATAAGAAATAAAATTCAAAATTTGATTTCCATTAAAATAAGGAATTCTAATAGAGTTAGGATTCCCGCCACTGAAGTTTCTCCTTCCTAATTCAATAAAGCTGACATGGCATTTTGACACATGCATACACAGGAAGGTCAAATTTCAGTTAGACATAAAAAGCATCATATGATATGAAAAACATAACAGAAAACAATTACATTTAACATAACAACAATATCTGGACATCATATGAATCATTCTAAAGAAGGATATTTCAGAGCTGTTTATAATCTTGATATGAAAGTTGTTTACCTTTATTTTTCAATCAATTAAGATGTCAAAAATATCATTTTGACATATTCATTAAGAATTAATCACAATAAATACAATAGCTTTTACACAATATAGAGGAAGCCATTTTCATTTGAGTGGGTGACCTCAACGCATTTCTCAGATATTGTGAGGTTACTCTCAATGATGCTTTCACACATCATATATTGGTAGGCCTCTCTGTATTTTTTATTTTAAATCAGTATCTTAACATTCACACAATTTTATATTACAGCTCACATATGTTTCATTAAAAGAAAACTTATAATATTACAGATATAATTAACATAGCAGCAAGCCATGCTTTTTCAGAAAACTGACAGATGCGTAAGGCCTTTCTTAGATTCTCAAATCTTGTTGTATCCAATACCTTAGTGAACAAGTCAGCTAATTGTTTATCAATGGGGATGTGTTCAATGTGTATCACCTTAGACTCTACAAGCTCCCTTATAAAATGGTATCTTATGTCAATGTGTTTTGTTCTGAAATGCTAAACAGGATTTTTGGAAATGTTTGTAGCACTAGTAATATCACAAAATACAGTTATAGGTTTTTGTTCAATACCATAATCACTCAGCATTTGCTTCTTCCAAAGTGGTTGTAAGCAACAACTTCCTACTGCTATGTATTCAACTTTAGTAGTAGACGAAGAGATGGAATTTTGCTTTTTGTTATGCCAAGAAACTAAGTTAGTACCAAGATAAAAACATCCACCTGATGCGCTCTCCTTGTCATCTGCATTTCCTACCGAGTCATCATCACTAAACCCTACAAGATAATCATTTGTATCTTTAGAAAACTATATCCCATAATCATAGGATCCATGTACATACCTGATGATTCTTTTAGCTGCTGCTAGGTGAGATTCTTTGGGATTTGCTTAGAATCTTGCACAAAGTCTTACACTAATACACTAAAACACAAGTCTGGTCTGCTTGCTGTGAAGTATAAAAAACTGCCAATGAGCTTCTATATAAACTTGCATCAACCTCTTTTCCTGCATTATCTTTTGAAAGTTTCAGGTTAGTACTGATAGGAGTTTTCATTAGTTTTGTATTCTCAAGTCCAAATTTCTTTACAAGGTTTCTTGCATATTTTGATGAGATATAAATATCCCATGATTCATTTGTTTTACCTGCAATCCAAGAAAGAAATTTAATTCTCCGACCATGCTCATCTCAAACTCTTCCTACATCTTAACAAACTCATTAGTTTTGCTTTTGTTAGTTGATCGAAACATAATGTCATCTACATATATTTGAGCAACAATAAAATAGTTAGATGCATGTTTGATAAACAAAGTCTTATCATTGCTGCCTCTACTATAACCTCTATTGATCAAAAAGTTTGTCAACCTTTCATACACTGTCCTACAGAGGCGAAATCTAACCTTAAGGATAGTGTTTTCACACGACTTGACCTTATGATGATTATGGTTCCTAATTTTTGCTAACAATTCTAACATCATACCAAACACAATATTGTATTACACATTATCTAATGTCATCACATCCCATCCAATACTATTAAATCTCGATATACTACTATAGTCCTATATGATGCGTCAAACATTCCTACAGTGATAGGCGATTTCATGCATGGCCAAGGCCAAGGTAATTTTAACTAGTTAAACAAGTAAATGATCATTATTAATTAATTCATATTAAGTCACAATAAATGAGAACCTTCATTTAAACATCATAATTCTACTAGTAACTCATAAATTAATCAATAAACTATTTATATCTTAATTCTTCAATCTTCTAATAAAATTTTCATTTTGCACTAGCGAGTAGGCCCAATTAAAAACCCACTTGAGCATCTTTACTTTGATTCAACAACACCATTGGAGATGTAGGTACCAATAAAGGCTCCAAATTAGGTGGTGTACTCATAGTAGTTCTGAGCATGGTCAAATAGAAAGAAGTTGCAAGCTTGGACAAATTATTTTGTAAGTGACTTTCTCAACTTAGCTTATTGAAAATTTTCTTGAAATTAAATAATTTATTCTTTATCTATTAATATGTGCTTGGAGTTTTAATTTGATAGGATTAGCAAAGTATGTGTCTTCTAACAATCATTCTTGGTGTTGGTTATAAATTATATTGGGCCAATTATAGATGTGAGTTTATTTGAATTGGGCTTTTACTAGACTCATGCTTTAGGTTTACTAGAGATTTGTAAATTGTTCGAATTGCCTATTTTAGATACGGGTCTAATTCAATTGGGCTTTTACTAGGCTCATGTTTTAAGGTTTACTAGATATTTGTAAGTTGTTGAAATTGTTGTGCCGAAGAAATTGCACTTTTTATTACTTAATTAAATATTTTATATATGTTGGGAATTATAAGTATTGATGATTAAATTTCTATTTGATAAATCTTTGCTTTAATTAATTAGATGACACTAATCATAAGATTCCAAATTTTCTAATTTTATAACTATTTCAAACCCTAAAATTAAATATACTTTTCAATTAACAATATAAGAATAAGATTACCCAGCTAGATCTGGGTTTGTAGTTACCTAGGATTGATACCTAGGTGTATTAATCTTTTTCTTAAAATATTTGTTTAAAGATTTTGTGTGAAGTTTTAAAATTTTATTTAGCAAAAACTAAGTGTAGTATTATGTCAATGGCAATTTGGTGGTTCAAGTAATGAAATTAGCATAGGTTCAAGCTATGTATTTTTCTTTTTCTGTTTTAGTTCTCTCTGTAAACTCTTTAATTTAAGTTTTTTTTAAAAAGGAATATTAAAAGATTATCCATCTTGTGAGCGGCCGCACACGCACCTGGTTCTTTGCATGGGCCCTTTTCGGGCGCCCAAAAGGCCTACGGGCCAAGTCACAGAGACAAGGCCTAAAGAATAAGTCGAAGTCACCAGCCGGGTAAATAACTATGAGAAAATTTGGGTGACGGTAACCGATCCCTAGCTTTAGACCTAAGTATCCATCACCCTTTTAGAGATAAGTTCAGAAAGTTAGGTACAGGTTACACCCGCCTAGAAGTTAATTCGGCCTCCATTATGGGTTACTAAGTTCTAGATTCTAAAATCACCAATGTTACCCTCTCTGGATCCTAAGTTTTACTATGCACATAATCACTTTTATCTATTTATCACATATGAGGATGAGGTGTTGACAATTCATATACATACATAGAAAGAGGGAGAAGAATTGATTATATTTCCATCAAAAACAAGGGAAGGGATTAAGGATTACAACAGTTTCTCATAATAATTACCGTAAAAAGTAAATTATTACAAAATAGTAGCGTCTCAAATTGTCCCTTCATCATCAAATAAATATTAATCTAAATGTGTGATTTCCACACTAATTATGGCACCATTAATCATTAATCAACTATACTAAGCATGCATAACTATCATCTAAACATCACATAATTAACCACTAATTGACCACTAATCATGCTTAATTAACCACTAATTAACCACATAATTAACTACTAATTAACAACTAGTTATCTACCAATCATGCATAATTAGCGAATAATTAATGACAAAATTATTGACTAACTAACTACAAAACATGATTAATTAAACCTCTAATCCTAAACTAAACATGACAATTGACTACTAATTAACTAATTCTAAGCATGGCAATTAACTACTAATTAACTAAACTAATCCTAAACTAAACATGGCAATTAACTACTAACTAACTAATCCTAAGCATGGCAATTAACTACTAATTAACTAAACTAATCCTAAACTAAACATGGCATAATTATTTCTAATTATAGCTAATCATGGCAAATTAAACTAAATAGAATATTTAAACTAAAGAGGAGGCCCTCAGGAAACTTATCAAATTCTAAATTTAATTAGAAAACGAATCTTTGACTAGCGCCGACGTCCCAAAATTCTTTAGAGGACATCGAGAGCACCAAGAAAACACCTTGAAATATTTGTACCAAAAAGAGTCGCTAAATTTATTCAAAGTCCCTCAAAATATGAGTTTTTAGATATTTTTGCACCCCAAAGCTGCTTACCTTCAACCTATGGCTGAGTGCCTTTATATAGGCCCTCAAGAGCTTGAAAATGAGCTCTTTTTTCGATGTGGGATTGTAGTTACAGGTGTGCGTGGGCTTGTAAGGTTATAGGTTTTTGCCTCTAACTAAAGACATCACTACGATTTTAAAGGTTACAGGCTACACTTTTGCCAAGAGGCATGCGCTTGTAATGTTAGAGGTGTGCGCCTGTAATGTTAGAGGTACACGCCTGTAATGCTAGAGACACCAACCCTAGCTTATGGGTGCCAACCCTAATTCTGACGCTTACCATTTCAGGTTAGGGGTGCTACACTCACACCCCTAGGAGGGGGGTAGGTCAACCCTCATAACGACCTTACCGCAAAGGTCGATTTGCGATGCGTCAGGCAAACATAATTCATAGGGTCTCGACCACTCTCACCATCAATATCGTACCAGTCCTAAGCTTACTTAGTTTTTTATCTCCTTTCAGTGTTGAATCTCGATGTTCTTGCAAGTCAAGAAAGGCTTCTGATTATTGTCTCTGGCTATCATCATTGGGCCTTAAAACCATAAGCAAAATTTCAATGCATACACATATTATTTGATTTTTCTTTTCTCCATCTCTCTCTTCTTCCCTTTCTCAATCAATCTCTCTTTGAATCAAATTTCTAGATTTTGTTGGGTTGATGGTTTGTTGGTGTCTAGGTTATAGGTTGTTACTTTCTAGGTTTGCTAGTTTGAGGTTTTTGGGCTTCTAGTTTTCTAAGTTGAAGTTTGTTGGTGGTTGTGTTGAAGGTTAAGGTTTCTTAGGGGGTTGTTGTTTGTTATGTAGAAGGTTGTGATCTTTCCTGAAGTTGCTCCTTAAGTTATATTTTTTATTTCAATGGAGGTTCGATTGAGTGTTTTGATTTGCAACGGTTCTTGAGTGGAAGCAGCAATGATTGCTGATGTTTAGGGGCTAGTTGTAGTGCATGAAATTTCATATTTGCCTTTTTTTCAAATTATTAGTTCATTGATTTGTAGTAATGATTCATTTTTAGTAATGTTAGGGATAAATGGTCATTTCACATCTTAATGTTTATTTAATTTTGGCTAAGGGTATTTTCATAATTAGAGTCAAAATGGATGGAACAGTGATTTCATTTAATGACAAATCTAGCAGAAGGGTGGTTCATGGTGACTTTTGAAAAGGTAAGGGTAGGCAGTAATACAACTTGATAAAAGGTGATATAACTCGTAATTTCGCTTACATTTAGCGGTAGTCCGTGATATTTGTCCATATATATATATATATATATATTCATGTATAGAACTTAAACCATTGTATAAAAGAATTATAACTCTTTTACTTTCAATGGCAACATTAAATTTTTTAATCTGTTAAGGGGTATAATTGAATCTCAAAACCATGAGGAGGTAAGCAGCTTTTTTGCTAAATTTCTCAAGAGTCAAGGTGAGTAAGTGTAGTACCCTTTTTTAACAAAAAGCTATTTAACATCTAAATATAAACATCAATAAAATTAATATTATAATAATAAAATTAGTTCTATTGTGGATATCAGAATCAAATGAATAGATGCAACAAAAGCTTAAAGGGGAAAGTGAAAGGATCTAAATCAAGAGGGATGAAAGTGGGAGAGAAGATGAATATTATTATTCTCAACAAAAGAGCTCAGGGGTTGCTCTCATGTCACCAGTTTAAGAATTCTTAGCCTTGTGTCCCAACTTATAAATTTTTCGACTGTGGGATAAATGTGTTCTAATTTAGAATGTGCTTTTTAATTTTGATTCATTTGGTACACCCCCCTCAGAGGTAGGCCTTTTTGTCTATGGTTGACATATCATTTTCTCATATAAAATGATTCATCCCTTCCATCAAAATTTGAGTGTGTTTAACATTGTTGATACATTATCTCTTTATTTACGAAGATATTAACATATAAGTTGTAAAAGATAGAAACGAAAGTGAATAAAAAGACAAAGAAATTAAGCATTTATAATCCCTACAATGTTGCATAATTCTTAACCAAATTATAGAAAAAGTTAATTAATACTAATTTCAAGCCCAAAAGTAATGTTGAAACTTCTCATGAGCCTTAACCAAATTACAGAAGAAAGCTACTTGACAATGAGAGAGATATGAATCACAACACGCAGTAATGTCATCATCTCTCTCCCATGGCCATTAACCAAGACTACCATCGAAGGGTGTTGCCAAGAAATTTTTCCCAGCCAGGCTAAGTTATTATATTAGGCGAACCACAATGGTACGAGGAAATTATATTAAGAAAATAAAATATCTACACCAAGTAAAAAGGGAACATAATAAACCATACCCGTTAATAATCTATACAAAAATAAACATTTTAAAGAAAAATACGATGTAATAAATAAGCATGCAATGCAGGTACGATATACTAATACTACTGAAGTTGTGCCCTCCGATTCTTCAAAGAGTAGAACTCATCTATCATTGATTCTGAATCAATAATTTCAACAAACTCTTTTTTAATATACAAAACCAAGCAATCCTTAAGAAAGATATCATCCATTTTGTTGCGAATTATTGTTTTAACAAGTTTCATAGCTGAAAATGCTTGTTCTGGTGTTGATGTAGAAACGAGAAGAGCCAACACAAGATGACTTAATCTATCAATCAAAAAATAATGTTTGCCTTTCCTATTTCAACTAACAGTGGACATAATTCAGAAGAGAAGAAATGTTTTGAAAACATGGATGACAAAGGACATCAAGTTCCTAATATTCTAATTTTCTTCTCAAAGCATATATCTCTTGTTGTGTGAAATCTTAAGGATAAAATTTTTCAGCAAGACTGCAAATATCGTCAACCTTAAATGATTCGAATTGATGGATGGGATTCGAGCATAGGCTTTTAAGGAGTTATATTGTGCACTTAGTAAATCTGTGATCTAACTTAACAACTGAAATATATCATAACAATGAAAATGTTTACACGATAAAAATGTTCCATTGAAATATAATCATCATGTTATTGATAGGCCTACCTAATACCTCTCATATGACAAGCACTCATATTAGGAACGTAATTAATATCATATTTTTTGCAAAATTGAACAACATTGTCCATGAAAGTATTCCGACCACTTTCTCGAAGCTTTTGAAGAAACGATGTGGTAATTGAAACAAAATTCATAGCATTTAAAATGTCTTGTGATTTCATTCGCAATGCTTGACAAAGAATATTATTCATTCCCATAACTTTGTTCATTAAATGAAAGATTAAAAGAACTGAAAAGATCTCTTGGCATTATAAGGAAACATAGACTCCCCCCTTCTATTATTATTAAGTCCATTATGAGCTATGTTCTAAAAAATTGTAGAAGTTGCACCAAACAAATTAATCAAACTATTAACATAAGAAAAATGAGATTCCAACGAGTAGTTCTACCTTAACTCACAATGATGCTTAAGAGAAGCATTAACAACATTGACAATGTAACTCAAAGCAGAAAAAAATTGCCAAACACAACGAACATCTATAGCTGCAGCATTTAATGCAAGTTGCAAATGATGAAAAAAAAATTGCACGTAATATGCATATGGACAATCTTGGAGAAATAAAGCTTGCAACCCATCCCATGCCCCTGGCATATTACTAACTCCAACGTACCGTTGACCTCGCATATTTTCAAGTTGAAGATTATAATGAGCAAGAACTTTAGATATCCCATTTTGAAGAGTTAAAGCAGAAGTTTCATCCACACTAACAATTTCAAAAAATTGTTCTCTAACAAATCCATTACAATCAACAAATCTAAAAATAATGGCCATTTGTTCCTTATTAGATTCATCAAGTCTTTCATTAACAATAATACAAAATTTGGAATCCTTAATTTCTTCATATATACTATTTCAACACTCTATTAGTAAGAATATTCAAGATTTCTCTTTGAATTGTTGGTGAGGTATACTTGGCATATCTAGAGCATTTTCTAAGACAACTTCAGCAAGTTATTTATTCATTTTTTTCAAAACTTTTATGTTTTCAATGAAATTTCCATGATCCAATGGATTGATTGATCCATAATGACCTCTGAAAGCGTATCCTTATTTTGTAAGCAACATAATGCTTTCTATTGAAGCATTTAGTCTTAATCTATTTTGCAAGACTTGCTCTTGTGATTGTCTAATCATCACTTTCTTTGTATGTAAAGATGGATGTTTCAAATTTTCGCAATTAAGCATTGTAATTTTATGTGACGAATAAGGACCATGTTCATGACGCAAAAAAGCACATCTATGTTAACTATTAACTCTTTTCTAACTTCTATACCCTTTAATAGTAAATGTAGGATGTTTTGATGGATTCATGCAAAAAAGAAAGCATTGAGAGAAAATGCATAATCTTTTGTTTCAGAATAATAAAGCCAAGGAAATTTTGCATACCAAGATTGTTGAAATTGACAATATTGATTCTATCATATGGTAGTGAATATTCCTTTAATATGGGTTAATATGGTCCTTTGTTGATATAAGCTCTTTAAAAATAATCTTGTTGATTAAGGGGATATGTCCATGTTGGAAAGCATAATCCTGACTCACGTTCAAAATAAGCATGATCAAATGAAGATTCAAGTCTTTGATGCTTTGGAGTATGTTGCTTATTAAATATAGAAGATTCAACATTAGATGGAGAATGTGTCTTGCTTAATGGTTGACGTAGATTTACTTTCTTAAAAAAAGAAAATATGGCTTTTTTTGTTAGAGTGACTCATTGTATAACATCGTAACAACAGTAGTAGAAAAAATATCAATAAGAAATACAAATATTAAAATTTAATAGTATAAAAAATTAATAAACAAGTTATAAGTTGTTCCATCCAATAAGACATATCTTTATTATAAATGTGTCTTGTTTCTTACTAAATACGAATGAATTGCACTTTTCTCTTTATTATTAATTACTTCTTAATGACTTCTTCAACCTACAAGCTGTCATTATTATATTAATATTTTAAATGAAGCAATTATAGTTTAAATATTATTATTAGTTTTCTCGATTAGTTTAAGTTTCTAATTAGATTAAATAATTGTTTAAGAAAAATTACATAACTAATCAATATAGTCAATCAACCAAAGATATTTAAGTAATAAAGGTCATAACTTAACACATTCTTTTTATCAATTGACAATAATAATAGATTATTTATGTTTTGTTTCGTCTCAACCCATAATTAGTAGTAAGTCCACCCTAAGACGAGTGCTCTCCTATTCTGAACAAATTCAAATTTGAAAATGATCTTTCTAATTCTTGAAGAAAGAAGGCAAGGGGTCGATCGAGAAAACAAAAAATAGTGGTATTTGCTAGCTATAACAAAATGGAGGCAGTCAATCAATCTTGCTTCAAAGATAGGAGTTGCCAAGAGCAAAAATTCGGGAAAAAGATCTGATTGTACGGAAAAAATGCACCTTTTTTTTTGTTATCTAGTATGTTGTCTTAAACTAAGAACACATTTTACATTTTAAAAGGTTCCCCATTTAGACTTTCTACATTATTCATGATTACTTCACATGCGAACCACTTCAATTTGCATCATACGGAGTACCACTTCAACAACTTGTCTATGTACATCTTATTTCCCCTCTCTCTCTCTCTCTCTCTCTCTCTTTCTCTATCATTTTCTTATCTTTTGTGCCTATATTCTCTCATTGTCCAATAATATCTCATACCTTCCAAACTTACAAGCATAAAAAATTTATATAAATATAATTGAAACCAGCCCGTTAACATTTCTAAATTCTACCAATAGGATTTGTTCATCTAGCAACAATTACATAATTGAAATTTAACAAGAATAATTATTTAACAAGAAAGTCAATTAAGATCAAAATATTACATATAGATGCAATCACATTAAACAATGTAAGAATACAAATTGGAAGAATGTAAACATAAAACCCAACAAAATATATACAAAACTCTAATATTAAAATAATTACTCAGATTTAGAGGAATACCTTGATAATCCAAGTTTTATAGTCTTTTGGAATGAAAAGAAAAAAAATAAGAAGACCTACCAAATAGAGCCATAGGATTTTAACTTTGAATCATGAATTAAGTTAAGCTGAAAGTGCATGTAAAAGGAAGTTGAATAGAGAAGAGAAAAAAAATGAGAAGTTCAATCCCCAAAAGTAACGTATACTCATAAGGGAGAAGAGGATGACTTTTTATTAAATATAAGTGATGAAAATCTTGTCAACTAAGGATGAAAAAAAGGTGATTTATTTAGTAAATAATATAACATTAAGGGCTATAATAAAACTTCACAAAAAAAAAATTCAGAAAAGTAGGTCGGGCAACCCACAAAATTGTTTGTCCATTCAATACTATTGAAATATTGTTCTTGTTTTCATTTAATTGTGTGATTATGTGGCAATGCAACTGAAAGTCTGTATTGTATTGTTGCCGAAAACCCTAATGTTATAAACCAACTTTTGGTAGAAGATAAAAGCTCTCAGCCTTGTTTCACCTCAATTGTAGTTATAGAACATATGAGGATCATGCTATAAACATAAGTTGATGCTGATGTCCCTTCTCAGCTGCTTCCTTTAATAATTGCATTCCAATCTCTATACTTCTGAAGCCAAAATACGCTATCATCACTTGCTTGTAAAGATCACTTATAAGTTTCCATCTATAAGCATAGATTGCTTATGAAGTCACTGACGAAAAGACTCCATTTGAAACCTGGGATGGTTACAAACCTTCTATACTGATTCTAAAGGTGTTTGGCTATATTTGTTGCACACATGTCTCTGAAGTGAAGAGAGACAAGCTGGATTATAAGGCTGAAGTTGGGATTCTAATTGCCTATAGCAATATCACCAGGGGATGTAGGGTTTATCAACCTTTGACGAAAAAGTAATTGTCATAAGAGATATAAAATTCAATGACCTACAGCTTGGAATTGGGATAAGGCAGAAGTAGAGCATGTTGGGAAAGATGATGGCAAATCACAACAAGAAGCCAAAATTGATGAATCAGTTGATGATGTTCCAGTTAGAGGTATTAGATCACTTTTTGATATTTATTAAAGGTGTAATGTTGGTATTCTTAAGCCTATAGATTATGAGGAAGCAACAAAGGATTCAAAATGGACTCTTGCAATGAAGGAGGAGATGAGAATGATTCAAAAGAACTAAACATGGGTTTTGGTAGATGGGTCAAGCCACAAGAAGCCTATTGGAGTAAAATAGGTATTAGAACTAAACAACATTTAGACAGTACAAGAAGCATAAAGCAAGGTTGGCCGTCAAATGGTTTGCTTAATAGTATGGTGTGGATTTCTCAGAAAGTTTTGCACCAGTGGCAAGACTTGACACAATTAGGATGCTTTTGGCACTTACATCCCAAAATGATTGGAGAATTGGTCAACTTGATGTCAAGCCAGCCTTTACTAAATGGTTACTTGGAAGAGGAGATCTACGTCAAGCAAGTCGAAGGTTTTATAGCAAATGAAGATGAAGACTGTTGACCTAGGTATGGCAACCCAAGAGGGGGGGTGAATTGGGTTTTTATTTATCAAAACGGATTTGTAAAACTTTTCTTGAAAGATCAAAATTAGTTTACTCTTTCTTTGAGAATGAAGGTGAAGAAGATGAAATTAGAAGTTATCAAATATGTAATCAAGAGAATAATAATAATGAACAATCACAAGTGCAAGTAAATATAAAGAGATAGGGATAGAGAGAGTGCAAACTCAATTTACGTGGTTCGGCAAACCTTGCCTACGTCCACGGGCTCCTAGCTCCACGAGCTAAGCTTTCCACTAAGTTGTAGAAATCTTTACAACTTGCTTGATGAACAACCTCACCAAGACTTTTTCTTCCAACTCTTGATAACACCACACCAAGAGTTCTTCTTGATGAACAACCTCACCAAGGCAACTTCCTTCAACTCTTGATAACACCACACCAAGAGTTCTTCTTGATGAACAACTCACCAAGGCAACTTCCTTCAACTCTTGATAACACCACACCAAGAGTTCTTCTTGATGAACAACCTCACCAAGGCAACTTCCTTCAACTCTTGATAACACCACACCAAGAGTTCTTCTTGATGAACAACCTCACCAAGGAAAGAGTTCTCTCAAGAATAACTTTTATCCTTTACAAGTAGATCTCACTCTTACCACAATACAAGAACAAAGATAATTTTTACAACAAAAGTATAACTCTCTTCAAAGAATAGATAAAGAATATAAAAGCTCTCTAGACTTGATATTTCTCTTTTTTTTTTTTGCTTGATAGATGCTTCTCTTGCTCTTCTCGAATGCATGGGAGAATGGCTCCTTTTATAGGCAAATGAGATGAACTTAATCAAGTGAAGACACCATCTCCAAATTTTCTGCCCACCATAAAAACCATAATATTGTCTGCAATTTTTGTCAATGTTCCGTTTGAAATTTGAAAATCTGAAAAAACATAAAAGATCTGCACATATGAATAAGCTTTCCAACGCATCAAGAATCAAGTCATTTAGATATCTGTAGCTCAAGATATGGCCAAAACACCATTTGGTGCTCATGTGACTTGATTTTTCTTTCTTGTGTCAGTCCACCAAATTGAATGATAATTCTGTCAGCCTTCCGTTTGAAATTTGAATTTCTTCAAAACATAAAAGATCTGAATATTTGAATAATCTTTCCAAAACATTAAGAATCAAAGCATTTGGATATCTCTATCTTAAGATATGGCCAAAACACCATTCGGTGCTCATGTGAGTTGATTTTTCTTCTTTGTGTCAGTCCACCGAAATGCATGTCAATTATGTCGGCCTTCTGTTTGAAATTTGAATTTTTTCAAAACATATGAAATTTTCTTCATTAAGTCATCTTTCCAATGCCGTAAGAATCAAGTCATTTTGATTTTTCTAGCTCAAGATATGTCCAAAGGAGTATTCGGTGCTCATGTCAGCTGCTTCCATTTGTTTTTCAACTTGCATGATGTTTTGGACAACCTTGCACTTGAAATTTGAATTTCATTAAAACATATGAAATGTTATAAATTGAGTAAGCTTTCCAAAGGCTCAAGAATCACGTCATTTGGATATTTGTAGAGATATATATGACCAATTGATTGAACATTGCTCATGTGTCACATTCCTTGAGTCAATCCTTGTTCTTAAACTTTGGTGCCTTTAACATGTAGTCTTCTCCTTAGCTTCAACACTTCATTTTAATAAGCCTCTTCTTGATTTTAAAATTATTTCAATGATCTTACTCTTGCACATAAATAAACATGTTAGTAAATCTCAATTAATCAATGTGTATTGTTATCATCAAAATTATCATGTAGCCTTAGGGCTAACAATCTCCCCCTTTTTGATGATGACAAACCATTGATTGCTTTCAAATAATATCTAAAATAAAGAATGAAAATAAAATCAAGAATAAGCAAAAAGAAAGCAATTGTTATGAATATAAGCAAACCAACTATTTCTCCCCCTTTTGTTATTATCAAAAAGATGTAATCAAATTAACTACTCCCCCTAAATATATTCTCCCCCTTAACATATGCTATCATTCAAAGATTATCATATTAAAGCAAAATTAAGACATATCCAACATGCCTAATTCTCTTCTAATTATGCAAAATCTATCTTGACTAAGGGGTTTAGTAAATATATCGGCTAATTGTTTATCGGTGGGAACAAATTCTAACGAAATATTACCTTTTTGCACATGATCTCTAATAAAATGATGTCTAATCTCTATATGCTTAGTCCTAGAGTGTTGTATGGGATTTTTTGAAATGTTGATGGCACTTGTATTGTCACATTTGATGGGAATATGATCAAATACCACACCATAATCTTTTAAAATTTGTTTCATCCAAAGAGATTGTGCACAATAACTTCCTACTGCAATATACTCGGCTTCTGCGGTTGATAAGGCAACAGAATTTTGTTTTCTACTAAACCATGAGACTAATGCATGTCCTAGAAAATGGCAAGAGCCACTAGTGCTCTTTCTATCAAGAAGACTTCCAGCAAAGTCCGCATCGGAATAACTAATTAGATCAAAATTATCACACTTAGGATACCAAAGACCTAGATTTATGGTTCCAAGAAGATATCTAAATATCCTTTTGACAGCTTTAAGGTGAGATTCCTTTGGACAAGATTGAAATCTAGCACACATACACACACTAAACATAATATCAGGTCTACTAGCAGTTAAATACAAAAGAGAGCCAATCATACCTCGATATTTTGTTACCTCAACATCTTTTCCTTTCTCATCTTTGTCAAGCTTGGTTAATGTACCCATAGGTGTGTTATATGTCCTTGAATTATCCATGCCAAACTTCTTGAGAAGATCTCTTGTGTATTTAGCTTGATTAATGAAGATCCCATCTATTGATTGCTTGATTTGAAGTCCAAGGAAGAAATTTAATTCTCCCATTAAGCTCATTTCAAATTCTTGTTGCATGCACTTGGAAAATTCCTCACACATAGAGACATTAGTAGCACCAAATATAATATCATCAACATAGATTTGAACAATTAATAAATCATCATTTTTTGGTTTAACAAAAAGAGTAGTATCAACTTTTTTTATTTCGAAACCATTATCAATGAGAAATTTGCTCAATCTATCATACCATGCTCTTGGTGCTTGTTTCAAGCCATAAAGTGCCTTTTTGAGTTTGAAAACATGGTTTGGAAAATCATGATTTTGAAAACCAAGAGGTTGCTCTACATATACTTCCTCCATAATGTAACCATTTAAAAATGCACTTTTGACATCCATTTGATATAATGTAAAATT
Source organism: Boswellia sacra (assembly GCA_013180625.2). NCBI lineage: Eukaryota > Viridiplantae > Streptophyta > Magnoliopsida > Sapindales > Burseraceae > Boswellia > Boswellia sacra. The sequence continues at coordinate 235,199 of SNVD02007983.1, read as the reverse complement.
TTTATAACATGCAAATGCACACAACATTCTAATTGATTCTAATCTAGCAACCGGTGTAAAGGTTTCCTCATAATCAATACCTTCTTCTTGATTGTATCCTTGAGCAACAAGTCTAGCTTTGTTTCTAATAATGGTGTCATTTTCAACTACTTTATTTCTAAAAATCCATTTAGTGCCTATAATAGAATGATTTTTGGGTCTAGGAACTAATTCCCAAACTTGATTTCTCTCAAATTGATTCAATTCTTCTTGCATAGCCAAAATCCAACTTTCGTCATTTTCGGCTTCTTTAAAAGATTTTGGTTCAAATTGAGAGACAAAAGCAAAATGATTACAAAAGTTCTTAAAAGAAGATCTAGTTTTCATACCTTGTGATGGTTCACCAATAATGAGATCTTTAGGGTGAGCTTTTGCATACCTCCATTCCTTTGGTAATTCTTGGGAAGAATCATTTACTTCCACAAGCTTTTCTTGTTGAAGTTGTAATTCATCTTGGCTCGTTTCATCAAGCCTTGATTCCTTGATTTGCCTTTCTACCTCAACAATATCATCATCTAAATTCTTTGAAGAAATAACATTAGTTTCATCAAATTCAACATGCATAGATTCTTCAATAGTAAGAGTCTTTTTGTTAAAAACTCTATATGCTTTACTATGGTTGGAGTAGCCAACAAAAATTCCAACATCGGCTTTTGCATCAAATTTTCCAAGGTTATCCTTGGTGTTTAAAATAAAACATTTACATCCAAAAACTTTAAAAAATCCAATGTTGGGTTTTCTTCCTTTCCAAAGTTCATAAGGAGTTTTCTTTATTAAAGCTCTAATATGGACTCTATTAATTATAAAGCATGCGGTATTAACGGCTTCGGCCCAAAAATATTTTGGCAAATTATTTTCAAGTAACATGGTCCTAGCCATTTCTTGGATAGTCCTATTTTTCCTCTCAACAACACCATTTTGTTGTGGAGTTCTAGGTGAGGAAAAATTATGCTCAAAACCATTTTCATCACAAAGATTTTCAAATACAACATTGTCTACTTCACCACCATGATCACTCCTAATGGACACAATAGAATACCCTTTTTGATTTTGGACTCTTTTTGCAAATTTTGAAAAAGCTTGTATGGCCTCATTTTTAGTTTTCAAGAATAATACCCAAGTGAATCTTGAATAATCATCCACAATAACAAAAACATAATACTTTCCACCAAGGCTTTGAGTTCTTGATGGTCCAAATAAATCCAAATGAAGTAATTGTAGAGGTTTATTTGTTGAAATAAATTTCTTTTGTTTAAAAGAAGTTCTCACTTGTTTTCCAAATTGACAAGCATCACAAATCTTATCCTTTTCAAATTTTATTTTTGGAAGACCATCAACTAAATCATTTTTAGAAATTTTTGAAATTGTGTCCATGCTAGCATGACCTAACCTTCTATGCCATAACCAAGCATCATCATTAACAATGAAACAATTTTCTACATGATCATTAACATCAATATCAATTGTATAAATATTACCACATCTATTACCAACAAATAATGTCTTATTGTTACTAACATCCTTAATCACACATCTATTAGGCTCAAAAGTAACAAAATATCCCTTATCACACAATTGACTAATGCTAATCAAATCATGTTTTAAACCATGAACAAGCAAAACATCTTTAATAATAGGTGAAGAAGGGTTACCAATATCACCATGTCCGATTACCCTTCCTTTGGCATTATCACCGAAGGTCACATATCCTCCTTTTTTCATGATTAATCTTGAGAACTTGGAGGCATCTCCGGTCATATGCCTTGAGCATCCACTATCTAAGTACCACTTGTGTTTGCCACTTTGTCTCTACAATCAACATTCAAGGAGTAACTTTTTGGTACCCAAAAGTTCTTGGGTCCTTGGGGGTTAGTTATGATACTTTTTGGAACCCATATTTGTTTCAAATTAGGATTTCTCTTAATATAGCAAGAATGCACTTTGTGTCCTTTTCTTCCACAATAAGTACATGAATGATTAGGATTATTCCTAGAAGATGCATGAGCAAAATAATTTTTAAAATACTTTTCATTTTTATGAGTTTTATATCCTAAACCTCTTTTATAAAAAACACACATTTGGATATTTGTAGAGATATATATGACCAATTGATTGAACATTGCTCATGTGTCACATTCCTTGAGTCAATCCTTGTTCTTAAACTTTGGTGCCTTTAACATGTAGTCTTCTCCTTAGCTTCAACACTTCATTTTAATAAGCCTCTTCTTGATTTTAAAATTATTTCAATGATATTAATCTTGCACATAAATAAACATGTTAGTAAATCTCAATTAATCAATGTGTATTGTTATCATCAAAATTATCATGTAGCCTTATAGGACTAACAAAGACTAGGTGTATTTACTTAAGAAGGCCTTGTATGGCCTAAAACAGGCTCCAAGAGCTTGGTATAGTAGGATTGATGACCACCTACTGAATATTGGCTTCAAAAATAGCTTAAGTGAAGCAATTTTGTATCTAAAGGCTAAAAATAATGATTTAACTATTGTTTCTTTATATTTTGATGATTTACTTGTAACAGAAAGTCATTCAAGAACGATTTAGCTGTTTAAAGATCAAATGATGAGGGAGTTTGAGATGACTGATTTGGGAGAGATGTCATACTCCCTTGGCATGGAAGTGTTGTAATCTCAGTAAGAGATTTTTATTGGATAGCAAAAATATGCAAAAAAGGTGCTTAAGAAGTTAAGAATGGAGAATTGTAAGTCTATAAGCATTTATTTGATGCAAAGTGAGAAGCTTAGCAAAGATGATGGAGCTAAGAAGGTTGATGAAGGCCGATATAGGAGTTGCATAGGCTGTTTGATGTACCTCACATCAACAAGACCTGATATTATGTATTTTGTGAGTTTGCCATCCAATTTTATGCATTAGATAAGCGAAATGAATCTTAGAGGTGCTAAAAAAGTGCTTAGATACATCAAAGACATTGTTGATCTTAGAGTTTGGTTTGAGAGAACAGAGAGGCTAAATTTGTTTGGCTTTCTTTGATAGTCATTAGGTAGGATCTTATGGCGATATGAGAAATACTTGTGGGTACTTATTCACCTTTGGCTTAGGATGTTTCTCTTGGAGTTTTAAAAAATAAGATATTGTCACTCAATCCACTGTAGAAGTAGAATATGTTACTATAGCTATTGTAAATCAAGCTTTAAGGCTGAGGAAGTTGTTAACAGATTTAAAGTATGACCAGAGGGAAGCACCTAAAATTTTTGTGGATAAACAGGCTACCATAGCCATTCCTAGCAATCTTGTATTCTGTGGCAGATTCTATGGCAGAAGCAAACACTTTAAGATTAAGTATTATTTTATTAGAGAGGTATAAAAGAACAAGAAGATTGTTCTAGTTCACTGTAGAACTGATGAACAGCTTGGTGATATTCTGACAAAGGCTTTGTCTAATATCAAATTTGAAGAACTGAGAGCAAAGTTGGGAATTTGTAGCAAAAGAAACAAAGAGGAGTGTTGAAGGATTGCATCTTCTGCTAACCAGATTAATGCCAAGCTGTTGGAATTTTTTGTTAGTTTTTGGATATCAATTCAAAGTTTAAATTTTGATTTTTCTATTCAATATTTTCTATTCAATAAGATTTTGTTCTTGATTTGAAGGAAATAATTGCAAACTTTTTTGTTGATTTATTGCTATAAATTTCAGTTTCAGTAGATGAAAAATGTAGACCACTTCAGTCTCCATTTAAGCTTTTGCTTTACATTTTCTGTTAAAAAATAACCAACAGTTTTTCTTTTTTAGATATATGTGAATGCATTTGCTCATTTTTCTTTCGCTGAAATTGGATTTTTCTTTTTTTTTTCTTTTTTAGTTTTGAACATAAATACTGGGTTTTGACGGAGGATAATTGACGTAGCACAATTTCATTAAAAATAGTCTTCCTATTTTCTTATTTGATTAGCATTATAGTTACTTTAGGATATGGATTATCGTTAGAATTTGATAATATCTAGTTTTCCTATGATATTAGGATTGAGTTACTTAGATATAAATAGGTTGACATTATTAAATTTTTAGTAAATTTCCTTTGGCGAGCATCAACTGTGTCAATGCCACCATTTTGTGTCTCTTGGTCATATTATCTATCATCCAAACACAAACCTAAACCTCTATTAAACACCCTTCCAAAAAAAACCTTAGTTTTTAGCTGTTCATACCCTTCAAACAACAACCTTTATTTTGACCAAAAAAACTAAAAAAAAGGTTAAAAAATTGAAAAAAAATTGCAACAAGCCTTCATGTCACTACCACCCTTTCCCATTCGCTGTCACCGCTTAGCCGCACATCGCCTAAATCTACTATCTCTGAAATCATTACTGTTCACCGATCTCTATTTCTGAAGTCATTTGCTGCCATCAAAGCTATCACCACCATGAGATCCACGACAAACCGTAAGTCACCGCCTCTTCCTTCACAAAAGTTGGCAAGTGTAGTGTCACCTCCATGTTAGATTAACTTGTTCCTTGGCTAGTCCACATAGCCTAGAAGAAATTAGCATGCTCTGTTCACAGAAAAGTATTGATTCGATTCGTTGTTGTTGGTATTAAAAATGACAAACTGGTCCCTCAAGTTTGAATTGTGACAATTTGCTATGTTAGAGATCTGCCCTAAGAGTATGGATGTTTTTCTGTAATATGTAAACATTATTGTTATAAATGAATAAAAGTTATTATTTATAAATTACCCAAGTGTGACTATATCAATGACTAAAGTTTTAGAGCTTGTACATTAACAAAATTTCTATATATATAAGATATATATGAGATATAGAACTTTGTCATAACTCAAAGCTAGTTCACGACCTATAAACAAAAGCTGGGAGCTTCGTTTGGACAAGGTTGATGCGTTATTTTTCTTCGATAGGGAAATAGTGAGTCTATAACCATTTAAAGTGGAGACTTTAGGACAAAAACACTTGCACATTATGAATGCATTGGACACGAACCAATAGAAATTATCCATTTGGTGGAAATACCATGATCGAATGTGAATTTCTACACGCGAGCACTAAAGGCGTTCCTACCTTAATCCTAAGTGGGTAGTGTACCTCTAGTATATAGGCTATGGTCTTTGACTAGAATAAAAAGTGAAATCTAAAAGAGTAAAGGTCAATACCTTGTCTACTTGGGATTGTAAGATCTGTATGCTAGTAGACACTATACTCAATATATGGAATTCATGACTCCAAAAGGATTTCAGAATACCACTTTGATGGTTTTACAATATTTTATTTGAGAGAATTTTGGCCGAATGCTTAATGAAAGCTATTCATTAAACCAATTCATTTAAATAGTGTAAAACTGGTATTAAAGGCTCAAGATATAATTGGAGGGGTAATGCGGTAAACCATACCCAGCTCCAATTATTGGTATTCCATGAAGGGTGGTTATGTAAACCTAATGTTTAATAGAGAGGGTTTAAAAAAATAACTTAATCAGATTAAATTATTAAGCCTTCTGTAAAGAGCATTTAATTCAAGAGTGTAGCTTTGGACTTATAGTGGAATGAACCAAAGTTAATAGGTGAGGCCCACTATAGTTATGAGATAACAAGGTACTAACTTAAACTTATTGGAGCTTGTAATTAAAAATGTTCATCAAAGTCCTCTGGGTTGTTGATATAAATTGTCTAAACAGGGATTGGACTTGAGAAATTAATTATTTAATTTAATTAGTTTTATTAAAGAATAAAGCCCCGATATTAAATTAACCATGTTTAACTAGCAAATGAGCTCATTATTTAAATAATTTGATTAATTAAATAATAGAGTATTTAGGCCAATTTAATTAATTAGATTAATGTGCTTATAATTAATGTGATTAATTAAAAGCCTACGTAAAATTGGGTTAGACATAATTGAGTGTTAAAAGCCCAATTAAAGACTTAATGAAATTAAATTTTAGGAGCCCAAAAAATTAGTTAGACTAAGCCTGATAGGAATAGTTTTACTAGTCAAAATTGAAGGGGGATCAATAGAGACATAAAAAGGATAAATTAGGCTAGTCTTATGTGAGTTTTTTAGCGAACAAGGAACAAATTGTCACTGTTCATGTGATACTGCTCATCAGTTACTGTTCACACCGTATTGTTCACCGATCACTGTTCAGACAGTACTGTTCACAGAGTCTTGTTTACTAATCAATGTTCATCCACCACTGCTCATAAAGCAAGTCTTGTGATTTTAAGATGCCCACATGTCTCGCTCAGGCATTTTTCAAACATACCTAGGAATTGAAGTGGTGGGAAAGCTAATTAAAATTTAGAAGCCTATGCTCACAAGGTCTTGGTCCTGGAGGCTACTCCGCAGTCTTGAAGTATTTAGACTTGGCACTAGGTTCTTACATGCTACTTAAAAATATCATTTTGGTCCACTTTTATTCTGTTTTCTTTCATGATATTCCTTGGGCAGCAGGGGTGGGCATAATTCCCTGACCTGACCCAACCCGAATTGGGTGTGATCAGGTAAGAGAGAAAAAATACCCGAAATCGGTTATAAATTTGGAGTACCCGATATTACCTAACCCGAGATCGGGTAAAATTATATAAACCCGATTGATACCCGACCCGAATATTTTTTATTGAAAATAATTTAATTTTCCATGTGGCATAAGTTAATTGGTTATAGTTAAATTAAATATGATGCAAAAAGGCAACAAAACAAAGCTAAAAGCCTAAAACAAGCAACCTGCAAAAACGCTCGACAAAACTCGATGCGCTTGATAGAGCTCGACACGACTCGACATGTATGTGTCGAGTGTCAGATGATGCATCCGACACTCGATGTCTTCCAAAATAGACTGATATCGAGTGTCGATTGTGAATCCAACACTCGATTTCTTCTGAAATGGACTGATATTGAGTGTCGGTTGTAAATCCGACATGACTCGACATGTAATTGTCGAGTGTCGATGCATCATCCGACACTCAATGTCTTCCAAAAATGTTATTGTAGACCTCACCACAAGTAATTACCGTATATATACTCGTCTCTCACATCTCACTGAACTTCAATTTTCCCTCAGCCGAGGCGACTTCAACGTCCCCTCTTCAACGTCTCTCACTGCCTCTCTTCAACACGCCGGTGACTGTATTTCGATCATAGTCAACCTCAGAGGCCGATAGTGGCTCGCCAGTCGCCACGACTCCAAGTCTCCACCTTGTTTGTTTGTTTCGCGTGTGAGTTAGAGTCTCGTTTGTCTCTTTGACTAGCTAAAGTTCCATGTCTTTGTGAAGCCAAAAATTGATCACAGTCAATTAATTATTTTTCAATTCAGGATTTCTTCAATTTATATGTCTGTATTTGTTTATTGGTTTGGATTGGATTGGATCAATTTTGGGTTTGAAAGAAATTAAGTGTAAGTAAACAAAGGGTTTATCTTAATGCATTTAAATTGCTTGCCGCTTGCTGGTTCAATTTTATCTTAATGCATTTAATACGCTTGCTAGTTGCAAAGAAATATTTACACTTCTTATTCATGAATAAACTAATTTTATTTTAATACATTTTTTTTCAGTTATGGCTTCTCGAACTGGTTCCCTGAATAAAGGTCAAACAGACGAATTCAGTAATCAAGCAACATCTGTCAAATCTAAGAGAAAGAAGCCTCAAGTTTCGGTAGTGTGGGATCATTTCAAAAAAATTAGTAGGAATAGATGTGTGTGCAACTATTGTGGGAAAAGTTTTTCTTCAGACAGTAAAAAGCATGGCACAACTAACTTATGGAAGCATTTGAATGTGTGCCCCAAATATGTTTTGAGTGAACAACATGAGGAGAAGGATGAGAAACAAAAAGTTCCTTTTTTTGGTGGGAAAAATTTAGAGAGTGGGACATCAAGCAATCTTGTGTCTATTGGATTTGATAAAGAAGCAATTAGGAGAGCACTTATGGAGATGGTAATTATATATGAGCTGCCATTTCGATTTGTTGAGAATAAAGGATTTCGTCATCTTATGAGGGTAGCTTGTCCAAAATTTGAAGTTCCCTCATGAAGAACAGTTGCAAGAGACATTTTGAAGCTTTATGTAAGTGAGAAAGAAGCTTTGAAGAATTATTTCAAGGCATACAAGGTTAGGGTTTCTCTCACTACTGACATTTGGACATCCATTCAAAATATGAGCTATATGGTGATCACTGCACATTTTGTTGATCATGCTTGGAAGTTGCAGAAAAGAATTTTGTGTCAAGTTACTAATCATAGAGGGGAAACAATTGGAAGAATTATTGAGGGTTGTTTGAACGCTAGGGGTTTGGAGAATATCTTCACTATTACAGTTGATAATGCAAGTGCAAATGAAACAGCTATCAACTATTTGAAGAAGAAATTAATGAAGAATTGGAAAAGTGGAGAGATGATTCTAAAAGGGAAGTACTTACATGTGCGTTGTTCTACACATATTGTTAACTTGATTGTAGGTGAGGGTTTAAAAGAGCTTGATCGATCCATAGCTAGCATTCAAAATGCTGTGAGATATGTTAGATCTTCTCCTGCAAGGTTACAAAGGTCCAAAGATTGTGTAGAGCATGAAAGGATTCAATATTTAGATGTTCCTACAAGATGGGATGCGACTTTCTTGATGCTAGATAGTGCTCTACAGTTTCAAAAAGCACTTGAGCGGTTGGAGGAGGAGGACGGGCATTATCTTAATTATTTTTTTAAGGAGAAAAAGGTGGGGCCTCTCAAACAGATGATTGGGATAAAGCTTCTGTTTTTGTGCAATTTTTGAAGCAATTTTATAAGGTAACTCTCAAGTTCAGTTCTTCTTTAACTCCTACAGCCCATATTTTATTTCATGAGATGTGGCAACTTCAGGATTATTTGAGTGATTTAGACCAACAAACAAATAACATTTTATGTGATATGGCAAAGAATATGAAGAAGAAGTTTGATAAATATTGGGGTTCACTGGATGGCATAAATCACATGTTGCTCATTGTTGTTGTTCTTGATCCTAGGGCTAAGTTAAAGTATCTGACTTATGCTTATAAGCTAATATGGGGTCTTAGTAAATCTGAGGAGAAAACATCACAGATTAAAGCATTATTGTATAAATTGTATGATTTGTATGCTTCTTTTGAGAATGAGGGGGCTTCTTCAAATGAAATGGTGAGTGAAGGTTCCTCACCATCTATGTTAATTGATGTTGATCAATATCAAACTTCTCAATTCCCCACACCCAAACAACATCCACTTGAAAGGTTTCTTCAGGATGAGAAATTGGAAGGTTAATCACATGAAGTGGAGAAGTATTTGTCTAATCCAATACTGCAAGGAAAACAAGATAATTTTGAAATACTAGATTGGTGGAAGGTAAATGTGGCAAACTTCCCTGTTTTAGCAAGAATGGCAAGGGATGTATTTGCTATTCCTATCTCAACTGTGGCTTCTGAGTCTGCATTTAGTACAAGCGGACGCATTCTAGATCAATTTAGGAGCTCACTAACACCTAAAATGGTTGAGTCATTAATCTGCTTACAAAATTGGATTACTAACACATTATGTGATGAAATCTTCCCATTCTCAGAGTTGGATGAAAGCAAAGATGGGGATCATGTGGTGTTTGGTGAATCTGAATTTGCTGTGTCAGGTAAAATACCATTCATTAACCATTTTACTTTTATGTTAAGTCATGTAGTGATTTCATTAGATTAATTTATAACTTTTGTTTTTGCATTTGTCAATGATAAAGATGTGTTTGGATCTACTATATCAACATTGGAGCGGTTGGACATTGAAGCATGAATATTGTGGAGCTAGAACTTGAAGTTGGGGCTTCAAATGTGGGAGTTTGTGGAATTTGGAGTTTGCAAACAATTCAAATTCTAATATTTTGTTTTGCTTGACTGTTGTGGAGTTTGCTTCATCTCTTGGAGTTTGTCTTCATAGTTGTTGTTTTTTTTTTTTAGCAATTTTCTTTATTTACTCATGAAATTTTATTCATGAGTTTGTGGAGTTTTTTCTCCAAATCTCACACTGTATTCATATTGTCTTCTTGGCATGTTACTTTAAATTAATTTGTTGTCTTATTGAAACTAGAAAGATTGTTTGTGGCAACTGCTGCGTGCCTGCATCCTCTATTGTCTTATTGAAACTAGAACACTTTAAATGAATCCTCTATTATTGTTTACAATTCAAAAAATGCTGCATTTCCAAGCTCTTAACAACTCCACCTCTGTCAATGAATGTTTAGACATCCTCCATTGTCTACAATTCACTTGCCATTTACTTCAACCTGCAAATACAAGGCCGTTATAGTTAAATATGATGCAAAAAGGCAAAAAAAAAATAAAGCTAAAACAGGCAAACTGCAAAAACGCTCGACAAAATTTGACAAAACTCGACGTGCTCGATAGAGCTCAACACGACTCGACATATAAGTGTCGAGTGTCGGATGATGCATCCGGCACTCGAGGTCTTCCAAAATAGACTGATATCGAGTGTCGGTTGGGAATCCGACACATGTGTCTAGTGTCGGATGATGCATCCGACACTCGATGTCTTCCAAAATAGACTGATATCGAGTGTCGATTGTGAATCCGACACGACTAGACATGTAAGTGTCGACGATGTCTTTGAAAATAGATATCTGACACGTCCGACACTCGATGTCATCCAAAATAGACTGATATCGAGTGTCGGTTGTGAATCCGACACGGCTCGACATGTAAGTGTCGAGTGTCAGATCATGCATTCGACACTCGATACCGTCTAAAATAGAGTGATATCGAGTGTCGGTCCTAAATCTGACATGACTCGACATGTAAGTGTCGAGTGTCGGATGCATCAACCCGATACACCCGACCCGACCCGATCGGTACCCTTCGGGTAGTTAAAAAAAATTACCTGAAATCGGATCTAATTTATCAAACCCGATGAATATTTGGGTATGATCGGCTATCGCCTGACTCGACCCGTGCCCACCCCTATCGGGCATAATAGCTCAAAAATATTGATAACTTAAAATGGAATCATTTTCAAAAGAACAGAAAAGAATTGATGTAGTGTCAAAATTATTTTTCTAACAAAACTACATACAATAAACAATATTCAAAGATGTTATATAGTTTTTAATGTATTATGATGGCCATATATCCTTAGAGTACATAAAATAGATATTTATTATCCAATTTTTATTATATAAATATATACAAACTAATTAACATATTACATTAAAAAACAAGAAAAAGTATATTGAACCTATTCTATTACGTTGTCATTTACTCTTTAGTTAATCATTTCAAGTCTTATAAGCCACTGTATGTGATAAAATTGAGCGTTTTATTTCTAACAGATTTTTTTTTAATTCTTATTTCTTGTGTAGTTAATTAGCCAATATCAATAGAGCAACAAGATCAATTGAGCATATTGGTTGTTAACTTCTTATAAATGTTTTTAGAACCAAGTGATGTTACAAGTAGGACATTTTATTTTTATGATTTTTGGTCTTTCATATTGATGAATGGGTCCTAAAACATGTTGAACCATTGGTACTTCTATTTGTAATTTTGCACAAATGAAACATTAAATTGTGCGAAAATTGTCTTTGGCTTAGAATGCACTACAAGAAAAAATACCATATTTGGCGGTCTTGAAAACGCCACCAATGGCACCACCAAATATGATCAATTTAACATATTTGGACCGCCAAATTTGCACCTGACTATACTTGGCGGTTTTTGACCGCCAAGTATAAATAGTTTTAAAAAAATTAAAAAAATATATACTTGACACTTTTTAGCGCCAAATATGCACCTAACTATACTTGGCGTTTTTTGACCGCCAAGTATAATAGGTTTAAAAATTAAAAAAATATATACTTGACGGTTTTTGGCCGCCAAGTATAATATTTTCAAAAATTAAAAAAAAATATACTTGGCAGTTTTTAACTGTCAAGTATTTAGAAAAAATTAATATATATATATATATATATATAAAAGTTATCATTGTTAAAGAATACAATTTTATAGCATTCTTTGTCCATACACTAATCTCATTGTAAACATTTTTTTACTAAGAAGCTCTACAAATGAATATTTCTGAACCCAGAAAAGGTGCAGAAAGTAATGCTCTCACTTGTTATGACTATATTGATATCTCCCCAGACAAAATTCCCCTGATTTTGTTCAGTCTTTCAGCATATGTCACTTCTTTTGAATCTGCTTCTAGAACATTTGTGTTAGAAGAAGAATCTGTCATTTGCACATCCTCTGCAGCAGTAGAATTTCGTTTTGTGCAGCAGCTGGATCAATAGCTACTGGTTGTGCTGACACTTAAGGTTGAGACTTGGGTACAGGAAGGTGATCTCTCACATTCAAGAGAAAAGCTTTGTGCTCATTCTCCATAAGATCAAAGGCTACTTGAAATGCCAGTATTGCTTCATCTTTATTTTCAGAATGAAAAAGCTTTTCTAATATACTCACAACACCTTCAAGTTCATCCAAGAACATTAGACACTAGCAAATACTCAAATAATCTGGAGAAGGGAGCTTTTGGTATACTTTAACAAGAAGATGATGCACCTGCAGGAAGAACCAATTTTTATCACACCACTTCAGTAAGGCACCTTCTAGAATATTCCACCAAATTCACGACGTTCATTATAAATAATTTCTTCTTTGAACCATTGGTTCAAATTTAAATTCATAGAAGTATGTCATGCTTTCAACAACAAACAAAACATACCAAGCACTGGTATATGTTACTACATAATTTCAGTAATCTACAACCAGAATCCTAGATTACTATTGCCGTTATAAAACAGAATTTTGAATTCATAAGCAATAAATGTCAGATACCATATCATACCTGACATTGGCAATAGATGCATATAACGACAATCATAACTAGCCAAGAATGCAATAACAAAGTAGAAAACCAATAGTTATGTCAACAAAACTTTGCTTGGTCAGTGCAAAGAAATTTACTAGTTATACACTATATTCTCTGTAAATGATAGAGGTTTAAGAGAAAAAAACTAACATCAAAACATCTTAAAAGAAAATTTATTGGGGAATGAATTTAATGATTGGACCAATTACTTGATGCATTCATGTAAATTAGTGCAACTATTAAAGAAACAGTCTAGACAAACCAAGAAGTATGTCCCTGCTCTCTGGCCAATTAAAAGTAGTGGCAGAAAAGCACTAAGGTCCAATATTACCAAGATACATGATAAATTCCCTGCCTTACTGCTATTTCAATGTTAACTAAGCTCAAATGATGAAACTGAAAGTTCATTGCACACCATGAAGCAGCCATACTTGAAATGTTAGACAAAAAGCATGCAGCCACAGATCAATACTAAAAAAGTTAAATATGTACTTATTAAGCTTCCCAGTTTGGTTATTTGATGCGATTCCCCCACTTGCCTTTGGACTGCAGAAGGCAAATATTTCCAAATTTACATCATGCAAACCCATTGAAGTTGATAGAAGACTTATGTCAGTTAAAGCAAATTTGATCTTAGGCAGTCCATCAGGCAGTATCAATCACATTCTATCAATAATGCTAGTTTCATGAGCATATATCAAGCAACATCCAGCCCAGAAAACTGATTGGAATCTGCAGCAATCAGAGCTCACTTTTCTGGGCAAAATTCTGCCTAATTCTTGAACTTAAAGAGATAATTGACAGCAGCAAATACGCTTACATCTCATTTATGATACACCAATACTACAGAAACAAAGAACAGGCAGAACAAAATAACATCTCACATATGATACAACACTACTTTAGAACAAAAAGAAGCCCTTAGCAGTTAGTGGCCCAGGATTTCTCAAACTCAAAGAGAGACAAGTGACAACAATTGTATAATAATTATTAGCATGAATTAGCTAGTGTAACAATATCATCACTGCAATAAGCTTATCAATTTGTTTCCACTTTTTCAAATAAAATTATGCAACAAAACATAACTTCAAAATGCAAGATCATTATTGCAACCAAAAAAAATCAATTTCTTGATTCAAAACACCTTAAAGCGGAATCATAGTAGTAAAAATCATTTAGAACATTAAAAAAAGTCATCTTTTGGAGTCAAAATGGCATTTCGTCTAAACAATTTAAAGTGATATAATGAAAAATGTAACAATAAATAAATAAATAAAGCAAACTAGAAGAAACTACGGACAGAGTGCTGATAATAATCATACCAGATTGGCAAGTTCGAAGGCTGGAATTGTGGCCAGAGATAAGTGAGGTCAATTTGTTATTTTCAAACCTCCAAAATTTACTTACCATGTACCATCCAGGAGATGACCAATTTGTTGATTAGTAGCACTCTTAAAATGTAGATATACAAAAAATTAAAATATATTGAAAGTAACAAAAAACTCTAGAGTAATAGATCACCTTCTTCTTTCGAAGCAATCTTGAAACTAACAACAAATTCCGGGTTAATATAGGTATTAACATTCATATTCCAAGCTATATAATGTCTTGGATTTTGTGGATCATCAACTCCACTATCAAAATCCTCTTTGCTGGGATGAAATCCTCTGCCTAACAAGCCTGGATTGGCATCAGTTCCAATTATTAGGCCCAAAATGATATTTAAAAATTAAAAAATAAATAACAGAAATAAGCAAAAAGCCTTATCAACCAATGAATATCGATGAATGCTGTCAAAGTTTAAGGCAAAATAATCTATAAGATAAAATTTTGGCCAGAACTGCCCATAGATTAACATCCTCAGCATTTGCCTCAACTATTCTTGCTCAGCATCTAACAATCTATTTCAGGTAACATTTCAAATAAATCCATCCTGAAAATCATAGTAGTTGCTCAACACATTGGAGGCTAAAAACTAAGTGTGTATGTGTGTGTGTGTGTGTGTGTGTGTGTGTGTGTGTGTGTGTGTGTGTGTTTGTGGGTTTGTGTGTGTATTCAGTATTGTGAGTTCCATAAAGTCTGAATAATTGTAGGAACCTAAGAACTATTCTGTAGTGGCGTATGAAGCTGAGCTATAGCAGTGCACGATTTGAGTATGAGGGTCTCTTTTGATCTTCTTTCGCTATACATACACATATATAGTGAAAGAAGGAAGGAGGGTGAAGAAAGAATGGAAGAAAGAAGGAGATACTTCTATCTCGCAGAAAGAAAATAACTTAGAAAACTTGCCTTGAATTTGTCCTCTTTTCCCAGCTGCTCTCAAATCGTTAACCAATGAAACAAGTTTTGACACTTCTGAATTGGCACATAGTTCTTCATATAACTTCAGTCCATCAACGACATTAACCTTAAAGTTGAAAATAACCGAAGCTTAGAAGTAGAAGAAACAAGAGAAATTGTCATATCATATCAACGAAATGTAACAATTCACAATACCTGCTTTCCATCCAACATCTGTAGACTAAGAAAAGTTTTTAGAACTGTAGTGATACTCTGCTTCTTATTTTGATTTTGAATGGAGCGTGAATCATTCTCTGAAAGGACATTACAAGATTCATTTAGGTTGAGTAAATAATATAATTTAAATTTAAAAACTTCCACATAATTTTGGGGAGAATTAGACAAATATATGGATATAGACACATAGAATACAAATGAGTTTAAAAGATAGTCTGCTATTTAGGACATAATCAAAGTTCAAACTGAACACTTAATGAAGATATATCAATAGTATGCTATTCAGTTCACTGTTAAAGTGGTAAAGGAACCCCAAGTGAGCCCATTACTTAACACTATGATTGCTAAATATTTCCTAGTTTAAAAAGCATATTACTCAATACTCTCACTGCTATTGAAAAAGCATATTACCCGATACTCTAATTGTTGTATCTTTCCTAGTTAAAACTATCCAATAAGAAATACAATCCCAACAAGAGAGAGATCAAACCTTTAGGGCTTGGGGTGCATCCATCATCCGACGCCTCCACTTTAGGTTCCGAATTGCTAGTTTTGGAGACTTCTGAATCCCCTGAATTCTTAGAATTGTCATCCTCATGAGCTTTTGCAATAGCATCTGTCCAATACTCACACATATAAATACCAGTGTTTCCACTCAAATATAAACTCTCAAAAAGTGGAGGAACAAGATCAGACAATACTAATTTTGTAATGCCACAAATTCTCTTGCATGGATGCATGGATGGTGGTGACACAATATTAACATCTGCAGAATAGATACAAAACAAGGTCAAATTTTCAATAAAGGAACAAGATCAGACAAAAAGAACTTAAAGGAAAAAAAAAGTGTATCATTATCTTCGAAACCCAACATGCAGAGCTTCTCCAAGGATTGGGAAAATATAATCTTAACAAATACCAAACATGAAGCAAATATAACAGCATTATATTCTTGTTTCACTAGTTACAACTATGATGCTACTTTATCCTAAAACGAAACCATCAGCCATATGAAATACAAAACCTTCAATCATTTATACAAGAACATTCCCAATTAGACCATAAGTTGCCAATCCTTGAAACCAAAAAGATTGCAAAGTCACTTTAGTCATAATATTGAACAGAAAAGATGAGAAGTTTTGGCAATTGTACTCCTAAGTTTTCATTAATATAAACTTGATTTCCAAATTCAATATATTGACTTAGATTAAGATCACATAGCTAATTCAATGTTGTCAACCATTGTTATGCAGTTATATTACCTTCAATAGAGTTGAATTTTGTGATGACACCTAACTATTTTATTTAAAACCAGAATAAACTATCATGAGTTAACACATATGCAGATACAAATACATCCAGGAAAAAGTCTCATCAGACTTAGATACTCGATAAATATTACTTTGAATTTTAAAGTATGAGATTACGTATGATCAACATATAATCCTTCAATCAAGAGTCATTAAACCTTTTTTTTCTTAAACCAACTACCTGAATAATGGTTTTGATCTCTCAAATTTAATCAATTCTTCAATTCTTCAATGTAGGTTGTGCATCATGGTGGAGTTTACACAATAACCTAAATGAATCTCAAATCCAATTCATCATAATTAGAAAAAGGGAGAGAGAGAAAGAGAAAGCAAACACAGTTTCGGTAAGTAAAAATTTGAGAACATAGAAGACTCTATACACTATTGAAAAAAATATAAAGTGTCTACAAAATTGTTTTTGATTTTAAATTGGATTTGCCCCATTCAATTTTAAATTTCCACTAAATTTACTTAAATGTCTATATCTGAAGTCACAAATCACTTGAATCAATAGCATACATGATAGCATGAATATAAAGAAACAGACAAGTCATTCCAGCTTTGACATTGTTATAGCATTGTTTGAGTTAATTTCTAATAGAAGACCAATAAGTTTAACAATCCTGCCTGAAAGGTTTATCAAAAATTAGGCTAACGAGTATAATATTAATGTAACTGCAACAGTAAATAGTTTTCTTAATCTGTTATTGATCTGTTGACAATTTCAGGGTTGAATCAATTGCTAATCCACTGTTCTTCCTACTACTCTTCTTCTTCTAAAATGAAGTGTCAATTAAACTTTCAGAGACTCTCAAAACCAAAATTAAAGAGCAAGCCACAATCAATCCCAGAAAGTCAAAAGGCAATAAGAACTTTTACCTCGGCAAGAATAAAGTAGAAACAAGCTTTCTGTTGTTGGAAGTACTTAGGAAAAAGGATAACTATAAGCTTGGATAATAAAAAAACCATTAAAGAAATGGGGAAGAAGCAAGTAAAACAAATAAATAAAAATGAGAAAAAAAAAGATTCAAGCAATTGTATGTACCCATGCCCAAGGCTAAGAGTTCAATATCATTGTACTGATATATGTAACTGGGCATCACAATTATTAGAAAGCTGAGACTGTTTCACGTCAACTGATTACCGTGAACATTCCCTCTTAGAAATACTACAGAGAACCATTTGAAGCTGGAAATCACTTTATTAGTCAACATCATAAGCGACATCCAGATTATCATAACATGTTTCATATAGACTGAAGGAGCTAATAAAAGGCAAAACTACCAATAAAAAAGAACTCAGTATAAACCAAGAATTAAGAGTAAGAAAAAGAATATAGAGGAAGAAACGTCAAGACAAAAAAGGTCTTTAATCACCAAGGAAACTCTGGTTACTTTCCCGGAAAACAATAAGAACACAATTGATTCAAAAAAGGGTCAAAAGCCATTACAGACAGCAAGCAAGAAAGCAAAAACAATGACAGTCCTAAATGTTGATAAAGAAAACCAATTAACTCTAACAAACAAAGCCAAAATTGATCCAAGAAAGTTATTTTAACAACAAAAAAACAAGAAAATTTTGGGGGGATTTTGTACGTAAGATACATACCTAGACAAAGATAAATACACGATACCTTCAAAACAAAGATTATAAGAGTCTACTCATGACAAAGATAAATAAAATTTTAGTAAAAAAAGACAAAAATCAACATGCAGAAAGAGATAGCCCAAGGCGTACAATGAAGGAGGAAAGGTCGACTTGAAATACTGAAACAGAAATGGAACATACCCAACAGTCTCAATATCAATAGGCACAAAATCAGCAATCCCGGTATAACATGTGTAACATGAATAGGTGGCATCCTTCGGCCCAGATAAATTCTTTCTTACCTATGCACTAGAAAAAAAAATTGTAAGATTTCCAGGATGAAGAAAAATCATAATGCATATCAATCTCATAATAAAAGTTGTCCATAAGCAGCAAAAGAAAAAACACAATTGTACAAAATCGATAATGATAAGACCTTTGACCATATTCCATCAGCTCCAACTAAAAGATCTCCCTCATGACGTTGTCCATTCTCAAGCACAACAGGAACCTAGGACCATAAATCATACATTCAGAAAAATGAAGTGCAAAAAAAGAAACAGTAAATACTATAATATGCAAAAAGCAGATTATCAAATGCAGTGCCAGTAAGCTTTCTATGAGAAAAAGATGATCCTCAACCACTCAGCAATTATATTACCTTATCTCCAACATCCTCAAAGTTAACAACATTATTGTCATTCAAAATAATTTCCTCCCCAACTGCACGAGCTAGGATTTGTTGCAAAGTTAGCCGGCTAATCACTCTAGTGATTGGATGTCCCCTTTCTGTTGCAGGAGTGAAAGTATCAAACTTGACGTACTTGATAACCATTTAGCATTTACTGTGATTGGATATTTATGATCAACATTTCCTATAGAAGCAGTCAAATGTTTTTAAAATATAAATTTCAATCAAAAGAAGTTGAACTAGATTTCTACTAATGCTTATTAGATTTTATTATCTTCCCACTAGCATAGCACAAAGCAAATTATTGTCAGGATCAATTATTGGCCAGTTTCACTCAATTATAATTCATAACATTTCTCATCCAAACAAAATCAAGAAACGAATTTTGCTGGCGAGCAGGTAAGTATACAAATTACAAGTCTACCCATCATTGAGATCATGAAATCACAGAGCCACATGAATTATCTAGAAAACAAAACCACAAATCGGGTCCAAATAGAAGACTGCTTAAGAAGATACTAGTGCAAGAGCAAGTGTAATTGAATTTGACATTTCTCCTAACAAAATTTTTTATATTTACTGAAACACAAAATTGTTTTATTCTTGTTAAATTAATTTGTACATTCACTCCTTAAGTAAAGTTAAAGAAGATGAGATGAGATAAAAGAAGGGTACCTATAACTATAACATAATGACCCAACCAGTAAAAACCTTGACTATAGATGCTTCAGTTGAAAAAAGAAAGGGTTGTGGCATTTCCTATAACATTTTTTTTTATAGAAAGAGAAGGCTAAATCAATTGAAATACAAAATAGAAGAAATAGTTTTTCTTTTGTACATTAGAAATTACAGCATTACCCCGTGATTCCAGGAAGAAAAACCCATCATAAAATGAAGAGAGACACCAACATTCTCCACATGTTTCACCAATCTCTCTGAAAATATCTGAAAAAAATAAACTGTTTACTCAAAACCGAACGAACCCCACAAACAAATTATCACATCCACCAATAAAAAAATTAACTTTATGCTACCACTTACCATGAAACGCAAAAAGGAACAAACTTTATAACGTTCAACTCCATAATTCACAAAACAAAACACATGAAGCAATGAACTGAGCTATAATACCTTCTTTCGAGACCAAACCCACTTACAACCGTCCCAATCCCAGTAAGTCCTCAACTCATAGCATTTTAAATCAAGCAACTCATGTGGGTCCTCGAACCACACAATGTAACTATTCGACTCTCCCTATACTTTCACCACCACCCATCAAGGTTAAATACATCAACGACCTCATTCACTTTGAAAACATGCTGATCAGGGTCGAGGGGAGGTAGGGACCTCACATAAACAGGCTCCACGAACTCTGTCAGCAGCTTGGAGCCATCATCCGAAAGCAAAGCTGGTACTCAACAAAGACATCCCTTTTCATCTTTCTTCGAGGAGGAGTGCTAGCAGTCAATGGTGGTACCTCAATTACTTTGGCCGTGTACCATGCACCATTGAAACTATCCAAGTTGCTGCTCACCTCCACCTCTGAACCTACGGGGAAGAAAGAGAAGTCAAGTAACTTTGACATTCATCATTTGCTGAACACCACATGATTAGCTTTCCACTCTCTAACACAATAACAAATCGCATCAAAAGTCTCCAAACATTAGATAAGATTCAGAAATGCGGATCGATTTGATTAAGAGAAACAACTAAAAAATAGGGGATTAACCAATCAGACCTGAAATGATAATAGCAGGTCCATAGCCACCTCTACAAAACTCCTTCCTTGAATCACCGGCATGTAATCGAACCTGAACTGGATAGAAAATGTGTGATTTTTTTGTCATCTCTCTTTCTCTGTATAATGCCAAAATTAGGGTTTTCAGTTTCAAATTAAAAACAAAAACAAAAACAAATTCAGAAATAAGCTCTATATCTGTAATGCACTATCATATAACAACATGAGATTAAGAAACGAAACGCTCAACATTCCTCAAAAAATAACCAAAGAAAAGATTAGATCGAAAACCTAAAGTAAGCAACCTAATCCTTGCTATTCGAAGTGGCTAGATCTGATGACAGTGAGGGAGGAGAACCTAAAGTAAGCAACCCAATCCTTGCTATTCGAAGTGGCTAGATCTGATGACGGTGAGGGAGGAGTGAGATAATAGGGATTTAGAGGTGGATCACCTAAGAGAAGAGCGGCGGAGCGTGGACGTTAGTCTATGTGAAGCCATCTATGAGGGCTTCAAAGGACAAAGAGCGAAAGAGAAGGAGACATGAGTGAGTCTGCCGCTTCAAAACTGAAGAGTGAAATGAGGTGAACGAGGGGTGAGAGTGAAAGATTGAAGATAACGAGTTTCTAGAATAGCCTAAGCACTGAGTATCGTCTAACTTGTTTTGGTTTTATGTCTTTTCTTTCTTTTTTTCTTTAGTTGTCCCTTGACACTACTTAAAAAAAAAAGCGATAAATATATGCTTGACAAAAGACAAAAAGCGCCAAAAAAGGTTAAAAGATAAGTTTGACTTCCAGAATAATATTATATTTCTCACATTTTCAAAAGACCGCCAAATAAAAAAATTTCATAGTGACAAATATTTACAAAATTCTTGTAGTGATGGATGTTGAAATGTATTTTGGATAGTAAGTTAATTTGCTCAAATTCTTGGTTAGTACATTTAGTTTTAACGCAAATGATAGTTGCGATGGAATAATGGCCATTATTTTTCTTCCTAAGCTGTCTAAAACATTAGCTATTTTATGTTTATTTGAATTGATAAATCAATGTTTCATTGAGTTTCAATTCAATAATCTTTTCTTTGGGAACTGTGGCCATTGTTGTTGTTGTTGTTGTTTTGTTGTTTGTTTCCCTTCCTTCTTTTGAATTTTGGTCTAATTTTTTGTATATAGGCTTGGGTGGAGGCAAAGTTGTGAAAATATGTATATATTTGCTCCTTAGATTGTGAAGAATTCTTAATGTTTTGAATGTTAAGCATGCTGAATAATCTAATATAGAGCTAAGAGTTAGTGGCAATAAGTGACAGCTATCTAGCATAGAGTTACGTATAGAAGAAAAAGAAACTTCAATTAATGCTCCCTAATCGAAAGGGCAGTGCTTTGTCGACATGTGGCCCCTTGGTTCTATGTTAATTGTCCTTCTATGAATGAATGTCGTGCAACAGAGGAAAAAATTGAGAATTAAAAAAGAAAGTGAAATGTTAATTGTCTTGCATACAATCTCCTCGCACGTTATATATTGAAAATTTGACTATTATTGTGAGCAATGGTTTGATTATTATTCCCCGAAATTGTCCCTTAAAATTCCATTTATGCAACTATCAAATAGAGTGAATATGGTCTCTAAAAGGATATATGCTTTCCTTCTTTCAGCTTTTCAAAAGCCATTCATGTACCAGATAGTATAGACAAAAGAAAGAATATTTTCTAGTTTGTCATATAATTTCATGTTAAAAAAAATATGGATAAATATAATAAAGGTTAACCAAGATATAGTATGATAATTGCAAGAAAAAAAAAGTAGTTCTTCTCTTCCAATCGCTTTCATAGAGATGAGAGGTAATGCTTCAACAAAATTTTAGTTCGATAAAACTAGATGTCTTTTAGGCATTGCTTTGCCCAAATTATTTGAAATTTTTATAGTAGCTCCACTAATTGATATTATATCCTCAAAATTACCAAACCCATTATTTGATAATAATCCTTTTCATTGTTGTAATGTCAAGTTCTTGTTAATGCTAAAAGTAGTTGTTATTTACCATTGTATCTTTAATCATTTTGTTACTACGGCTTCAACAACCATCCACTCCCAATGACGACGAATTAGCAAATGTTCTTTGGCAACTCTGTAAAAAGTTTAAGAAGACTTTACAGGAACATTGTAGTCTTTCCAATTTACAAACTTAGGTACCTGGTTCTATTTAATATCTAGTTTTAATAATCTAGAACTTAGCATGAGTAACAATAATTTCTGTAATTGACCCAATTATGGAAATTACTTCTTTGTTTTGCTCTTGAATTCATGATTATAATAAGACAAACTTAGAAAATTAGAAAATTTATAACACTTGTAGATAATTATATTGCACAAATTAATTCGTTCAAGTTCTTATATATCATACTTTTTAAATTTTTTAAATTATTATTATCATTGTTATTGTTATTATTGTTGTTACTTTGTTAAAACACAACAAGATATGTGATTTTTGGTACCCAACTGGAATCTCCATTTTCTTTTCTCTCAAAGTTTAAGAAATAATATTGGTCAACGGCTTCCTTTATTTAACACACACATAATGGCCTTATTTAATTAATCATATATTATAAGTTGACATTTGTGATATATGAGATATCTTTTTACTCAATTTTATATCTTATACTTATTTCTAACGAGTTCATATAGCTTCTTTTTTTGAAATATATGTGTGATACTTTTATTATAAAGTTTTTTCAAGTGTTCGAGCTAAATTCATTATTATTAGTTTTATCCCTTCATGCTAGGATGCATATATATTTGCGTGCACGTGCGCACACACACACACATATATATTATTAACTTTTGACAATTCAATAATAGGTTATTTATATGTCATTGGTTACATTTGTTACTAATGCACACTAATAATTGATTCTATCTCATCGTTAATTTATTTGTACAATTGATAGTAAAATGAAATTTTGAAGACCAAAACTTTCAATTCATCTAAATTAGATTTATATGCTACAATGCAAAATATTAAATTTTATAATAAGGCAACAATTAAAACATAAATAACATTA
Organism: Boswellia sacra; assembly: GCA_013180625.2. Lineage (NCBI taxonomy): Eukaryota > Viridiplantae > Streptophyta > Magnoliopsida > Sapindales > Burseraceae > Boswellia > Boswellia sacra. The sequence goes on along the minus strand of SNVD02007983.1, from coordinate 211,398 downwards.
TAAAAGAAGGAAGATATAATTGGCCAAGCTTAAAGGAACTCTATATAATGAAAGAATAGAATTGAACAAAACATTAAGGTTTTTTTAGGACACATAAAGCATAGTTTTTTATTTCTTCTTTTTGAAATTTTTACATATAATTTGGCATGCATATTAGTATGATTTTTTAAAGTTTAATCACACACACATGCATACATGCTTTTATAATTATTGAGTGACTGAATTAAGACTTTTGTTTTTAGATTGACATGGATGGCAAGCATATTATTTTGTTTCAACTTTCAAATGAGTTACGTCTCCAAAAATTTGCTATGAGTATGGTGGCTATTGTTCTTTTGCATATTTTTATGTCACGGTTCCACGAAAAGTACATGCTAAAAAAATCATACATTTATTAGTGCTTTAGATGACATGATAGGCAATGATGACATAAAGTGTATGGATCAACTAAGAATTGATACAATAACTTTTGGGATATTGCGTAAACTCCTTCATGGTATTGGGAGCTTGAAGTAATAGTGTGGTTTCTTTTAGAAGAGCAAGTTTGTATGTTCTTACGTATACTTGCCTATTATGTAAAGAATCAAACAATTCATTATCATTTTAAGCGATCTAGGGAGAAAATTAGTAGGTTTTTTGATGTCCTAAATAGGGTTTTATTTTATGCCTTCAAGATGTCTTATTAGAGCCACCAGCGATTATGCCTGAGAATTGCACAAATGCTCAGTGGAAATTGTTTAAGGTATGTTATACCTAAGTTTAACATGTTATATGAAATAACTAATTTTCTAATGTTAGATTAGTGAAACTTATATATGTATGTATGTACGTACGTATGTACGTATATATGTATGTATGTATGTATGTATATTTGTTTTATAGAATTGTTTAGGGGCATTAGATGGGACTCACATCGAGGTGCATGTTCCTGAGCTTGATAAACTGAGATATAGAATTAGAAAAGGGGAAATAGCAACAAACATGTTAAGAGCTTATACACGAGATATTATGCTCACGTTTGTATTTATGAGATAGGAAGGTTCATATTCAAGAGTACTTAGCAATTAGTAAGTTTATCTTTCGAAAAGTAAAACAAGTAGATCTTACATAGTTTACTTTTTTTCAAGCCCATGTATAAATCAATCTTTTTCATCTTCAATTTCTAGGTTGTTATTATATTGTAGATTTTGATTACACAAAAGGTGAAGAATTTCTTAAATATATAGATAAAGAAGATACTTTACATGAAGCATGCATCCGCAAAAAAATATGACAGAACGTTGCTTTGGACTTTTAAAAATATGTTGGACAATCTTGGTAAGTCCATCTTTCTATCCACTGAAAATAAAATGTAGAATAATAACTGCTTATGACCTTTTACATAACCTCATTAAGAGTGAAATATCATTAGACCTTATGGAGCATGAGATAGATAACTTGTCAGAGAATGAAATCACTATTATGATAATATTAATGAAGTTCTGACGGGGGTGACAATTTAGCATTGCAAATGTTTAATGAATGGAGGAGAAATAGGGATCATATTTAGAATTTGAGTTTAGGTTATAACATAAAGTTGGTTTTTTTTTTATGTGATGTATTAACTTGTATTTTGAATGATTAATCTAAATGTTATAGAATAATATGGCTTTCTTTTATGTTATTATATTGGCATCTTTATTTGTTGCATTTTAAAGTTAAATGTTTATGTTTAGTATCCATATTTATGAATAGTTATTTGATAGATGACATATATATCTATAAATTTTCATGTTTAGGGATGGATGTTATGGGTTAATAGTCGAGCAAGCCAAAATGAAAATGAAAAGAAAGGAACACGAGGAGTATGGGGAAAAAATAAGGAGGAAGCTTTGCTAAATGTATTGGAAGCAATGGTGGCACTTAGGGGACAATCTAATTGTGGCCAATTTAGAAATGGATCTTTAAAAAATATAGAGCAAAAATTTGCACTTCTTCCTAATGCTGAATTGAGAGTTAGCCCACATAGAAAATCCAAAATGAAGAAATGGAAGAAAAAAATGTGGAATAATAGTAGATATGCTTAACACTAGCCGCTTTGCTTGGTATGATGAGAAAAAAAAAAGTGTTGAGATTGATAGTAAAGAGGCTTGGTAATCTTACGTGCGGGTATAATAAGAAAGTTTTATGTTATGTGATTTTATTCATTTTACAAAAATTTTGATTTATTATTTTCTGTTGTAGCATCATAAGGGAGTTGAACGATAGAGAAACAAACCATTTCCTGTGTATGAAATGCTTGCACATATATTTTGAAGTGATCGTGCTATCGAAAAAGTTGCAAAAAACACCTATATATTAAAATTGCAAGAGATGAAAATAAAGATAATATTGATAATGGTGAGGGCTTCTCTCTAAGGTCAACAAACCAAACATCAAACGCTCAACCAACATCCTCCAAAAGAAAAAGGGTAAAATCAACTTATGCACTTCTAGGAAGCTTCGACAAATTCATTAAGGCTTTTCAAGACGTAATTGAGAAGTCAAGTGTTAGTGAGACTAAACTTCTTGAGATTTTGGCAAAAAAATAAGGGTAAAGACTTCCAAATCATAGTTGATATTTTGATTACGATGGGGACTCCTCTTCAAGACCAAGTTCGATTATTAGGGGTGCTCTTAAAAAAATTTAAATATGCAAAAATTTGTATGACATTGCAACATGATCAGGAGTTTGTTGAATCTCTCATTCTGGATAATATGATGGTTGAAGTAGTGATATGATATATCTTTTTTGTGGTACACCAACTGTATATATAGGCTTATAAAGTACTTTGTGAAGCATCAATATGTATTCTTTTTTTTTTTTTTTTAACTAACCATAGGTTAGCTTATTCTTTTGGATTCGTGTATAAGCATATACCTTTATATGGATAATGGTGATTACATTATCTAAGTATTGACCATATATAAGCATATATTCTTTTTGTATGTAACTAGCCATATGGCGATCCATTGGTACTTGCTTTGTTACAACTAACCACTTGTTTTGTTACAATTGGTTAATGTATCAAATAGTACTTAAACTATGATAGCAGTGTATTGAATACAATTACATAATATTTACTATTGGTATTACACTTATATAATGTTAGTGTTGTTGAGATTTTTAAGTTTTTATTTATTAGTTAATTATAAATAGGTTTAATATTTTATATCTATGAAAATGACAAGTGATAATTATAATGTAGAATGTTGAGTGATGTTTATCATATATTAAGTACTTTCTGTTCATGTTACTAGGTATATTGTAAAGTAAATAATAATTAAACTTGCAGCTACCCATATTTAAAGAGGTATTTTTATTTTTGCAAATTTTGGTTTGTGCGCATAAGATGAACTAGCAAAACAAAAACTAACCATGTTAATGCCAATTTTTAATAAAATTTTTCAGGTTTTTATTTTCACAAACTATATAATTATTTTTATAAGAAAAAGAAAAGTCAAAATGATATTCTTTGAAGTTATTGTAAAAAAAATTTTTATTGCCATATTTGCAATAAAAATAAAATATTTAATAACACAGTCCTAAGTTTCTCCAAACACAAGACAAGATTATTTGTAACATAGTCCTATGTTACACCAAATAAGAGATAGCACTAAAAATAATATAGGTCAGGCCAGTGCAGTCTTGTCTCGACCCTAAAACAGGGTCTTAAAAACTTTATACGGACATGATGTAATATAAGGTAAATAAATTATTCATAAAGAGTGATGTTATTTGCACCTCATATGTTGACTACTAAATAGCCCCTATCTCTAAGTTATAAGAAAATAATATTGTAAAAAAATAAAGTAGCTTTAACACTACATCCCACCCAGCGGGATCATCATATCTTCTAAATCCCATCCATGTTAAAAAAAAAAAAAAAAAGATGTAGCAAGCCAAACCTAGAATTAATGCACTCCCCAACTAAAATTGGAAGATAACCATAAGCCTCTGAGGGGTACGACCTCTTGTTTTAATGAATCTACTCCTGTTGCAATATAAAATGGCTCTCCCTACTCTCCTCCATTATTTGGGTTTTTCTTTTACACGCTTTTGTATTTTTCTTTCCCCTCTTTTTTAAATACTTTTTTCTTTGGAATTTTATAATCGTTGCTTTTATGCTATTCTTCCCCTTTCTCTTTGTATGAATTTCAATGTTTTCCAAACAATCCCAATACATATGACATATAGTGCATTACAATTAAATATAATATGACTTTCGTAATTAATAAAGTAAAACCATTTCATTCCTCCCTAAAACTGACTTTGGGTTCAATTGTTAATATAGAGAAGCATGAACGGCTACTTTAGTAATCTTACTTTGAATTAAATTTTTTAATTAAAAATGAAAATAAAATAAAATTGTGAGTGAAAAATATTTTATGGAATTTAAATAAAAACAAAACAAGTGTAAAATCTTTTATAATTTTGTGAATGACTTAGTAGTAGGGGTGGAAATTCAGTTTCGTAGGTCGTGTTCGTGTCGTGTTGAGTTATAACATGATTAAAATTAGTCTAACCCGAACCCGACCCGTTTATTATTCGTGTCAAGGAGACTCAACCCGAACACAACTCGATTTTTAAACGGGTGACCCACGGGTGACACGACACGATACGCAAACACGAATAATAAACGGATTATTTTCGTGCTAGATACGAATATAACCCATTTAACATGATTATGACACGTTTAAATATTTGACACATTTATGACACGCTTTACAAACACGATTACGACATGTTTAAATGATTAACATAATTATGGTATGATTAAACATTTCAATTTCTAACCTATTTCAGTATTTTTAAATTAAAAAATAATAATAAAAAATATTCAAAATTAATCCACAATATAATAAAAAGTCTACTAAATATCAAGTTTCATACAAACTTAAAATGTAATTTAACTTCAGAAAAAAATCTAGTGCATCTTTTTAACTCTTAAGTAACCTACAAAAAAATATGTAAAAAAAAATTAAGGGTAGTTCAAGATCATATCAAAATTAATAATAATATAATATTAATATTAATAAAGATACAACATTGAATTTAAATATCTAATAAACATATAATGAATTTTAAAATTAATTTGTATTTATAATTGTATCACTTTAAAAATAATCGTGTCAATCTGTGTTAATCGTGTTGTCATATTTTATTAGTATTAATCGTGTCATAAATGGGTTCATGTCATAAACGAGTTCGTGTCATAAATGAGTTCGTGTCTCCCGTGAATGCAATCCTTCAATTCAAACATGACCCAATTATTAAACGGGTTAAAAATTTCAATCTGAATACGACCCAAATACGATTAAGATAAATCTAAATCTACTAATTTTCCTATCATATTGTGTCAGATTCACAGACCATGTCAAAAATTATCACCTCTACTTAGTAGATGTTATTTCCTTTAACGCTTGATCTTATAGTTTTATTCATGGGCTTGGTCCGAAAAGCTTAGGTCACAAGATACATCGTCCCAGTGTAAATAGTAAAATTCATAATGCGGGAAAGAACGAAGACCAACAGCCGGTGGGTGGAACGAGTAATATAATCATCATACGTGGATTCATTGCAGCCGTTCAATTAAAAATCTCTCCCACTTCATCTCCTCTCACGAGTACAACACACATACATATATAAATCAAAAACCCTCCCAAACCCCTTTCTTCGTTCTCCATTTTTCCCTATACAAATGTACGGAAACCACCGCCCTCGCTTTCGCCCCGGCGGAGGCGGTGCCTGGCCGCCACCTCAACCACAGCCTCAGCCTCTGCAGCAACCCAATCCCAATTTCCGCCTCCAAAATCCTAACATTTACTTCCCTAACCCCGCCCTTCAACTCCTCCAAAATCTAACAAATAATATTCCTTTTCAAAACCCTAATTTCCCCTTCCAAAACCCTAATTTGCCTACCCAGAACCAGAACCACCCTGGTTTGCCTTCCCAACAACTTCCTTACAACTCAAGTTATCACCAACCGCAGACTCAGACTCAGACTCAGAGTCAGAGCTCACCTCAACATCAAAATCCTAGCAGAGAGGCTTTGGAAAGAGTCGAACGCGCGGTAATCAATGCACGGAGAAATATTATAGCGGCGGGGGAGAGCGTGAGCGCGTGGAAAGTTTGTAAGTCGGTGGTTTTGCAGCTGAAGGTAGATGCTTGGAGCTCTTTGGGCTTCCAAATGCAGGAGGTTCCATCTCTGAAAAAACTTATGCTCACTGAATCAAAGGTAAGTTTATTTTAAATTTATTAATTTTCATATAGCAAAAATAGTACTGTTAAACAATGGTTGTGAGAGAATATTTTGTATTATTACTATTATTGTTTTAAGGAACCCGGGAGAAGGAAAGTCTGGAAAAAATTGTATCTACGATAATTGTTTTAGCTGTATGCCGATATTTTTTGAGAAAATAGAACTGGAAAAATTGTCATTTGAAGCTGGTAAAGGCTTAAATTCGCACTGGACTTACAATTGTTTGTAGCAGAACTCTGTTCCTTCTCTCTTTGGAAAACAGAGGCTATATGAAGCTTGAATTTCAATTGCCTTAGTTCCTTTTGTTCGTCCAAAAGTTCAGCAGTTATATGAATACTTAAGTTCTGTTTTTGCACTGTGAACCAGAGGTTAAGTTGTATTGGGTTATTCTTATTCGTTTTCTTATTGTGGATTCATATATTAATGTTCTTCGCGTTTTATTTGTTTCTTTAGATAAATGCGTTTATTCATTGCTTTGTTGGGGTTCGGCATTTTACAACGTTGTATGATTTGCAAGAGGCCGTCTGCAAGAATGAGGGAATTGAGAAGTTTGAAGAGCTGGAATTGGGCCCTTTTCTAAGACATCCACTGGTCTTGCATTACTTTTTGGTGAATTCTAATGTGACTGAAGTTTTCAAAATAACTGGTTATAACATAATTGTCTACCTTCGTGACTATATGGACATTCATAAAAAGAAAGATATTATGATTGATGAATTTCTTGATTTCATTGCTAAGAACCTATCATTGGAGAGCAAAGAAAAGCTTGGTGTGCGTGTCCAGCATCTGGGGTATGTGATGCATGCCTAGTGTTGTTTGATTGGCAAAGAAAATGTTTTCTTTATTACTAAGAAGTAGAATGCAAAAGCTTAGTAAACTAATTATATGAATGCTTGAATCAATTTTCTCATTTTAATTGATTTTATCTTGTGCTGTAGAGTCAAATTTTTTAGCTGACGTATTCTTTGCCAATAACTTTGCATGATAATTCATATAATTAAAATTTTAACTAGATTTGGCCTTTCGTTGAAGATTTTAATAATTTTTTTGGATCACTTCTGAATGCTATTCTTGTGACATTTTATGTTACAATCAATGAAGTTTGTACTATTATGACACATTTGGCTATACTCTTAGTAGTGATCAGTGAAATTAGTTAGATAAACGATATTTGGTCAAAGCCTGATCAACTGTTTCTGTTCTAACAGTTTCACATGGTGCATAATATGATTAACATTCGGATTTATCCAGTTGGAAGTATGCATATTTCTTTGATCATTTCCGAAAAGTTGTTCTTTTGTCAATTTATATCTGCAAGTAAGAGATTTTATCACATGATGGAACCTTGAATAAGCACCTTGATAGCTATCATAAAATATCTTAGGAATTTTGTCTGTCCCCATGACAAATCATTTGGCACATTTTATTTCACCAATTTGTGCCTTGTATGCCCACTGAAAGCCAATACGACTTTAGTTTCTTATTGAAATTACTGATTTTTATTTTATTTTACTTTTTTTGGTGATAGGATGCATATTAATTTTATTCGGGAAGCTAAGAGATCCGAAGAGGTCGTACTAAAGAAGTTTTGGGGGGGATTGCAACCAGATCATAAACGTAGGAAGCGTCCTATTATTTCCTCACATAAGAAAAAGCAGCTGGATGAACGTTTTTCTGCCATATGTGAGCGTGTGAAATCATTTTCTTCAGTACATGAAGATTTTAGTGGCAAGCACATTCGATTTGTTTCATCAAGTTCAGAGGAGGAGCTTAGTGATGATTGTACAGACAAAGAAAGCAATGATGTGGGAAGCCAATCTAAGTTCTCATCTCAAATCAACAGTTCAGACCGGGTCAGTAGATGTCCTTACCCATCTGCAACCGAAGAATTAACACGACTTGGTCTAAAAGGGGAAATTAATCACCATCTCTTGCCAGAGGGGGGCAGTTGCAGGCAAGATGAGAATATTGGGTCTTCGTCAAAGAAAAGAAAATTGGAAAATCTAAATTGTGCCATGTCTGCACCTGCTAAATTGCTTAAAAGAAAGAAGAAGGGAGGAGAGAAAGGAGGTGCTCCTCCTATTGAAAACGATGATGAGGCTGAAGATGTTAAGTTAGATGAAGCTGAGATTTCACTTTCTCAAGAGTCAATGAGGATGTTCGTTACAACTTGGAAGGAGGCATGCAGGGACTATGCTGTTGCCGAGGTGGGTTGGTGGTTTTACTACAGATTTTGCATGAACACTTGATAATTCCCTAGATGTTGCCTTACTGTTTGTTCATTATTTTTAATTCATTTGAGATGTTTTAATCCAGAGTTATTAATGGAGACTTTCTTACCCTCTCTGGCATGATAGGCTTGCAGAAAATTGACTGCACATAATGTTTAAAGTTTATAAATTTCAAAAACTCATACATGATCCTGTAATTACTTATCCAGAGTTTCATGATATTCTGTATGCCTTGTTTGAGATAAGTGTAAATTTTATGAAATCTAATGACTGTCACGATTTGGAGTTCGAAAAAGGGCTAGAAATGTTTTTGGATTATTGGGAAGAAGTTTGAAATTTGATAGCATTATTATTCAGGAGTATAGAATTAAGTAAGTTTACAATTATCATACAATATTTGTGTGTATGTTGAGTTTTGGAATTCGCAATTAAATGCGTGATGCATGTGATTTTTCTCATACTATACTGCTGTTTCTTAAAGCGAGATTTTCCTTGGTTGAGAAAGCAAAATTCAGTTCTTGTATATGATTATACTACAACGTATTTTGTCAATTTGCAACAGTTATCTACATGTACTTTTTCTATGCTTCTATATTTAGAATTACGTATGTGAGCAAAAAATTGCATGGTTATATTTATGAATGCTGATTTCTTTTAAGTCTTTAAAATACTATGTCACTTTTAATATGAGATGAAATTCTTAGTGCATTTTGTTTTGTACTTGCAGGTTTTTGAAAGAATGCTCGAGTTCTATAAACCAACAGATCCTAAAAAAGCAGCTCGACATGTAAAGAGAATGAAATTGATGTTCTCATCATTGCCCTGTATTGGGTTACTTAATGTTGCTGTGAGTTGATTATGGTGAATTTATTAATATCAGAAAACGATATGTTAATGTTGTATCTGGGTTTTCTAAAGTTATATTATATATTTCCTTTATTGTTGTTCTCTTAATTTTGTTTCTTTATCTTTTCTGATTTCTGACATGGAATAATGATCGTTTTATTGTATGTTTTTGTAGGACTTCTGCTTTATTCTATAACACATTGTCCTATGTGTTAGCAATTGTTCCTATATTTATTGTTGCCCTTAAATTATTGTTTTATCTGATAACAAGAGGCAAATAGGGTTTGTTAGCTGAATAAGAAATTACAATCTGAAATGCGACTTAAGTTTGACATTCCTGCCAAGAATAGGTTATCAAAATCTTGTTTCTTGCAAACGAAGATCATTATGCGGTTCACTAGTGATTTTTCTTGGGTGGATGATTTATAACAACAGAAAATGCTTGTCTATAAACCATGTTAAAACTTAAAAACATCATAGACTATTTTCTTCTTATACTTTCATTTTCTGTATTCATTCTTCTACATTCTGTTTTTGCATGCACCAGTAGTATCCTTTTCTTTCTTAACTACTTAAGCATGCTTGCTTTTGTATTTTGCAAATGCTTTTTCAAGTGGCACCCTTCCAATATGTCCTAGCCTGTTTTGAGACCAGAGTGAAACCATCAAGTTGTTATATCAGCCTGTATGTCAAGCACAATTCCGCTGATTCGACTATAATTTATGTGTTGCTACCTGAACGGGTTGTATTGCTTTATATTTAAACCATGCTTTCTGTACATCTTTTATTCCCACCTGTTTATATTTTGTATTTTCTAAGTCAAAATTGATACTTATTCTCTGATGTTCAAGGTGCCATCACTTTCTCAGTACTTTTGGTCGTACTCTTTACTTGTTTGCTTGCACTTAGTGACTGGTTTTTCTTTTGTTCATAGTGATTCTCAAATTTTAAAAGAAGTTGCTTCTTAGTATTGAAAGTGGCATTGGAGGCCTGTAGTTGCCTAAGTTTTTATTCTACCTTTTTTTAACCGTTTTTATTAATACTTTTCTGCAGGGGATTTTGTTTAAACATACACTTCTGATGTAATGATCTTTCTCTTCAGTAAAATTATTTGTTTCCTGTCAAAAAATATTGCAGGTGACATCTATCAAATCTGGAATGTGGGATAGCGTCTATGATACTTTACAAGCAATTAGTCAACAAGAACTAACACACACCCTGTCTGACAAGTATTCTGAATATGAAAGCATTGAAGTCGAACCAAGTAAACAAGTGACAGGAATCAACACTAAGAAATTTGTAGAGCGTACAAACAGTGAGTGACATTCAATTTACAAATAGCTTTTTTTTTTGGATATATATAGGTTTTATTGCAATTATTGTTTTTTGTTGTCTTCGTTTTTCCTGCATATTAGTGTGCCCATTTTTTCTTATTCCTTTTTCATTTAGTTGATTTCATTTTGAAATATTTATTCTTTTGCCATCTTTTACTTGCTCTAAAAATGAACCTTTGTTGAAGAAATGCTTAATTACTCCTTTTGGGTCTACTAAATTCCCTTTTTAAGTTATTATTTCTAGTGAGTAACTGTTAATCCTAAAAGTTTAAGCTGAAGATATAAACTATAACAAGTCACATTGTACATTAATTTTCGATCTTCTTCTGTATCACTTTCTCATTTTAAGATATGTAATTGATTATTAAATCTAATAGGTGTGACCGCTGAAGAGGTTATCAGGAAAGTTTCTACATATTTTGAGTTTGATCATGAAATACTGAACCATAGTGAATCACCTGAGAAAAAGATATTTATATTTTTGAGGAAGCTGTGCAACTGTGAAACTTGGCTGGCAGAGCAGTTTTGTGTCAAGGAATTCAAGTCCCTTGGTTATGGGGAGTTTTTCATGTTCCTAGAAAAATATGCCTCCTTGTTGCCTAGTGAGTTGCAGAAGTTCTTATCTGGTGATACAGGTGAAAGGTCTCCATTAGAGGCTTCCCTGCTTCCGCATCTACTGATGGTCCTAGTATCTCAGGCTTCAAATAATATATGGGAGAATGAAATTATTACGAAGCAGATGATTTCTGAACTTCTTATGAGGCAATTCCCGTCGCTTAGTTTCAAAATTTTGGAAAATGGGTCAATGGAAAATTTTCTTGAAATTGTGGGAAAATATAAAAATGATGTAATTTCTAAGTGTGTCTTTTTTTCTGAAACCTTGTTGGGAACTTGTCTTGGTAAAGATCCTTCAGCCCATAAAGAGAGCATTTTACTGGAAACAACTGCAGTGAGAACTGAAAATTCCATGAGAACATGGATAACTAAGTCTGTAGCATCCAAGGATGCTATTGAAGTTTTACTTGGGGCTCCTATGTTGTCAGATCTAAACGCATGGTCACACTGGGACCTTGTATTTGCTCCCTCTCATGGACCTCTAATAGGATGGTTGCTGAATGAAGTCAATGTGAAAGAGTTGTTATGTCTGGTGACTAAGGATGGCAAAATAATCCGGGTCGATCATTCTGCTACTGCAGATTCATTCTTTGAAGCTATATTTCAGGTGTCCTCTTTCCAAACAGCAGTGAAATTGTTATCTTTGTTTGTGTTAGCTGGGGGAGAAAAGCATGTACCCTTGTCTCTCTTAAAATGCCATGCACGCCATGCTTTTGAAGTAATTTTGAAGAACAATACGGAAAAAACTGAAGGAAGTGATTGTCAGAATTTTCTTATGCATGGAAAAGTACTGAGCGGAGAGGCAGTGCTTGATGAAGTTGCTACTGATAAATTAAGTGGTGAAGTCAACAAACACTTGATCCAGTTGAATAAAGCAGTGCGTGTTACTTCAAGATTTGTTCTTGATTGCCTTGGTTATCTGCCTTCAGAGTTTCGCCCTTTTGCTTCTGATGTGTTACTTTCTGGTCTAAGATCTGTAATTAAAGATGCCCCTTCAACCATATTATCTGAATGCAGTAAAACAGAGCAGCATCTAATGCTTCATGAAGTAGGATTGTCTCTTGGCATACTGGAGTGGATCCACGATTACAATGCATTTGGTTCCACTCCTAGTACAGACTTGTTAACATCCTGTGGGACTTGCTTGGAAGCTGCTAGGTCTGAGTTGCAAACAGACTCAAGTAACATGCAAACTGCATTCGATAAATTTTCTTGTACTAAAGACAAAATTATTGGCGTAGATGGTCATGATCAAGTCTGTAGCGAAGTTTCTAGCATGATTGGTGGTGAAGTTTCCCCGGATGGAATTGGTAATGACACACAAATGTTATCTGGGGTTGATGAATGTGATGATGCAGCCTTGATTGTTGAATCTATTAGGCGTGAAGAATTTGGTCTTGATCCGAATGTTTCTCACATGGATAGTAGCATGTTGAAGAAGCAGCATGCTCGCTTAGGAAGAGCACTTCATTGTCTTTCTCAGGAATTATATTCTCAGGATTCGCATTTTCTTCTTGAGCTTGTAAGTTTACTCTTTGGAAAGAATATGTGGTTGATTTTAAATTTTTTTGACTTTTAAAAATAATCTGTGGTTGATATTGATTTAAATGCATTGGAAAGTGTGCATTTTCATAAAACATTTTTGGAATTTGTAAACACAACTGTAGAGTTCATTTTTTTTTCTTTTTATTTTTAACTGAAGATGCAATGCACTGCTATATTCTCTTTTACCCCTTTTTACCCTTCCTCCTTAAAAATTGTGCTTAAAATCTTTGTTGGAAGAAAAGAATTGCTTCCTTATTGAACATCAATAAAGATTTAATAGCAATGCATTGATAAGTTTGTCAATAGAACAGGTGGTGGTGATTCACCCGTACAGAGATTTAGATTGGATTATTGTGATCTAACTGCTAAATGGATGTAATATTTAATCTCTTTTGGTACGTGGAATTTGTAACTTTATTGTATACTTGCTACCCTTTCTTTCTTGCCATCTACTGGTCCCAGATTAACTTCCTTATTGATTATTGCGTCAATTTCTTATGAGGTTTCAATTGCTGGTGAAACTATTTTTAGTCTAATTATTCTTCTTGTTGCTTCAGGTTCAAAATGCAGATGATAATATCTACTCAGAAAATGTGGAACCTACTCTGACATTTATTCTTCAAGAATCAGGTATTATTGTCTTAAATAATGAGCAGGGATTTTCTGCGCAGAACATAAGAGCACTTTGTGATGTTGGAAATTCCACCAAGAAAGGATCAGGTGCTGGCTATATCGGGCAGAAGGGCATAGGTTTCAAATCAGTATTTCGGGTATGTCAAAAGATTAATGTTGCTTTATTTGTTTCTTTTCATTTATTAATTTACTCTCAAAGAAGAAAGTTTTTTTTGAAAGTGGACCAAACTGATAACTCATAGAACAAAGGTGGAGTGGACACAATGAGGAGTGAGCAATTGTAGCTGTTGATCCCATGGTTTTCACCATATCTGTCTACTAAAGAATGGAACTGAACAATCTTAGTAACTTCTTCCACAGTCTAGTTAAATGCACTACCTTTGACATTTTTTATTTGTTTCTTTCCACATGCCTTCAAAATTCATAGAAAATTTTCACTTTGCAGCCATAACAATGGTGGTCAGTGAGGAATTTTTTTTTCACCACTTATGGTGAATATGGTCCACGATGGTGGAATGCAAATCAAGATTTAACTGAGTTATTCTATGAATTTGTGGCTGGCTTAGTCCTGTAATGCGACATTATTTTCAATTTGGTTTGTTAATATTCAGCTGCAATTTGCCTCTATGTATGGTAAAAGATAGCTGTTGGTGTGGTCACATTCCACTAATTGAATCACTTTTGTTTTGAATTTTTAGTTTTAATAAATTTATTTGCTGTTTAAGCATCAAGAGTCTTCCTTTTTCTTCAATCATAGAGATTGAAATGCAGTTTTCGTTGAGTTTTCTGTTATATGATTCTTCTATTTGGTATTGGTTTTTGAACCTTTGCATTGGACTGCTGCTTTATTGTCTTGTCATTTATAGTTTTCAGTAATTTCTTTTTTTTTTTTTTTGGGGGGGGTGGGGGTTACTGATGATATCTCTTCAATATTACTCTTTATTTAAAAAAAATTCAAATAAAATAAAACAAAATTAAAAAATGCTTATAATTTTTAAATGTGTTTCTATAAAGTTTGTCTTGGGCATTAGAAGCTAGATTGTGGGTGCTTTTATTATTTGTATATATTCTATGAAAAATCAGCTTTCTTGAAATGTTGGTTTGGTTTTGTGCAGGTCACAGATGCTCCAGAGATTCATTCCAATGGTTTCCATGTCAAGTTTGATATAAGTAAGGATCAGATTGGTTTTCTCTTGCCAACAGTTGTACCGCCTTGCAATATTGATATTTTCTGTAGGTTGTTCTCTAAAGACTCTATTCAAATGGACAGTAAGTGTTGGAACACCTGTATTAGGCTTCCTTTCAGGAAGTTATCTGAAGGAATTGCCATGAACAATATTGTTGCGATGTTCTCAGATCTTCATCCTTCTTTATTACTTTTCCTTCATCGCCTCCAATGTATCATGTTTCGGAACATGCTTAATGATTCATCCATTGTCATGAGGAAAGAAATTGTTGGGAATGGTATCATAAAGGTTTCATGTGGGAAAGATACAATGACTTGGTTTGTTGCATCTAAGAAGTTGCAGCCACATTTTATTCGTCCTGATGTGAAAACTACTGAAATAGCAATAGCATTTACTTTGCAGGAGTTAAGTGAGGGGAATTACAGTCCACTTCTGTATCAACAACCTGTTTTTTCATTCCTTCCTCTAAGAACTTATGGTTTGAAATTTATTCTCCAAGGTGATTTTGTCCTCCCTTCATCTAGAGAGGAAGTTGATGGAAACAGTCCCTGGAATCAGTGGTTACTGTCTGAGTTTCCTGGTTTATTTGTCAGTTCAGAGAGATCTTTCTGTTCACTTCCTTGTTTTAGGGAAAATCCAGCAAAAGCTGTGTCAGCTTTTATGAGCTTTGTTCCACTTGTCGGCGAAGTGCATGGTTTCTTTTCTAGTCTTCCTCGGATGATTATATCTAGGTTGAGAACATCTAACTGCTTGCTTCTTGAAGGAAACAATAATCAATGGGTTCCTCCTTGCAAGGTTCTAAGAGGTTGGAATGATGAAGCATGCGTTCTTCTTCCTCACAGCTTGCTTCAGGCGCACCTTGGCCTTGGATTCTTGAATAAAGATATAGTTTTGTCAGATTCTCTGGCAAGGGCACTGGGTATTCAGGAGTATGGACCCAAAATTCTTCTCCAAATAATATCCTCCTTGTGTCAGACAGAAAATGGTCTGAAATCAATGGGCATTAGTTGGTTAACTTCTTGGCTAAATGAACTTTATACAATTTCACTTAATTCTTCTGGGCAATCATCACTGCACTGTGGAATAGAAACAGATCTAATAGATACCCTCCGAAAAATTCCATTCATTCCCCTTTCTGATGGTACATTCAGTTCGGTGGATGAAGGAACCATTTGGTTACATTCTGATTACTCTGTTTCTGATGGTGGTCTTGGACTTGAAGCTTTCCCAGATCTATGTGCTAAACTTCGAACTGTAAGTCCTTCCCTCTTTTCTGCATCTGCTGTTGATATGTCATACTTGGATGGGGGAATGTTAAAAGACAACCTTACTAGGATTCTTCTCAAAACTGGTGTCCAACAGTTATCTGCACATGATATTGTGAGGGTGCATATTTTGCCAGCCATATCTGATGAAAGAATAGTAAACAGGGACAAAAATTTGATGACAGATTACCTCTGCTTTGTGATGGTTCACTTACAATCCTACTGCTCCAATTGTCATACTGAAAGGGAGTTCATTGTTTCAGAGTTACGAAATAATGCCTTTGTATTAACAAATTATGGGTTCAAACGGCCAGTTGAGATATCAATTCATTTCAGTCAAGAATTTGGAAATCCTGCTAATGTTAATAAGTTGATTAGTGTAATGGATATAAAATGGCATGAAGTGGACATCGCCTATTTGAAGCATCCAGCAAATGAATCACTCTCATGTGGACTGATGAAGTGGAGAAAATTTTTCCAGGAAATTGGAATCACAGATTTTGTGCAAGTAGTTCAAGTTGATAAGAATGCTGCTGATATATTTCACGCTGTTTCCAGAAGCATAATGTGGGATAGGGATCTAGTATCCTCTGGATCAACTGCAAAAGATTGGGAATCTAATGAGTTGCTTCATTTATTATCTCTACTTATCAAAAGCGTCAATCGGGAAAGTAATAAATATTTCTTAGAGATTCTTGATACCCTATGGGATGAATGCTACACTAACAAAACAACTGGTTACTGCAATCTTAAATCTGATGGTGATGGCAGACCCCTCAAGTCTTCATTTATAAGCAACATTTGTGATGTCCAGTGGGCAGTATCAAGCTTGGATCATGAGCTTCACTATCCTAAAGATTTATTCCATGACTGTGATGCGGTGCGCTCCATCCTGGGTGCTTCTGCTCCATATGTTGTTCCAAAGGTTAGTTTGGTATACCATGATTGAATACACCGGACAGGCTCATTTATTTCTTTTATATATTTATTTATTGGTTGAGGTTTTTGGGTTGTGTCACATGCACATCTTCTTTCTTTTTTCTTTCCAACTGGAAGGCACTGGTGAATTGATTAAGGAGGTCTAGCCTAGACATTTTTGTTGAGTGCTATACTTTGCGACTTTGTTTTTATGAACTTTCCTAGTCTATACATGTATAGATTTTATTGTGGATACCACCACTACTGCCATCGTTAAAAAATAAATAAATATAAAAGGGCTATGGATTGTGATATTTTTCATGTGTCATGAAATGAACTCTAACCTAGTTTAGCTAGCACCAAAATATGCTTGGAGTGAAAAGATTACAGAATTGGTATCTTCATTATGTAGAAGCTAAATTAGATTATTTCATTGTAATGACAACTTAAAACGATGAGACTAATATATCTCCCCATCAAATAGGGCTTTGCTAACATAAATTTTTGAACATGATATGATTGTGCTATCTATTTCTTGTTGAAACAGGTTAAAAGTGAAAAGTTAGTACGTGATATTGGACTGAAGACCGAAGTTGCATTTGATGACATTGTGGAAATCCTAAAAGTATGGAGAAGATCTGAAACTCCATTTATTGCTAGGTATTACTGCATTTTTATGAGGCTGTTTGCGAACCATGAGGATTTTTTTATTCATATATTGGTTGATTTTGCTATTCATATTTTCATTAATTGCTAAAGTAAAATTTGGGGAAAAAAATATCTAGTTCTCTTTTGACTGTTGGAGGATGCTGGTTGTACTTGTATATTTGGTCAACTATTTTGGAGAATTCACCCTTTATACTTGATTTCTAAAGTTCAAAAAGAAACTTTTTAGTTGAATGATATATTCAGTTGATACCTTTACATTATATTATTGTCGTGCTGAATGATATATTCAGTTAATGCCTTACAATATATCATTGTCTTAAAAAAAAAAAGGGTTAATACATTAAAATATAGAGGACCACTTAGAGGAGATTATTTGTACCCAAAGTAGCAGTTTTTAGAATGCAGAATAATACCTATGAAAGGGGCAAAATACCAGTTTTTGGCTGAATTAAACTACTCTAGATTTATAAAATGTGATCTTGGTATTCCGCATAGGTTGATCAATGAATTACTGATGCTGTAGTAGTCTGATAGTGAAGATGCAGGCTCGTTTCTGCACATGGTCACCTTATGCTTCCAGTTTTGTTTAGACTGAAGAATTAACAATATTAAGGTGTATTTGTGGTAGCCCTTGTATTTGGGTGCTTCCTAACCAAACAATGGAACCAATTCTTAGACTATATATAGATCTGTGTTTTTCTTCCTCTATATATATATTTTTTTCCTTCTTTGCTTGAGGAGGCACCTTTTAACATAAACTTTTACTCTTTTGAGAAGCCTTTGAATTATTGAGGATAAATTTGTTTCACTGAAAAAATTCTGCCGTTCTTTAGTATCTATAATTGGTTACTTTCTATATACTGCAATGCTTAAACCTACTCTATCTTGTCTTAGACATATAGCTGGTTAATCAATTTTCATAAGAAATTAGTTTATTAAGCTTTGATAGTGGCTCTTTGGTTGGCTACTGGGAGTGTAAACTTGATAATATATGTGAAGCACATGAGGCATATATTTAGGTATTTATATTGTAAAATGCTTTACATAATGAATCTTGTTAACAGATCAACTTTCGAAACAAAAATTATGGTATACCTTCAGTTGGCTTTTTGTCTGCCATTTTGAAATGATTGATGACTAATGTGCTCTTTCATTTCATTGGGTGCTTGTAGCTTATGACCTAGAAGTTTTTGGCAAGTTATCTCAGATAGCAATCTGAAATATTAATTAAGTTTCTATAGCAGCTGTACCCGAAGATCTTGAGGAAAAAAAAAAAAAGAAGTTATCATTCTGGTTTTTTTTTTTTTTTTAAATTTTTTGGTTCACTACCCTTGTCTTTGAAATCAAACTTGCCCTTTTTACATGACAGCATCGCACAAATGTCCAAATTATACACTTGTATATGGAATGAAATGATAGCTTCAAAGCACAAAATCACAGAGTTACATGCAGAGCCGTTTATATTTGTTCCACATAGATCTGGATCAAGGCATGAGGATGTGGTATCTGGTGTATTCTTGTCTTCTGAAGAAGTATATTGGTATGATTCAACTGGGACTGTGGACCTAATAAAGAAGATGCAACCTCAATGTAGCTCAGTTGGTGTAACCCAAGACCACTTAACTAAGATGTTAAGCAATATATACCCAGGCCTTCATGAATTTTTTGTTAATATATGTGGGGTTCACGAGCTTCCTTCTTTCTGTAGCTACCTTCAGATTTTGCTGCAGTTATCAACTGTTGCTTTGCCTTCACAAGCTGCGAATGTTGTACGTAACTCGATTTAAACCTGATTTACAGTTTATGAAATTTATGCTGCAATCTAAGTGTTCATTACTTGTCTTAGGTTTTCCAAGTTTTTCTGAAGTGGGCTGATGGACTGAACTCTGGATCTATGAGTTCTGAAGATGTTGTTCACTTGAAAGAATGTTTAACAAAGTTGGAGTATACGGTGCTTCCCACTGGTCAAGATAAGTGGGTGTCCCTACATCCTACCTTTGGTCTGGTTTGCTGGTGTGATGATAAGAAGTTGAGGAAGAGATTTAAGCATTTGGATTGTATCAATTTTCTAGACTTTGGCAAACTTGACAATGACGAACAAGATTTGCTGAGAACGAAAGTGTCCACTCTCATGCAAACTCTGGGGATTCCTGCTCTTTCGGAGGTTAGATAATATCTTCTGATGGTTGAAATTATTAACTTGTGGAGTCTCCACTCATATCCTTCTAATTTGACTTCTGCATACTTGATCCATACATGATTAATCCCTTATCTGCAAAATAAAAATTTTGATTCTCATTGTCTCCTTACACCATTGGATCTTAAAACTTAGGTAATTATCAAGATAAGTGATGATTGCATTTCATAGTATGCATTAAAGCTAGTATATATCCTCAGAAGATTGGAGACAGATAGGTTATAATCTACAAGGACAAGATCCCTCATAATCAGCACAAGCCTTCATTTTTCTGAAATTAATTTGTCTATTATTCCATGGATTGACATGCAAGCTAATATTAGGGTTTCAAATTTGGTTTCTTAGAGCAAAATCAGATTCAGAATGTGATACATCATTACTCAGAAATACCCAGGAAAAAATCAATTGGGCCATGTGGAGTAGTTATATTCTTTGTTTGGCCCCCCTAACTACCGTGTCCTTTTGCAGGTTGTAACTCGTGAAGCAATATACAATGGTTTAGGTGATTGTAGTTTCAAAGCTTCATTAGTAAACTGGGCTCTTCCTTATGCTCAGCGCTACATCTTTAGTTTACACCCTGATAAATATTTAAGACTCAAGCAGTCTGGATTTGACACAGTGAAGCATCTACAAGTAGTTGTTGTTGAAAAGCTGTTCTACAGGAATGTTATTAGAAGTGCTGGTGGTGCATCTAAAAAGCGTTTCGAATGCAGCTGCCTTTTACAGGTATAGAATTTATCTTTGTCCAAAATGCTTCAATTATTTGTTTCATAATGCATATAGAAGCAAATAGTTTTCTAATATAGAAAATAGACTGAACCTTTTTCTCTGACAAGGATGGTCTCAGAAAAGTTATATTCCTTGTAATTTTTTTTTAAATGGTATCGAATATCATATGGATTAAGAATAGGTTCTTGGTAGGAGTTTGTATTTTAGGATTATTCTTGGAAGCTTCCATTCTTCCTGCTTGGGGGAAGTTCTCTTCTTATTACACAGACCTCTTACAAATTACTCCTTTGTTAAGATTCGTATTTTGTAAATGTAGTATTTGACTTTTCATTATTATATCCCTCATCTTTAATTCGTACAGGGTAACATTTTGTACACAAGACCGGACTCTGATTCTCATGCCTTATATATGGAGCTTTCTTGCATATTCTTTGATGGAATTCCTGAACTGCACTTGGCAAATTTTCTTCATATGATCACAACAATGGCAGAATCAGGTTCCACAGAGGAGCAGATGGAGTTTTTCATCTTAAATAGCCAAAAGGTGCCAACACTTCCAGTTGAAGAATCTGTCTGGTCACTCTCGTCTACAGCTTCTTTGACTGAGGAAGAAGAATCGTTTCAGACAAATTCTGCTTTATCAGAAGTAAACGATCATAATTCTTCCAAATCAAAGAGGAAAGCAGGAGTCAGCTCACACTGGCCACCTGTAGATTGGAAAACTGCCCCAGATTTCAGTTATGCCCGTGCAAATGGTTTTAAAACGCAGGCTACTATTGGACAGCCAAGCAGCAGCTCAAAAACAGATGACGGGGATAATTTCCAAGATGTTATCAAACAGACATATGATGTGGTTCCTTTGGAGATTGATTCCAATTTGACAATTGGAGAAGATATTGCAATGACTTCAGCAGCATTGATCCTGCCAGAGGCCGAAAATATGGAAGATCAGAGTGGCCATGTGTCCAATCAGAATTTTGCATTTGATCATGTTGATCTGGATAATGAATCCAAAGGCACTGAGTGGGTTTCATCAAAATTTAGCAATAGAGATCGTCTTAATACTGGAGCGCCTGATCTAGCACAGGCATTGCGAACTGGGAAACTGGGCGAGCTTGCTGCTTTTAAATACTTCACTGAAATATTAGGTAAGAATGCTGTGAAATGGGTTAATGAAAATAATGAAACCGGATTACCCTATGATATTGTGATAGGAGAGGGAGAAAATCGTAAAGAGTACATTGAAGTTAAAGCAACTAGATCTGCAAGAAAGGACTGGTTCAATATAACAATGAGAGAGTGGCAGTTTGCTGTTGAGAAAGGTGAATCTTTCAGCATTGCTCATGTTGTTTTGTTGAGTGATGACCATGCTAAAGTCACTGTATACAAGAATCTAGTTAAACTTTGCCAGCTAGGGAAACTGCAACTAGTTGTTATGATGCCAAGATAGGAGGAATTTGCCATTGTCTCCTGAAAGGTGCTTTTTGTTGGTGGCATCTTCTGTGCAATAAAATGGTGATGTCTGTTACATTTGCTGTTGTATTCTGAAATGCTGAAGGTACGCATCCACTGGTTCTTCAACTTGATGCGTAGCAGTAATCCCCAATTAGCAAATTGAGTGCTTGAGATTAGGGTTTTGTAGGTGATATCAATCTCCTGGTTTATGGTTTTCTTCACATGTCGAGCAGAGGTTTTTAGGACTTGGAACTTTTGAGAAGCAAAGAGCATCATGATGGGTTTTCTAGCTTTTACATGGTGAAAATTGCGAGGATTTCTTATATTCATGGAGGCTTGGGAAAGCATTAGAGCCCTATTTTTATAGTAAGCTCTAGGCAAGGAGACCTGGGTGCCTGCCTCTGCTGCAATAATGCAGCGCGCCCATTCTCCAGGTGGCACATATTGCCAACTCAGCATGTGTAACCAACATGTGTCTGATGATTAGTAATGCTGTGCTGCACTGCACTGCACGGAGGCACCCGAGCCGAGACTCTCCTAGGCAGGCCAAGCCATAGAACAGTGAAATATAGTCCATTAGCTGGATTGTTATCACTCATGGCATAGGTGTAAATATGGTCAGGGCATGTTGTACTTTGTTCATCCAATGGGTGGGGTGTGCCCATGAAGTTTTGTGTAAGCTTTGTACAGTTTTATATATGGCAAATGAAATGGATTAATCAACAGTATTCTGCAGCATCTTTTGGCAGCTATTATTAATTCATCTGGAAAACGATTTTCCCTTTTCCATGCCTCGAATATTTAATCATGCACATTGTTCCTTTTGATGCACCATATTTGAGAGGATAATTGGTGTTTGGAAAACTAGGTGAAAAATGTTATGCTAAACAATTAACCCTTCTTCGGATGAACTAGTGAAAATTGTCCCTCAGAATTTAAGATATGAAGTAAGACAAAATATTTCTTTAAAAAATATTAAAAAAAAAAGTAACTCTTTTCTCCAATTCCTTCATTTCATAAAAATATTTTCTCAAGGTCTAAAGGTTCTTTTGGTGCCAAGTGTATAAGAATTAAAACCAAGAACTTTCAGATTATTGCAGATGAGTTAAAGAAAACAAAGAGCTAGAAGGTTACGAGCAAGAGGAGGGTTTGGTTTTGACAAATGAAATATTATATATGAACAATGGTATTAATCTAATGTCAACGACTAAAAGCAAAACTCATAATTTACAAGCCAAGTGTACAACAATTAATCATCAGCTATCTTTTACCTGAAATACAAAACTGAGACAAATAGATTTGTAAAAAGCAAGCAAGCTGCAGATTCACAACATGTATAATCAAGATTCTTAATCAAATACATTTTGGACAATTTATGAGTATAGACAATAGTTTAATTTCAACTCATGTAATAAACAAGATAATCTTAGATGGACAATCATATTTACCATGTTGTACATACATTTACTTAATATTATGTTTACATATGTGTATTTAGTCTAGTTATATCATAACCATTGGTTTTTCAGAATAAATATTTCTATATGTATTGTACAGGATTTTTTAAATTATTATTGAACATGTATTTATAGATTATGTGTAGGTTAATCTTACTTAAAAAGACTTTCACTTCCAACGTGTCTGAAGCTCACGGCTGATTATAAGAGTGTTGAGGAGTGGAGAGCTCTCTGCCTCAGTGAAATCCTCTAAAGCGTAGACGTCCCATCCTTCATCTCTCCGGTAAGTAGAATAGACTTCAGGGATGTGTGCAACCCTCCAATAATCTTCACCTTCTTCATCTGGACGGATTGTCTTGAGCAATTCAGGAGGCATATCAAAGAATTCAACTTGTTAAATGTTCAATGCCTAGTGGTACTTTCTCCAGCGATTTACAGCGTTGGATATTTAGCTTTTCAACACAAGGCATTGCCCCCACTTGAATTTCTACAAATCTCAGTTCATCAAACTTGTCAAGACCCAATTGCTTCAGTTTCCTGAACTCCCCAACCATAAAACAAAGCGTCTCTCCACCATAAATTTGAAGTAGCTCAAGATGGCCTAGGTTGGGAAGATGCTGAAGAGACACTAATGGATCTTCCTTCAATCTGCTCCATTTTAGATAAAATCTTACTAGGCTATGGAGATAAGGAATCCAATGCAGTAAACTCTGTAAACGCCCTGTCAAGTAGATTCTTTGAAGGAAATGGAGAGGATGATAAAGATGTTAAAGATCAATGACATCATCCTCAATGGAAAGTATTGACAAGGCACGAAGGTTTGTAAGATATTCAATTGATGAGCACAATGCCTTGCCATCTTGTTTTCTCAACTTTGAACTGCCACCCAGCAAGCTTCTTCTTTGGCTCCTTGATTCCAACAAGATCAGTTTCATCCAAAAGACCTCGACGATCATTCCACGAGTTTCCTGCTTCACCATTCAAGCTCAAACCTTGTTCAGCTGCACAAAACTTTTGGTGGAGTCTCTGGTTTTGATTCTCTTGTTTATCCATTTGATTTCATCTGCTATCCGATAACGAGCTTTCGTGCTCTTGATGTAGCAAGAAAGCTTGTGAAGCAAGGTATAGAAACCGCCATCTCCACGGTTGTGAGCAAGGAGGAGCGTGAACTCATCAAGAAGGTCTTCAATATCATGAGCAAAATCTCGTATTTGCTTCACCCAGAAATTGACGTCTTCGTCAGTCTCTTCCAGTAAATCTGCAATCCTCAAGAACACCATCATACGGTCCAACTCGGCCCTGGCATAAAAAACGTCTTCTCGACCCCTTGTGAGCAGAGGGTAATAAATTAAAGAGCAATATAAATATAAAAGGGTTAATATCACAAATCACCTCTATGTTTTAGCTTAATTATATTCAAAATTCGTTTATAATTTTCGTCATAAGCTACTCCTAATTTTTTTTTAAAAAAATCACGATCCTTTGAAGGGGTTAATATCACAGACCACCATTGTATTTTGCCTTAATCACACCTAGAGTCATCATTTGTAATTTTTGTTATATGCTACCCCTAACTTTTAAAAAAAAATCATGGAGACAAATATTACTGAAGAGTGCTTCATAATTATTTTTTCAAAAGTTAGGGGTAGGCAATGACAAATATTGGAAACGTTGACTCTAAGTGTGATTAAGGCAAAACATAGGGGTGATCGATGATATTAACCCACTTTACATGTTGACTTTTCCTGTTATTTTACTATTTTGACCCTGCTACTTTTTCTTATTTACGAACATCTAACGGAGTTTTTAACAGAAAGGTGGTCTGTGATTTTTTTTCAAAAGTTAGGGGTAGCATGTGACAAAAATTGCAAACGATGACTTTGTGTGAAATTAAGCCAAAACATAGGAGTGGTTTGTGATATTAACCCAAATATAAAAATATATTTTATTTAATTTATTTAATTTACGACAATATAAACAAGCAACCTGTTAAAACGTTCGATAAAACTCAACACGCTCGATAGAGCTCGACACGACTCGACATGTAAGTGTCGAGTGTCGGATGTATCATCCGACACTCAATGTCATCGAAAATAGACTAATATCGAGTGTTGGTTGTGAATCCGACACAACATACATGTAAGTGTCGAGTGCCAGATCATCCGACACTCGACACTTACATGTTGAGTAGTGTCGGATTCATAACCGACACTCGATATCAGTCTATTTTAGAAGACATCTAGTGTCAGATGTATCATTCGATGCTTGACACTTACATATATGTTGTGTCGGATTCACAACTGACACTCGATATTAATCTATTTTCAAAGACTTCCAGTGTCGGATGTATCATCCAACACTCGACACTTACATGTCGAGTCGTGTCGAGCTCTATCGAGCGAGTCAAGTTTTGTTGAGTTTTGTCGAGCATTTTGGCAGGTTGC
Source organism: Boswellia sacra (assembly GCA_013180625.2). NCBI lineage: Eukaryota > Viridiplantae > Streptophyta > Magnoliopsida > Sapindales > Burseraceae > Boswellia > Boswellia sacra. Next base: position 185,592 of record SNVD02007983.1, on the reverse strand, counting down.
TTGTTTTTGCTTTGTTTTTTTCTCTTTTTGCATCATATTTAACTATAACGGCCTTATATTTGCAGGTTGAAGCAAATGACAAGTGAATTGTAGATAATAGAGGATGTCTACGTATAATTTTTTTAAAATAAAAAACAGAATTAAAAAAATCTGGGGTACATATCAGCCCCGAGATTAAATTCCCCAGCCCGGCCTTGGCCCCAGAAATTCCGGGGAATTTTTTGGGGACGAGGATCAAAAAACCTTCCCTGGACTGAGGATTGAGGTCCCCGGCCCGACCCTGGGTTTTTGAAATTTCTAGTCATTGGTCTTCCCAAATTCATTTAACTCTTTATGTGATTATAATCAAAATAAAACATTTCAAGAAAAAAACCATAATAAATCAAGGAGTAAAAATAAGAAATAAATAGGAAATGGAAGTGAAAACTCAACACCATGTGCATTTTGTTTTAATTTTTTAATTCTAATAAACTAATTAATATAAATTTAGTTAAACACATATATACGACCTATGTCTAATTCTATTATTCTAATGCTAACCAATAAATTTCAAATATAAACACTATAGATTTTAAGTTTATAATAAAAATAAAAAAGTTCAAAAAATCCCTAATAAATCAAAAGCATTCCTAAATAAATAATAAATATGGAAGTGAATAAAACTAAAATATTTAGCCCTTAAAGTAGAAATTTTATTTACCTAATTATTCTTTGTTGAATGGAATTTGGGGAAGAAGAGGTGAAGAGAGGTTGAATGTAGCTTGGAGCCTTGGATGCTAGTTGCTGCTGCTGGAGTGCACTGGTAGCACTGTTTTCCTTTGGAATGGCGTGTTGAGGAAGACTGGAGGTGGGGGAGAGAGAATGAAGATTTTATTTTACTTGTTTTTAAAGAAAAATATAATTCTTTTAAGTCTTTGTTATTTGCTAAAAAGGAGTCATAACATATGGGCTTTAGTTGTTTTTATTTGTACTTGGCCTTACGTTTTAGTTGTTGTTATTTGCATTAGGCTTTAATTTTTTTTTTTTTTGGTTAACTTAGGACTTGGGTTTTATACTTCACATTTGGCCATGGGTCTAAAAGTAAATAAATATTATAAGCAGGGGCAATATGATCATTTTACAAATTCATATACACAGCATTCAAGAATTTTCAAAAGCTCAGGAGGGGCAGTTACCCCTTCTGGGTCTGAGCTGGCTCTTGATGAACACTTAAATATGTATGTATAATAATAACTTAATTCATCATATTGCATTAATAGTGTCATTAAATTCCTCAACTTAAGCATATTTGTAGTCTTTACATTTTTGGAATTAACTTCCTCTTAACTTTGGTTTTGTTACAGGTTCGGTAAAATAAGCATAACTCTTTATTTATAGATCAGAATGGTACAAATCTTAATGTTTTGGAAAGCTAATTAAATTATCTACAAGATTGTATTTCACAAGCATCATCAAATTCAGGCTCTTAGTGGAGCAAAAATGGGCTTGAAGTGAACCCATCTGCAGGTTCGGCCCAACCTGATCATGCCTCAGTATTTTGACCATATCTCTCAGAATACGTATCCAAATCGTATGAATCAAGATGTTCTAGAAAGCTGAGAGAAATATCTACGGCTTCTATGAAGACATGTGATTAAAATTCACAATAATTCAAGGTCAAAATTGGTGGTCAAAGTCGGTTCACCTAATTACCCAAATTGTCAAAGTTGGTTCATCTAATATTTGACAATTATTTCTTTGTAATTTGACAAGTTTGCCCCTGAATGTATCTATAAATAGAGGTGCCTTGTGACCCATTAGGGCATCTTGGCCTTAGCTGGGATCTTGTATTATGTATCTCTTGTTATTCTCTCTTGTGTGTTATTAATGAATTTCCTTTTTCTTGCAATTTGTGTTCTTTCTATTATAATGTCTTTCTAATTTCTCTCTTGCTAAGGTGAAAGGGTGAAACCCTTGATATGAGAGTAAGTATTCTCTAACCCTTTAATATATGCTTAATAATCATAATCTTGTGTTATTTATATGATTTATATTTATTTCTCTAAGCAATCTTGACACTGCTTGTAAAGTGGAGGTCTTGATCCATTGTCGACAATCCTTGGCACATCAAATGCTTGGATCCTTTCTAGATGTCGTATGGTTCTTCCTTACTGACATTAATCTAGTTAAGAATCTTGATTTGTTGTAGACATATGGTGATTGACACATTAGATGCTTGAACCCATTTATAAGAAGTGGTATAAATATTGGTAACGAAGCAAATATAATTCATATAACTAAAACGGGTTGTTTATCCTTATTTGAAATATCAAGGGCGGATACCCTAACCTTAGCTTTCATTATTATTATGTTGATTTCTCTTGTGTGATTCTCATTTATTGTTTATGAACTTGTTCTTACTTGTATTTGTTGATATTATCTTGTTATCTCTTTGAATCATCCATATCATATTTGCTTACTTTATAGTTTGTAGCGCTAAAATTTGCTTCCTCGTGGATCGACCCCGGTCTCACCGGGTTTATTACTTCGACACTCCTATACTTGGGAGGCAATCCTACTTTCGGATGTGTCAAGTTTTTGGCACTGTTGTCGGGGAAGGTAAAAATTGGCGTGCAAAATTGTAAGTGTTCTCGTTTCTCATCTTAGATCTAAATTTTTTATTTTTTTGTGTGTTCATCTTTTCTTCTCTCTTTCTTGCATGAAAATTTGGTCACGAACATCTAGCGGTAGACTTGTTAGAAAAACATCATCTTCCTTGGAAAACATGACCGACAATCTAGTGGAAAGGTTCACGGATGAAGGGGACAACCGTTCCCAACAAAATGATCAAAACCAACGAAGAACCCTCAGAGATTACATGAATCCGGTAAGGACTAATGCACCATCTTGTGTAGTTTCTCCTCTAGATTCAATCCATTTCATTTCAAGCCAAGTTTTGTTCGACTTCTACCCACCTTTCATGGCCTTGATATGGAGAACCCATATTCGCACTTAAAACTCTTTGAAGAGGTATGTAATTCCTACACTGACCCAAATTGTAGCATAAACACCATTAGATTAAATCTTTTTCCTTTTTCTTTAAAAGATAAAGCTAGAACATGGCTATAAAATTTGAGGTCGAATTCCATCAGTTCATGGGATGAGATGAAACAACAATTTTTGAAAAAAAATTTTCCTACCCATAGAACAACTTAATACCTGTCCTCACCATGGTTTTGAAACTTGGAGAATAGTTGCACACTTCTATGAAGGGTTAACAACTCAAGATAGACAACTAGTAGAATTAATGTGTAATGAGAATTTAAAGAAAAAGACCCTCAGGAAGCACTTGACTACATAGATTCCTTGACAGAAAAGGCACAAAATTGGGACACTGCTGGCACCTATGAGGTACCAAGCAAGGCCCTAACCTCGACATCCAATAGAGGCATTTACAACCTTAGGGAAGACCATGACCTTCAAGCCAAATATACATCCCTAGCTAGAAAAGTCGAGGCTTTAGAAATGAAAAAGAATGGTCAATTGAATTCTATTCAAGAAAATGTCTGTAACATTTGTAATGACAATGACCATTCTACTGATGATTGCCCAACTTTGCCTGCCTTTAGGGAATGTCTCCATGAAGAAGCCAATGCCTTGAACACTTTCAAAAGGCCACATCACAATCCATATTCACAAACCTACAATCCTGGTTGGAGAAATCATCCAAATTTTAGCTGGAAAAATGACAATCATGCACAATCTTCATAAGTCCCTTTTCAAGCACAACAAAATTTTCAAAATTCTCATGATCATGCATATGCTCCTCCTCTTAGGAATGACCTTGAAGAGACATTGCATTCATTCATTACAAAGGAAGAGACTTTCAATAATCAAACCGCTCAAACATTAGCAAAATTGATAGACACTATTGCAAAATTTGCATCTACATTTAGCATCCAAGAAAAGGGAAAATTCCTTCTCAAACATTGCAAAACCCCAAAGATCAATCTAACTCAAATGCAGGAAGTTCAAGTAACCATTACTTTGACCAAGTCAAGTCAGTCATGACCCTTCGCAATGGTAAGATTGTTGAAAAACACATTCCTAACCCTTGTGAGAAAGAAGAAGAATCGATCTCTAAAGAGCAGGAAGAGGCTGCTAAACCAACACCTAGCGAAGAGGAAACCATATCCTCATCTGTGCCTCCATTTCCTCAAGCATTAGCCACACAAAAGAAGACAAATCATAATTCTGAAATCTTTGAAATTTTCAAACAGGTAAAGGTCAACATTCCCTTGCTAGATGTGATCAAACAAGTACCTTCTTATGCAAAATTTTTGAAAGACTTGTGCACTGTGAAAAAGAAATTGAATGTGAAAAAGAAGGCCTTTCTAGCCGAGCAAGTAAGTGCTATTCTTCAAAACAATAATATAGTGAAATATAAGGATCCAGGTTGTCCTACAATTTCATGTGTTATTAGAGACCATAAAATTGAACAAGCTTTACTTGATCCTGGTGCTAGTGTGAATTTGCTTTCATACTCGATTTTTCAAAAACTCAATCTAGGTGAGTTAAAACCGACTTTTGTGACTCTTTTGCTTGCTGATAGATCAATTAAAGTACCAAGAGGAGTAGTAAAAGATGTATTAGTTCAAGTCGATAAATTCATTTATCCAGTGGATTTTATCGTCTTGGACACACAACCAGTGGAAGTAAAAAATTCAATTCCTGTTATTTTAGGGCGTCCATTTCTAGCTACTTCTAATGCTTTGATTAATTGTAGGAATGGAGTCATGAAGTTATCATTTGGGAACATGACATTGGAACTTAATGTTTTTAATATGTGCAAACAACCAAATGAAGAAGAAGATGAAATTGATGAAGCCAATGTGATTGAATCTATTGTGGAAGATCACATCCAAAAAAGGAGTTCTTCTAACCCTTAAAAAACTTGTTTGGTGAATTCATTAGAATCAAGTATGGAACTAGAGTCTGATCTTTCTGATATATGTTCTTTATTAGATTGTGCACAGATGATGGAAAAATGCTCAAAACCGAGATTCGAAGAATTAGGGCAAATGAATGAAAGCAAGGAAGAGGAAGCTCCCAAGTTAGAACTAAAGCCCTTACCAGAAGGACTAAAATATGCATATCTTGGGGAGAATCAGACATATCCAGTGGTAATTTCTTCATCTCTCACATGCGAGCAACAAGGTAAGTTGATAGAAGCGCTTAAAAGGCATAAAAATGCAATTGGGTGGACTTTAAAAGATATAAAAGGCATTAACCCCTTAATTTGCACACATAGAATACATTTAGAGGAAAATGCCAAAACATCTCAACAACCTCAAAGGAGATTAAACCACACATGAAAGAAGTCATTAGGGCTGAAGTTCTCAAACTACTTGATGTGGGAATTATCTATCCTATTTCTGATAGTAAGTGGGTAAGCCCTACACAAGTAGTACCTAAAAAATCTGGCATTACAGTAGTTAAAAATGAAAAGGGGAATCATTGACAACTCGTGTCTCATCTAGTTGGAGGATGTGCATTGATTATAGAAAATTAAATGCTATCACTAGAAAAGACCATTTTCCTTTACCTTTCCTTGACCAAATTCTTGAAAGAGTAGCAGGACACCCCTACTATTACTTTCTTGATGGATACTCAGGCTATTATCAAATTCCCATTGCACTCGAAGACCAAGAAAAGACCACATTCACTTGCCCCTTCGGCACTTTTGCATTTAGGAGAATGCCTTTTGGACTTTGTAATGCCCCAGCCACTTTTCAAAGATGCATGTTAAGCATTTCAGTGACATGGTTGAGCATTATTTAGAAGTTTTATGGATAATTTAACTGTCTTTGGAAACTCTTTTGACAATTGTCTTGAAAACTTAGAAAAAGTCCTAAAAAGATGTGTAGAAAAAGGTCTTATTTTGAATTAGGAAAAATGTCATTATATGGTCACTTCAGGAATTGCCTTAGGTCATGTAGTGTTCACTCCGGCCAATTTGCGAATCAGCCTTTCAAATCTACATATGTTGTAGATCGGGATATTCTGAGACAAATTTTCTTCTGGGTCGCCCTCAGTTTCCAGCAGCAAAACGGTTAAATTTGCAAAAAAAAGGTTTCGGATTTCACTATTCATCACCGACGGCGATCGAGTGGGATGCCACCTTTACCATCATCGTATTGGTCTTGATTCGATCTACAAGTTTTCCTTCATCAGCACCACCAGATTCGCGCCGCATCACCTCCGTTCTAGACCACAAAGTTTCAGATTTTTTACTATTCACCGTCGCCCGCCGCTGTCACCGACGAGTGGCATCTAACCTCCATCAAATTCTGTAGATCAGGCGACGTTCTACAAGTTTTCCTTCATCAGCACCACCAGATTCGCGCCACAATACCTCCGTTCAAGGCCTCAAAGTTTCGGATTTACTATTCACCGCCATCTCTTGCCGGAAAACGGCGAGTTGTATCTCACCTTTGCCACCATCTAGTAGATCGGGCAATATTAACCAACTTTTTCTTCTTGACCGTCATCTGATTCCAACCAGAAACCCCTCAAATCGCCGCTTCTTCAATTCGGATTTTACTGTTCACCACGGTGGTTACTATTCATTTACCGGAGATACTATTCATCAGCACCACCCAGATTGTTCTTCAGGTTATTTCATGCAACTTTGCCTTGGTCGATTTCCTGATTCCTTGCGGATTATCGTTTTTAAAGAGGTGACGACGACTTTGGAAGCCAAGCCGCTTCGGTGCCTGGTTTGCTTTCGTTTTTCCATCTCTTTTTTATGAGTTTGCATTGTATTTGATTTGTAATTCACTTGATGGATCCATCCAAGACAACTACTGGCTCTTGGGCTGATAAAATCAAGATTACTGATTCGGGTACCCGATGCAAATTGAGTCCAGTTACTCCTAAGAAACCGGGTACAATCCTTGAGATTCCAGATGAGATTGTCGACGAGAATTTAGCCGAATGGCGTAGATGTCTTGTTGTCTTCTTTTCGGGATATGTGATGCCCTTCCATGCTGCACGTTCGATGGCGATGCGTGCATAGAAATCTAGTGGTCTTGAGGACGTCCGTTCCACGGATAAGGGATTTCTCATCTTCTGTTTTAGAACTGAGGATGAGGTACATGCAATCATTGCTCGAGGTACATGCAATCATTGCTCGAGGTCCTTGGATGTTTGGAGGTAAATTCATTTACCTGCAGCAATGGCATCCACATCTGGATTTCAATCTTACAGCATTCTAGACACTACCAGTTTGGATCCGTTTGTATGGCCTGCCGTTTCCTTTGTGGACAGCCAAAGGCCTTAGCATTATCTCCAGCATGGTTGGAGAACCTCAATCTTGTGATAAGGCGACTTCTGATCTATCTAGATTAGAGTATGCTAGGGTTTGTGTTTTTATTGATGCAAGACGCCCTCGAGTTAAGAACTTTGAGTTCAGGTGCAAACTCTCTCCAGAGCCCATCAAAATTCAAGTTGAATATGAGTGGACTCCAAAACATTGCCCCAAATGTTGCCAGTTTGATCATCGTTGTCCAGAACCGATAAAGACTTCAAGTCCAGATAAGAATGAGGCTAGCACCTCTGATAGTACCCCTTTGAGAAAAGAAAAGGATGTGACCAAGGTCACTGATTGCACCAAAATAGTTGCTATCCCAGAAGTTTCTGCATTGCAAGTTGAGCCTCCGAAGGCTACTACACTTCCGAGTGCAGAGTCAGTTTCAGATTCTGATTCTCCATCTCCTTTTGCGACCGACGAGGGTAGACTTTTGGGCACTATCAAATGTTCTACAAATCATGAGGCATCTATTTCCTCAGGGCGGATACCTACTGAGTCTTCTCCCACTCGTTTTGAGCCTTTGATTGGGCTCAGTGAGGATGATCAACCTGATAGGATTGACCATACCCATTCGGACACCCCAGCTACCCCGGTAAAGAAGGGTAAGAAGAAGAAAAACAAGAAGGGTTAAAGCTCTTGTATTTTTATGTTTTAGACCGTTTGTGATCATTTCTCTTTTATGTTGTTAAGGTCATTTGTGGCTTTTTTACTTTGTTTAGGCTGCTTGTGGCCTTCATTTTCTATCTTTTTGTTGGATTGTATGTTTGAACTTTACGTCCTTTTGTAATTCTTAGGGTATGCCCCTCGGATTTTTGTACATTATAACTTTTTTGGATTTATATTACTAAGTAACTTTTCCAAAAAAAAAAAATGTAGTGTCTTCTAAAGGAATTGAAGTGGACAAAGCAAAAGTGAAATTAATTTCCCATTTGCCTCCACCAAAAACAGTTAAAGAGGTTCGTTCATTCTTAGGGCATGCTGGATTTTATAGGTGGTTCATAAGAAATTTTAGTGCTATATCTAAACCTCTTTGTAACCTCTTAATAAAAGATACTTCCTTTGAATGGACTCAAGAATGTCAAAATGCCTTTGATACATTAATTGGACTTTTAACAACTGCTCCAATTATGCAATCTCCTGATTGGTCCTTACCTTTTGAATTGATGTGTGATGCAAGCGACTATGCCGTTGTTGCTGTCTTAGGACAAAGAAAAGAAGGTAAGCCTTATGTGATATACTATACAAGTAGGACTTTAAATGATGCACAAATGAATTACACAACAACTAAAAAAGAACTATTTGCAGTAGTATTTGCATTGGACAAATTTCGATCTTATTTAATTGGTTCTCCAACAATTGTTTACACTGACCATGCAGCTGTGAGATATTTAATGTCTAAACAGGATGCAAAACCTAGATTGATACGGTGGATCTTATTGCTCCAAGAATTCAACATCACAATAAAGGATAAGAGAGGAGCCGAAAATGTCGTTGCAGATCATCTTTCAAGACTAACGACAAAGACATTAATTGAAACTTCACCTATCAATGATTCTTTTCCTAATGAATTATTATTTTTCGTTGCTACTGTACCTTGGTTTGCTAACATTGTAAATTTTCTTGCAACAGGAAAAATGCCACCTCATTGAAATGCTCAAGACAAAAGGAAATTTTTAACCGAGGTGAAAAATTTTTATTGGGATGATCTATATCTGTTTAAATATTTTCCAAACCAAATAATAAGAAGATGCAAACCTGACAATGAGGTAAGTAGTGTCATTAACTTTTGTCATTCTGAAGCATGTGGAGGACATTTTTTATCTAGAAAAACAGCTACTAAAATCTTACAATGTGGATTTTATTAGCCCACCTTATTTAAAGATGCACATGCATTTTGCAAAACGTGTGAAAATTGTCAAAAATTGGGATCCATTTCAAAAAGAAACATGATGCCTTTGAATCTCATTCTTGTTGTTGAAATCTTTGACTGTTGGGGTATTGATTTTATGGGACCCTTTTCACCGTCATTTGGTTTTGTGTACATCTTTGTTGCAGTAGACTATGTTTCAAAATGGGTCGAGGCAATTCCATGTCGAAACAATGATCACAAAACAGTTGTCAAATTCTTGAAAGAGAATATCTTGAGTAGATTTGGGATTCCTCGAGCCATTATTAGTGATGAGGGTACACATTTTTGTAACAAACCATTTGAAACTTTAATGAAGAAATATGGAATAACCCATAAAATTTCTAAACCTTATCACCCACAAACAAGTGGACAAGTTGAATTAGCTAATAGGGAGATAAAACAGATCTTAGAAAAAACGGTTAACTCAAATCGTAAAGATTGGTCTTTAAGACTTAATGATGTACTTTGGGCTTACCGAACTACTTTTAAAACATCATTGGGAATGTCTCCTTATAGACTAGTTTATGGAAAACCTTGTCACTTGCCTGTGGAAATTGAGCATAAAGCTTATTAGGCCATTAAAACATTCAACACAAATTTGAATGATGCTTGCAAGTTACGTAAACTCCAACTGAGTGAACTTGAAGAAATCAGGAATGAGGCTTATGAAAATTCTAAAATCTACAAAGAAAAAATGAAGGTTTTTCATGATAAATCCATTGCTAGAAAATCTTTTGAACCTTCACAAAAAGTTCTTTTGTATGATTCAAGATTGCATTTGTTTCCTGGTAAACTTCAGTCTCGTTGGACTGGGCCTTTCATTGTTAAAAATGTTTTCCCTCATGGAGCAGTTGAAATTGAGAACCCAAAGAATGGTAATGTGTTTAAAGTTAATGGACAATGGTTAAAACCATTTTTTGAAAATTTTGATCAAAACGAAGAGTCCATTACTTTAATCGATCCTTTTTAAGGATTGATTTTTCTCGGTCAAGTGGCGGATACGGTACTCCGTGACTTTTAAAGTCGGGTTTTCAGTGGACTTTTAGGGATTCTTTGGATGATATCCGAATGACTCTTGAGACGCATTCTTGTGGACTTGTGCATCGTGAAATTTTTAAATTGTAGACCCAATTTCGAGATGAGCAGGAACGCTATAGTCTTGGGAATCTGACTCAAAACGACCATGTTTGCTAGTTTATAAGAAAACTGGATGGGAAGCATATCCCCAACTCATAGAAGGTGTTTAAGCTGTTTTTGGACGTAAAACCAGAGGAAGATGTGAGCCACAGTCACAACTACCTGTACATATGCATGCGTGCCATTATTTTTGAATTTTAATGCCTTATAGCTGTCATTTTTGAATTTGTATCTTTTGTTTGATTTATGGTGTCTTAATTCATCATCTTTTTTTAATTTCTATGCATTATTGTCATATTTTTCAAAAAGCAACCGAGCTACCTATTTAGATTTCATCATTAGCATACCTTTTTGCACTCCATAATTATCATATTTCTTGTTCTCTTTTTCACACATAGATAGAAAGTTGCATAAACATGGAGGGAACTTCAAAACGTCGAATCCAAAAGATATGTGTATTCTGTGGATCTCGACCGAGTAAAACTGAGGAGTTTGTAGAAGTAGCAAATTATCTTGGTAGGCTACTGGCTGAAAGAAAGATTCATGTGGTTTATGGGGGAGGTAGCCTCGGGTTAATGGGTTGTGTATCAACAGCTGCACATGTAGGAGGCAGTCAAGTTTTAGGAGCTATTCCTAAAGCTTTGGCTATAGAAAGCATTGTTGGAACAACGGTTGGGCATGAGTTACAAGTCTCCTCTATGCATGAACGCATGCCACATATGCTCATCAATTCAGATGCCTTTATTACTTTACCAGGTGGCTTCGGTACTCTCGAAGAAATTTTTCAAATTGCCTCTTGGGCCCAACTGAATCTCCATCAAAAACCCATAGGTTTGTTGAATGTTAAAAATTTCTTTGATCCTTTGATAAGTTTTGTTGATGCAGCTGTGGAAGAGAATTTTATCCCTCATTCGACGCGACGGATCCTTGTTTCTGCCACTACCGCTAGTGAACTACTTGACAAGTTACAAGCAGTCGAGTATGAACCTGATCCAGCCATCACTCAATTTAATTGGTCAGGGGGTAAAAACAAAAAGTACAAATTGGATCTGAATCTGCGTTTGTAATTTTTTTTCTTGTCCTTTATTTTATTTTTAGCATTTTATTTTATGAGTCTTTCAGGTCATCTCTCTTGAATAACAGAAACTTCAGGTAATGTTTTCCTATACTTTATCTCTCTACATTTAAACATTGAGGACAATGTTTCATTGGTTGGGGGGGAAGGATAGTAGACATAAATATGTTTTGAGTTTTCTTTTTCTTGCAAAAAAAAAAAAAGCAAGTTAGTAATTAGATTCAGAGTGCGGCATAAGGAGTTCAAATCCTCTTGAGATGCATTCTGGGTCAGGAATGGCAGAGTAAGGAGGACCAGTTTAAACTCTTGAAACCCATTCTAACCAATTTGTCATTTTATTTTGATTTTGTGAACTCATTTTAGTTAACTTGATATTATTTAGTCTTAAAATTTTATAACAAGGAGGGTTTATTCATTTCACTTTGAATTATTCAAATCTATGAACTCTCACAACCCTATCATTTAATAAATTGTGTGCTTATGTATTCATTAAGCAAGTATTCATGAACCTTTCTTCACACACACACACATACCTTGATGCATGATTATGGGTGGCAAAATGAAATGTTGTAATATTTGAGTTCTTTTGTTTTGTTTAGGATAATAACACAAAGGAAGGGGAAAGTTAAAAAAAAAAAAAAACAGAGAGAAAGCAATTGTGGATTAGTTTGGTCTCGCAGCCTCCTTAATTCAAGCAATTAAGCCCGAGGGGTGCCTCAACACCTAATACCCTAAGACCAACTAGTTTGGAAGCTATTGGTCCAAAGCTCGCTACATGGATTAAGGAGAAAGCTTAATGGGATTGAACATTACACTATTCATAAGTTTCTAAGCAAAAATAAAGCATCGGCAACCCGAGTCGTTAAGCTCGTAGGGGTGTCTTAACACCTAATGCCCTAAGGCCAACTGGTCTGGGAGTCATTAGCCTAAGGCTCGCTACATGGGTTAAAGATGCATTCCTTCAAAAAAAAAAAGAAAAGAAAAAAAAAGAAAAAAACTATATATATTTAAAATGAATAAATGCCCCCTTACCTAAGGTTGTTAGCCTTAACAAATATTAGAACCGATATGGCTTCTTTCTAATAAGCCCCATAGTCATGTGTTGACTGAGCACAAAAAGAAGGTTTATTGATATCTTGACTGAAGGGTACATGAGTCATAAAAATTAAAAAAAAACGGTTGAGAGTTTGTTTATTTGGATAAAATCAAGGAGAGTGCAATAATGACCACCTTGGATGTAAAATTCTATAAATCACTTCTAAATAATAACGCTTTAATTGCTAGGGACTAGCAATAAGCTAGTTGAGGGGTGTGATAAACACTTAAATATGTACGTTTAATAAGAGCTTAGTTCATCATATTGCATTAATAGTGTCATTAAATTCCTCAACTTAAGCATATTTGTAGTTTTTGCATCTTTGGAATTAACTTCCTCTTAATTTTGGTTTTGTTACAGGTTCGGTAAAATGGGCATAACTCTCTATTTATAGATTAGAATGGTGCAAATATTAATGTTTTAGAAAGCTAATTAAATTATCTACAAGATTGTATTTCACAAGCATCATCAAATTCGGGCTCTTAGTGTACTAAAAATGGGCTTGAAGTGAACCCATCTGCAGGTTCGGCCCAGCCTGACCATGCCTCAGTATTTTGACCATATCTCTCAGAATACTTATCCAAATCATATGAATCAAGATGTTCTAGAAAGCTGAGAGAAATATCTACGACTTTTATGAAGACATGTGATTAAAATTCACAATAATTCAAGGTCAAAATCAGTGGTCAAAGTTGGTTCACCTATTATCCCAATTGTCAAAGTTGGTGCATCAAATATTTGACAATTATTCCTTTGTAATTTGACAAGTTTGCCCCTAAATGTATCTATAAATAGAGGTGCCTTATGACTCATGAGGGCATCTTGGCCTTAGCTGGGATCTTATATTGTGTATCTCTTGTTATTCTCTCTTGTGTGTTATTAATGAATTTTCTTTTTCTTGTAATTAGTCTTCTTTCTCTTATAATGTCTTTCTAATTTCTCTCTTGCTAAGGTGAAAGGGTGAAACCCTTGATATGAGAGTAAAGATTCTCTAACCCTTTAATATGTGCTTAATAATCATAATCCTATGTTGTTTATATGATTTATATTTATTTTCTTAATCAATCTTGACACCACTCGTAAAGTGGAGGTCTTGATCCATTGTCGACAATCCTTGGCACATCAATTGCTTGGATCCTTTCTAGATGATGTATGGTTCTTCCTTACCGACACGAATCTAGTTAGGAACCTTGATTTGTTGTAGACATATGGTGATTGGCACATTAGATGCTTGAACCCATTTACAAGAAGTGGTATAAATATTGGTAACGAAGCAAATATAATTCATATAACTAAAACGGGTTGTTTATCCTTATTTGAAATATCAAGGGCGGATCCCTTAACCTTAGCTCTCATTATTATTGTGTTAATTTCTCTTGTGTTATTCTCATTTATTGTTTAAGAACTTGTTCTTACTTATATTTGTTGATATTATCTTGTCATCTCTTTGAATCATCCATATCATATTTGCTTACTTTATAGTTTGTAGCGCTAAAATTCCCTTCCTCGTGGATCGACCCCGGTCTCACCGGGTTTATTACTTCGACATTCCTATACTTGGGAGGCAATCCTATTTTCGGATGTGTCAGCTCTGTCCCTGCCTGTGAGTTGATTTTTCTTCTCTGTATCAGCCCACTGAATTGCATGTCAATTATGTCAGCCTTCCATTTGAAATTTGAATTTCTTCAAAACATATGAAATGTGACTCATTATTTCCTATTTCTAATTCCATAAGAATCAAATTATTTTGATTTTTCTAGCTCAAGATATGTCCAAAAGAGTATTCAGTGCTCATGTCAGCTGCTTCCATTTGTCTTTCAACTTGCATGATGATTTGGACAACCTTACACTTGAAATTTAAATTTCTTTAAAACATATGAAATTTTATAAATTGAGTAAGCTTTCCAAAGGCTCAAGAATCACGTCATTTGGATATTTGTAGAGATATATATGACCAATTAATTGAACATTGCTCATGTGTCACATTCCTTGAGTCAATCCTTGTTCTTAAACTTTGGTGCCTTTAACATGTAGTCTTCTCCTTAACTTCAACACTTCATTTTAATAACCCTCTTCTTGATTTTATAATTATTTCAATGATCTTACTCTTGCACATAAATAAACATGTTAGTAAATCACAATGAATCAATGTATATTGTTATCATCAAAATTATCATGTAGCCTTAGGGCTAACATATTTATCGTTACTCTTTACCCAATAATAAATGACCTTAATTTCTTGCATAAGACTTAACTTCTCAAGTTACTTTTTCACCAACAAGAAAACAAATTAAAAAAGAACTTTCGTTTTCGAAGTGATAGAAGTATAGCCTGTGTTCTTTTACGTTTTTTTTTCAGTGTTTTCTGTTTTCAACGTGTTGAAATTCAGGAGATACTTGTTCTTTTTTGTTTCCAAATTTCATTTTCACAAAACCAATATATTTTCGCTTTTGCCCTGATTTTGTCCCCAAATACACAAATAGTGCGTTGCCATATATATATTTCCGTTTACTGTGCTGGCGAATTCAAAAGTAATTCCCCATTCACTCTCTCCATTTTCTGCAGTGTATTTCGTCCTCTTTCGCCTGTACCGCATCTCGTTCTTCTACTCTCAAGTTGATCTCCACCTTCATTCATCTTGGCTCTGAAATCAACCTTGTAGATCGTTATTGAGCTGGGAAAGAGATTATATTGCAGTAGTTTTTTCATCCTATTAGTTGCCTTTTTTGTGTGTTACTATCCACACTTGTAGGACGCCATAGATATACTTTTACCTCAATTTTTTTATTTTTTTTTTTTTTTGTGTTTCGTTTTCCTTAACTGCTACTACATTCGGTGTTTAGCACATATAAATTTACTCCTAAATTCTTTGTTTTACTGTTGTTTAATTTATCAATTCATATCCATTATTATATGACAGGCAAAAAAACAATGCAAAAACAAACAAATCAACGAAACTCGACAAAACTCGACACTCGACACAGACATAATCCGACACTCGACACAAGACATACCGAGTGTCAGATTATGAATCCGACATAATTCGACACTCGACACAGACATAATCCGACACTCTACACAGACATAATCCGACACTCGACACAAGACATACCGAGTGTCGGATTCATAATCCGACATAATCTGACACTCGACATAAGGCATACCTAATTGTGTTCATTTTTTCAATTTTCCTAAAATTGAAACCTAATTCTAATTCACTGAAAATTGGAAACGGGAAGGAAACCTAATCGATAAAAATCAAAGTAACGCAACCCGTTTATTAAGCATTTGTTATTAGTTAACAACATGTATAATGGGAGCATGCATTTAGTTTAAAATATTATTTGTTGATAATCTTTTTATTTATACAATTTGTAAGAATAAGTGTTTTGGATTCATTTCCAAACGCATTTCATATTTTTGTTTTCAAAATTTGATTTCAATGATTCATTTCCAAACACATATCTTGTTTTTGTTTTCAAAATTTCAGTTCAAGAATTCATTTCCAAACACATATTCTTAAAACCATTTTCAAATTTATATTTTACGAATTCATTTCCAAACGCATATCTTTTACTTAAAATAGTTTCTCTAAATCATAGAAATTCATTTTCTAAATCATTTTGAAAACAAAAATACATAATTAAAAAAAGAACATACCCATAAAGTTTTCTCATAAATATTTCCCACTTGTTTCGATTGTCTTTAATTCATTTATCAAGATTTGCTTTTTCTGAATTTTCTTTTTATTATCTGATAGCTCTTGTTATTAATATCGGCAAATGCTCGATATGCTAATCTTTTTGTTAGGTAATCAATTTTGTTGTCCTCTCTCTCTCTCTCTCTCTCTCTCTCTCTCTCTCTCTCTCTCTCTCTCTCTCTCTCTCTCTCTCTCTCTCTCTCTCTCTCTCTCTCTCTCTCTCTCTCTCTCTCTCTCTCATCACACACACACACACACACACACACACACACACACACACACACACACACACACACACACACACACACACACACACACACACACACACACACACACACACACACACACACAGACAGAGAGAGAATACATATGTACGCATATATTACATTCACACACATTAAAAACTTTAAGAAAATAAGTACTCTTAACCTATTCAAAAAATATTGTTGAAAATTTATCTGAAGTGATGGGTCAATTTATGTGGTATTACATATTACTCATCGTATCATCCATTGGTTATCTAATAAATGGAATCACTTAACATATTGCTTGAGATGAGATTTAAGATACATCTTTTTGTATATGATGAATAGTAATATTATTTAAAAATACACTTGCTAGGCAAATGGCTTATTCAAATTTCAATCATTTAAATAAATAACTTGTCGAATAGGGTTGTTGACAGTTAAAGTAACAGTTAAAAAGAGAGATTAATCTATGGAAGTCAATTGTAGACAACCTTATGTTCATTTTTATAAGATGGAAAATGAGAGTGTATTCTTTCTTAAACCTAAATCTTATTATTTGTGCGTACATTTTTTTATGTATTTTATATTCAATATCAACCACATATCTTTTTTAAAATTTAAAATAATTTAAAATCAATCATATATTATTAAATCCTATTAAAAACAAAAGTATAAAAGAGTACACCCACCCTGACTGATTCAATATTGCAATAACTGATATCCTTTTACTTGGATAATAAGCTTCCGAACAAGAGAGTAATAAATTAATAATCAACTTTTAATATACGTTGAAAGGGATTATTAAGATATTTAAAGATTTGGAAAAGTTGTTTTTTGTTGATGTCTAACACGTTAAGTTTGTCGCTGACTATACTAGTGTTTCTTAAGTGATAAGATTGCCATGTACATTTAGTTGGTTAGAAAATGCTATGCAATTCCATTTTCTAGTTAAGCACGTCTAGTTCATTAGTAAAATGGACTCACATTCATTGTACATGACTTTGATAAAATTAACTGTTAGCAAAATTGACATCTTTGATTAGGGTTTGTAGACTATATCAATTCTCTTGGTATAATGGACCTGTGTACAAGAATTTTGGTATTGTAGTCAAATTGAAGTTTTACCCTTAGATTTGTTAAGTTGGATAAAAGTCCAACAGCATTTTATCTTGTCCTAAAAATAATTTATTACATATTTATACAATAAATTTTCTTTCAAAATGTCGAGTAGCATGATATTCTCTTACCTTATCCTTTTATTTTTGGAAACAGAATTTTGAAAAAAAATTATCCTTCAAAAAATTAACTGACTTTTAACAATAATTTTTCATAATTCAAAAAAACTATATTTTCCAAGAAAAACATAATAAAGAAATCCCTGCCTAAATAAAAAAAAGTGTTCATTGTAAAATAACCCAGAGAGTTTTTTCTTTCAAAAAGTCCTTATTGTTTTATTATGTAAAACAAGCATATTATTTTTTAAGTAAAATGTTGAGCTACAGCTTTGGTTTGTTAGACCATTAGAAAATGGGATACAAACCTCTCAATACTTATCACTTGTTAAAAAAGTATCAAAAGAGGCTGTAATTTCCACTTAACTTGAACTTGGCTAGGAAATAATAAATATAGGGTTTTGACAAACTTAAAAAAAAAAAAATCGTGCCTATATTATATTTGCTTTTAAAATAAAAAATAAAAATAATGCAATACCTGGAGTGTTGGTACTCTGATACACGATCCACCCGGGCCCATCTTCTTTAGCCCAGCCCGTCAATCAAACCGGGGGTTTTCTCATCTCTTACTCATATTCAAAAACATATTTGTTCTCTGACTCAGAAGGCCCATGAGTGGCCCATCTGATTCAGCGCAGCCAGCCCATCAAGGGAAAATTAGGGTTTTTCTCCTCTCTTCCTCGTAACGCATATAAACCAAGTACAAATATTTTGCAGCGAGAAACCCTTTTGTGCCCTCCGTTCCTTCTGAAAGCCGTGAGTCTGCCCCTTTAAATCAAACAATCTGAAGCCCTTTCGTTAATAATAAACTAGCTCTTTCACTTGTTCTTTGCAGCCGCAGGTAAGCTGAAGCCAAGGAGATGGTGAAGCATAACAATGTTGTGCCGAACGGGCACTTCAAGAAGCACTGGCAGAACTACGTCAAGACCTGGTTCAACCAGCCCGCAAGGAAGACCAGAAGGCGCATCGGTGAGTAACGTTTCTGGATTTTCAGTTTACTTTAAATTGGAGTTGTTTTTGTTGAGTTGTTGTTTTTTTAATATAGCCCGTCAAAAGAAGGCGGTAAAGATCTTCCCTCGCCCAACTGCTGGGCCTCTTCGCCCCATTGTTCATGGACAGACTTTGAAGTACAATATGAAGTTGAGGGCTGGCAGAGGTTTCACTCTCGAAGAACTCAAGGTAGGGTTTTTCTTTTCCTTTTTTGCCCTTGATTTGCGCTTATTACGTCATCGGGGGTTGTGAATTTCAAACATGTTGAGGTGGAATGACTCCGCAATTAGGGATTTGGATACATTTTGGCATGATAAATGTAGGGAATTTGATTTAGGTTTACGCTGTTGCAAGTCAATTTAGTGACGTTTGGGGCTTCTGAAGTTTGTTGATATTGGAGAAAGCATTTACATCCTATTTTTCGTGCTGTATATTTTACGATGCAATTTACGTTTAATCTCAACTGTATATTTTTTTTTTATTTCAAAATAATTCAAAATCAATTATATATTCTTAAATTCAATTGAAAATAAAAATACTGAAAAATATCCTTAGTTTGGGTGGTGTTTGCTTTTGGCCATGTAGCAAAGGTCTTAAGAATTGGTTGGGTGGAGTTTATGTTTGCAACTTCTTGCTGTTAAATTTTCTGTAGTTTGTTGATATTGGTTTTGGGGATGTGACACAAAACACTGGACACTGTGTTTGCATTTCGAGCATGTAAAAATCTGTGCTTGTCAACCAGGCTGCGGGTATTCCAAAGAAACTAGCACCAACTATTGGCATTGCTGTTGATCATCGTCGTAAGAATCGGTCTTTGGAGGGTCTTCAAGGTAATGTTCAGAGGCTGAAGACATACAAGGCCAAGTTGGTTGTCTTCCCAAGACGTGCTAGGAAGTTCAAGGTAATTGGAAAAAGGGGAGATGTATATATCGATTGCATTTTCTTTTTATCTGTTTCTAATGCTGAAATTCTGTGTTTTTTTTTTCAATGTAGTCTGGTGACTCTACTCCAGAGGAATTGGCAACAGCAACCCAAGTACAAGGTCCATACTTGCCTATTACTCTTGAGAAGCCTACCGTGGAGCTTGTCAAGGTTACTGCTGAGATGAAATCCTTCAAGGCATATGACAAGCTGCGTGTGGAGAGGATGAATGAGCGCCATGTTGGTGCTAGGCTGAAGAAGGCCGCGGAGGCTGAAAAGGATGAGAAGAAGTAAAAAGTTTTGTACTTCTTGATGTGGGATTACTTTTTGCATCTAGATTTTGACTCTCTTTGTTATAGATATTTTAAACTGATGTTTGCGCAGCTTTTGAGCCTTAAAATTCATGGTTTTATTGTATGTGCAAACCAATGCTTTTTTTCTTTAAAATTTTCTTATCATGCCTCCTTTTTTTTTCACTTTTCTTTTAAATATGTTGTTGAATAATCTAAATACCGTACTACTTGAACTCTTAGTAGCACTTGGTAGTTAGCTAGCTATGTATCTGTTGGCCCTTTTATCAATCTTGAAAGATTCTTAGCCGTAATTCTTTTCATTGAAACTCTGCCTCGATGAATTGTAAAATGGACATTTTCTTCCTGCGTCATTTTCATGTCTTTATTCTCTCTTTTATCCCTTTGACATTCTTATATAGACTTCTAGTCTCTACTATTAGCGTCTTTCAGAGACACCAGGATGATAATGAACTGATCAGAAACTTAATCCTCTCTAGGAACTCTTGCAAATATGTTAATTAGATTGTCTTGTGCAATACTAAATCAGAGGATAATGAACTGATCAGTGCAATATTTATTGATAGAGCATTAATATTATTAAACCATACTATTCTAATTTCTGAGTAGCATAACGATATATACTCACGAATGTGTTTTCATATGCATTTGATCTATCAATAAATAATTAAACAAATATGATTATAATTGTCACATAAACAATAAATTAACAAAATAAGTAAAAAGACAGTTTTATTTCTTGTTCCTTTACACCCTAGCCTAGCCAGAGATTTCTTATTTAGTTCAATATTCTTTCGGGGGATTTTGCAAAACGTTTACAAAATAATAATAATTATTAAACGGATTAAAATCATTATAAGGAGTACAGTGATAACTCAATAAATATATGTTTTCCTATATATTTCTTCTATTAAATAATAATCAGATCAGTTTGATCATAAATGTTATACTTGCACAATAAATTAGCAGTAAATAAAAGAGAGCTACAACATCTTCCTTACGGTTACAAACTTAAACCTGATTGAGTTTGTTAGCAAGTAGAGATTGAATTAAGCTACTATATTAAGTAATTCCGAATATTCTCAAAAATGTTAAAAGTGTAAGAATCTGATCAAGGGAAAAGTTATAGTTCTAGAATACAAAATCTTGGCACCATTATTATTGGGATCAACAAAACTTTTAGTAGTCCACGCGAGCATAGCCCAACAAAATCCACGAGCAAAACAAGCATCATTTACTGTAATTTGGAATTGATCATCACCACCCAACAAGCAAGAGTTTCAAAAGAGCCATCCGAATGAAGAGACCATTTTTTGCTTGTCTGAAATAGGCAGCTCTAGGATCGGTGTCAACATCCACAGCTATCTACATAACAAATGGAACCATATCAGAATAAACCACTTACAAAAATCAACCCAACAACACTCACAAGTCATGAATATAACATGCTTACCTCGTCAAGCCGAGGAAGAGGGTGCATCACCACTGCATGCTTCTGCATTACCCTCAATATATCCTGATCCACAATGTACTTACCTCGAGCTTCTTCATAAAGATCAACTCTCTCTCCAAATCGTTCACGCTGGATTCGAGTTTGGTAGACCACATCACATTTGGAAGCCACTTCTATTAAATCAGCAGTTTCTTCCCATTCCACACCCTTTGATGTTAGATATTCCTTAATATCATCCTGAGAAAGGGAAAGTAAAATCAATTATGTTTCTGATTAATTTTCCAACTTCATGTTACCTTGTCATAGTTAAATCAGCAAACATTAAGAATATAGCAACAATTCCTTAGGTAGTCAATGTCCATTTAAGTTCATAAAAAATATAACAAGAGCCTAATCAGAGATTTCAATACAATACCTTCATTTTTACCACCTCAGGAGAGACAAAGTATATCTTTACATATTGGTACTTGGCAAGCAAGTATGCAAGTGACCGGACTGTCCTTCCATTAGCAAGATCTCCCACCAGGGCAACTTTGATGCCATCCAGTTTCCCTATCTCTCTTTCAATGGTGTAGACATCTAAAAGAGCCTGAGAGAAAAACAAGAATGAGCCTTGACTTGGCAACTTTTAAAAATTCCTTACCGCCAAATAGAAATCAACATACTAGAAAATTACTCAATCACAAATGAAGTTAGAATATCTCTCCTGCTTCCTATAGATAAAAATTGAGAAAATTATCAGAACAGACAATTGTGTTCTTAAAAGGTAACTAAATAGACAAAATTTCCATCTCCATGTAGAATAAAACAAAACTATCTAATTCAAACAAAAGAACCTCAAAAATACAATTGAAGCAAGACGAGTCTAAGGACAAAGCTTCAGGCAAATCTCACATAATTAATCATTTGGGAGTAGGTCTTAACAGGAAATTTTATGCATATGCAAAGCCTCAATCAGATGGTTTCATGAAAATTCTGAGCCTACCTGAGTTGGGTGTTGCCCAGGACCATCTCCAGCATTGACAATAGGAATGTTGGCCGTGGCTGCTGCTCTTTTGGCAGAACCACTTTCAAAATGTCGCATGACTATTATATCAGAGTATCCCTCAACAGTTCTTATAGAGTCTGCAAATCACGCAAATTACATCATTGCAAGAAAACAACCTCAAAGAATTATGAACAAAAGACCAAAAGATCTATAGACCTTCAAGTGTCTCCCCTTTTGCAGCAGAGGAAAACTCCCTAGCATTTTCAGTAGTCAAAACTTCCCCTCCTAACCGTTTCATGGCAGACTCAAATGAAAGCCTAGTTCTAGTAGATGGCTCATAGAACAGGGTAGCCATTAGATAACCCTTCAGTATCTGGCTTCCAGGCGAATTCTTCTCAATCTTCTCCATTTCACGTGCAACTTCAAATATAGCGCTAAGAGTATCTCTGTCAAACTGTTGAGCTTCAATCACATCATCAAGTTGAAACTTTTTTCCTACCGCAAATGAAGGAGAATTTTCAGTTTCAAGCGCCTGGCGTTGGACCGAATTCGTTATGCACAACTTTTTTCCCTGCTTCCATTTCATTGTTTTCTCATTGGGTAATAACAGTCTTGATTGTTTAAGGTCAGCAGATAAAGAAAATGACCTACAATGAAATGGTAATTTACTGCAAATACTTGAATAATTGAACATCAACTCTACATTACAATTCTTTATCGTTTTTGGAGCAAATGAGCCCCTTTGCAGCGTACAAGTAGAGCATGATGATGAAGCCGCCATTCAGTTTGTGAACAAAAACGCTTTGAGAGTCCTCTGGAAATAGAAAAATAAATAAATATATGATGCCAGATTTGAAAAAGCATCAAAATACCAAAACTACAATGCACAAATTCAGTACATTTTTAGTATGCTAGGTTAAGGTTCTCATGATACAGATTTGGGGAGATTGAATTCAGAAAAAGTATTAATTGAATTCATTAGCATGGAATTGGCAATGGTCTTCCTAAGAATGACTAGAGTCAAACTCCACTTAATGCAAGTTCCAGATTGCCTTAAAAACACTATCTCAATTCTTGAAGTCAACGAAACAAAAAATAAAAAATAGTCACAATAACAGAGAATCGTGTATGTACATAGCAACCAAGCTACATTTAGCAACAAGATACATAATTAAAAATTGGAGGACATCTCTTTCTCAAAAAATTGGATTTTGTACTCAAAATTCTTCATTCCAAGGCACACAACAACAACATCTAAGGTTAACGTTATACTAGTATAATACAGGAGTTGTTTAAGGTACACTTACCACCAGTTTCATCAACTTTTAATCCATTAAGCATGAATAATTTTAAAAAACCCTTTTTTTATATTATTATAATAAATACAGTAAAACAACAATTATGCATTTAAAACAAAACAAAAAAAAGAAAGAAAAAAACTTTAAACAGAAGGTCCTCCTATAAGGGTGAGTAAGAATGAGACAAACCCACATAAATCCTCCACAAGATAAAGACTCCTAAAAAATGAGAATCCAGTTAACGGAAGCGTAAAACAAGGAGCCATCAATGTTCAAGAACTCACCAAGAAGGGTAGATGATGTTGCTGCTGCTTCTTCTTCCTCTTCTGCTTTGGTCTAATCTCCAACTCTAACAGAGGCAGTGAAGCCGTTGTTGGATGGGAGGGTTTAATACTAGTCTAGTGGAGCTTTAGCCTTAATTTATGTAGGCCCATATACTTTTGATTCGTCAAATACACACCTTTACTTTCAAAAATAACAGCCTCTCCCCCACTCACTTCTATTATTTATGCTTTTTAACCTTCAATTCACCCCTTTACTTTCGAAAATAACGGTCTCTCTCCCCCTCACTTCTTTTATCTATAGTTTTTAGTTTTTGCTTTCCCTGTTGCCATCGCCCTAAAACCCTCCGCATTCTCCAAACTCTCCATGAAATGGCCACCGTCTCCCGCTCTCTCCGCCGAACTCTGACGCGTTCATTCTCCACCACAGCAGCGCCTTCCCCACCACCACCGCCATCAGCACCAACGCACCGCAACAACCACCAACATACCCACCAATTTCTCTCCCCAAATTCGTTCCTGGGCAGTTGGGAGGCTCCCAAAAACCCCAAGGAAGCCGAGAAGAAACTCGCCCTCTTGAGAAGAGAGTATGCCAAGCAAGTCAAGCAGACCCGCAAGGGTTATATCGAAGAGATGGAGCTGCTGAGGCTGGAGAAGCTGAGAAAAGACGAAGCTAAAAAGGAAGCTCTTCGCCTCGCAAACGAGGAGCGCAAGAAGCTCAAAGCCGAGGCTGCGAAGGTCAGAGCCGAGGAAAGAAAGATTGCCGAAGAAGAGTTTCGCCAAACCCTTGTATGTTCTTCTTTGTTATATTTCGTTTTATTAAATTGTTTTATTTATTTTATTCTTTTGGATTTTGAAATGAGTTTGTTGCCCTTGTAGTTTGCACAAAAACTTAGGAGAGTGAAATGAAATTGTAGAATTTTATCTAATTTATTGGACTGGATAACATTATGGGATTGATTTTATTTGCTAGATGATGCTAGGGTTACGGCATCCATTGTAATATCAAATTGTTGTAACATTGGTGTTATATATATTTGTTTTCTAGTAAAAGATTATGCACCGTGAAGATGAAGTTAGTTCCAAAAAATAAAAATAAAATTATTTGTTGAATGAAATGATATGTATATTGGGGGAAATAGTTGTTTTTCTATTGGCGGTATCGTATTCATTGACCACATAGATAACCGAAGAAGTGATTGTCGTGTTCCTACATTTGTGTGGAGAAATGCATAAGGAATAAGGATATGAGAGGTTCATTGTTGTTCATAGAACTAGGATGTTGTTCCCTGTTGAAGGTACTGTTGTCCCTTCAAGGTGTGAATTCGTGATCAAGGTGGGTACTGCTTTGTGAATGCAAGTTTTACTTTATAGTTTATCGGAAAGGAGCCTTTATACTCTGATATATGCAGTCTTTGTTTATATTTATATCATCCATAATGTTTTGGTGAATTTTAATAGCAATTGGAATGATGTGATTAATTGCTTGCCAAGCTGGATTAGAACAGGAATTTTCAAAGCATTTATCGAGAGCTGCTCCATCGTCTGGTTGTAGAGCCACATTAATGTTTTGACCATATTGATCTCTGGTGAAACCAAATAGTTAACGTCACAGTGGTTTATTCCTCTTCGAGATTCTGTGGTGTTAACTAAAACTAAGTAGTATAAACTTTGCTTTTGACTTGTTGTGAAAGTTGTGTACTCCTATGAAAGGTTTCATCATCATTATCATCTTACATTTGTGCCTGTCGTTATTTTGTATTGGAAATAACGATGTCAATGATTACTTGGCATTGCTTGAATGTTTTTTTAGTTAATGGTATTGTAAGATTATAATTTCTTATATGAGAATAATATTTAGCTTGACAAACACATGTTCTTTTTATTAGTTGTACGATTGTGATCTTTGAAAAATGTTCTTGATGCTGTGATCATGCTGCTATTGCAAACTTTCTTTGAAGGAAAGGAAAGTGTGAGAAAGTTAAAAATGATAGATATTTATTTGAATTATTTCTTTGATTTCTAAAAATACAAGTAATTTGCAAGTTAGGCTAAAAAAAATATTGGAAATATAAGAAGTTCTTTTACTATACGATTTTACATCTGTGAATGTATACGTTGAAAAGGGTATTTCAATTACCATTCAATAAAAAACCGTATATTGAAATGCAACTCTGGTCTTGTTCATGTTAAAATAAGTGAACTACATCATAGTGGGGAAGAAGGAAGTACTTTGGCTTTAATCTTTGTGGCATACTTACATCAGGTTTTAAGTCTTGCATTTGCCTTGTTTGAAATCTTAATTGGTTGTTTCTGCCACTCGCTCATCATTTTGACATAATTTGTTTGTTGCAATCACTTGCTCCATCATCATAAATTATTAAGCCCTATATCTATCATATACCTGAGTTTTCTTCTTTCTTTTTGCAATGAATGCAGTTGAAGGAAAGAACTGAGAAGCTTGAAAACTGGAGGATGAAAGAAAAAGCAAGAATCGAGAAAAAGAAAGAGAAGAGTGAGCTCATACGTCGACAAAGTTCTGTATGGATTGACGAGGAGAAATTGGAAAAGAAGATTTTGGAAGCAACGGTTGCTACGACGCTCCTTTAATTTTCCTTTTCTACCTCGCTTGATGCCATGATGTCTGAATGTGGCATTAACACAATAACGACAAAGTGCATTTTGAGGAAGCTTTTGATACACATAATGCGGTGTGAGATTTGAATGTAGCTTGACCTGGTTTTCTGGTCTTGTTTTGCCAATGTTATTCACTTATATTTAGTTTTTCTCTGATAATTAGAGATTCATGTGGCAGGACAAAATTAGACCATTTTGTTCATTATTATTATTTTTTTTCTTCCAGGAGTTTGCCAATAGTTTTATCAGGGCCCCTTACATATTTGTTGCTTTTGAAAATTACAAGATGTTTGAAGCAAACACCAAGACCAACCTCTACTTTAATCACCTTCGTAATTGATGTTACAGCTTATTATTCTTTTAGTATTGTTATCAGTCATTATTGCTTTAAGTCAAAGTAGTCGTAGAATAAGGATCAAGAGTGCTTGATTTTTTTTTTTTAATTTATACTTTTTTTTAATAACTTGTGTCTCCGGTTCGACAACAAGGGTGGAATTTTCCAAGCTCCATTGGAAGGATTCAAACCTCGGACTTCGATGCAACCAAGCTCTATAGCTTCTTTCAAAAGGGCATCAGCTTTCTTGACAAATGTCTTAGAAAAAGATATAATTTCTTAAAAATGAGGATTATTCGATTTTAACTGAGCACATAACTCAACCGAAACTTTCTTGGCTGACAAATCAAGACAATAGTTCATTATTGTTATCAAGTTTTTATCTTATTTTTATGTAAAAAGCATTTATTTTTGTTGATGTAATTTTTTTGGCGTTTCTGCTTTTAGAAATTATATCCAAACAGATATTTGTTTTTATGTTTCAAATATAATTTTTAAAATTCATGACCAAACACATATTGTCATCCAAAAAACAAAGCTTAAAAGGGTTAACTATCAATTTTAGATAACACTTCCAAGAATAGCTTCATCAAATATTTAATTTCTAAACTATTGTATCATTTCTAATCTCTTCAAAGCAAACATTTGTTGTACTCTCCAGAAGAGCTGCATACTCAATAGTTTCTCTTTCACTCAAATTCATCTTAAAATTAAATTCCAATTCCAATCATATGAAATGGCCAACTGAACAAGATTGGATAATGACAAGGCATAATCTATAAAGTTCACCTAAAGTACCAATTTCCTAATCATTTAGCGTCACTTCAGTTTCATCAATTATAACAGTTTGGATATTTAGTAAAACATGTAAATGTGATTTAAGTTTTAAGTTGCTTATAAAATAGTCCTTTTTCATGAAGGATTTCAAGAGTAGGGAATTGGATGCTTTAAAAAACAGATTTTGCTTTTGACATGTAAAATTTTTAAATTTTCCTCAAGAAAAATATAAAATGACAAAATTATCCTCATATAAAATGTTAATTTTAGAGGTTAATATTTTGATCAATTGAACATTATTATAAAAGCTAGAATGCTTAATTTACCAAATATTTTTGCCCTGATTTTAAAATTGCACCTAGCTTTTAAAATTTGGTTTAAATCCCTTATAACTTTTTATAAGCTAATTATTTATACATTATTGCAAAAGCTAAATATTTCTTAAGATACGACCACCTCAAATTAGCCTTAATCTTTGAAAATTGAATAAATGCTTGCCGTTTCCACTCTTAAGGAAATGTGAGAAAGAAAGAAATCAAGTACTCTTGATATAGCTGTCCAAGGATTTCTATTCATTCCATGATTTACAAAGTTGCATCACTTTGTAGATTGATGCATACAACGTCAAATACAACTCATTCGAACGAAAAGCATCAAACCTACATCAAAGAGCTGCACAATTAGTAATATTCAATTATACTGTTTTACACATTCTATTTTATCCCTGAAAGCTCAACAATGTATACCAAAACGTAAATACGAATACCTAAACCATCTCTATCAGTCATGCACAAAACCCAGTGGGGAAAAAAAAAAGCAATTTCTAGCAAACACAAGAACAATTTCTACACAAAATTGTAAACTTAACAAACAGTCAACACACGATATAAAGCTTTAAAGAAAACAAACATTAAACAAAATGCTCAAACCTTCGAGCCAAAAAAAAAAAGGTTTTTCCAGCGAAAAAAAAAAAAGAAAAGGCATATTTCCAAACTCAAATACCCCATGCAACGCACAATAAACACAAAATATCAAATTTATTACAAAAATAATACCCAGTAGATCCCCCAAAAAAAAACATCTTTCAAGCAATAACCATTTTCTCCAATTCCAAAACCACATGCAAGATCATGGATACAAACACTGGAAAAAAATGGCTAAACATTCGTGCTAACTAACCCAAACAGCAAACTAAAAATACAAACTTTCCACTCAAAAAATAAAACTTCGCCAAACACTGGTTTCTTCAACATCAAAAAACCCATGCAACATCAAACTTCTTGGAAACAAAACATCGATACAAAGAAAGAAGAAAAAAAATCAAAACTTTCAAAGAAAAACGAAACAGCATAAAAAAAAAGATGTAAACTTTCAAACAACATCCATGCAATATCAACGATGAAAACCCACAAAAATATCTTAACAAGCGTTTAAACTTACCTTTCTGGCAAAAAAAAAAAAATCGTGCATTTTAAACGCCGTTTCTCAACCACCTCTATCTCTTTTCTTTTGCAGTTTGCTCTTTTCTCCTCTTCTTGTCATTTTTTCACAATCTGACCTCACTCAAGCCCACCTTTCAACAACATCCTCACCGAACGGACCAGAACTGATCTTCCCCGAAGGGCAGAGAATTGTGGCGTGGGTTTGACACGGGGACTAAGGTGGATGGGGATTTCTGTTTGCCGATTGCCGTGTGGTCCGATTGCTCTCCCGCTGCATCTCTTCCATGCTCTATTTTTACTAAGAAGCAAGTTTGCCAAAATTATTTGGCCAAACCTTGGGTTTATTGCAGAAGTTTTACCCCGGTTATCTTTTCTGGGGTTCTTACAGCTTGTTGACAGGGAAAGGTGAAAAGTCAAATTTGCCCTGGGTTAAGGATTGCAAACAGTGTTAGGCTTCAGGGATGTCTATGACGAGTTTTTGAAAAGACAGGGGTAGTGAAATATTTTCGTCGATAGTAAAGCAAAATACGAGGGTGGCTGATGATATTCACCCATTCAGAAGCAGCATTCATCAGGGTGTTAGTGTTAGCTCCAGCGGGAAATTTGATCTCAGAATTCCTTACCCAACCAATAATTTCAAGCCTTCAACACTCATTTTACCATAAATAAAATTAAAGTTAAAAAAAAAACCATAAATTCCCCTTACTTCCAGCGAAAAACCGCGGCGAACGCCGCCTCTTGTAGTCAAAGTGTGGCCTGAAGCCACCGTCAGACACCGGCAAAACAGGTAAGGATTTAGCCTATCCGATTCGGCTTCAAAACTCGATGAAAGCTTCACAAATCTTAGATTTATTACTTGCTTTGAATCCTGATCCAATTTCGCGACGAGTAATGATCCCAAGCTTCTTGTAGTTTTGAGATCAGATGTGTATTCTTTGAAAATTTATGAGAAATGATCGGATTTTCAGTTCATGATTTTTTTTTTAATATATAGATCTGTAGTTGCAGTGATTTGTTTGGGAGAAGCAGCGGCTTTTACTAGCTATGGATAAGTCAAGTGCACTAGATTACATCAACCAGATGTTCCCTACAGGTTCATTCTCCTCTACTTTAGCAGTAATCTGAAATATATGTTTGAATTTTTCTCTTTTTGCACTGCCATTGACTGAATATGTTTGGTTTATGAAAAATTGAGTTGAATTATAACTTAACTGATATGCTTCGAAGCTCATTTTGTTAAGGTGATCATACTAGGGTTAAATCCTACATGAATATGATATGGCTTGGGTAAATTATATATGTGAACTTTAAAATATGTTGGTTTGTTTGATATTTTTAGAGGGTATAAATAGTTTGTTTGTATTCTTTTATGATAATTAACCTCTTTCTGGGGTATGCAATTGGCTCTTTTGATATTTATCGTCTTAACTTTGTGAGATGTGGTTGGTTTTCAGAAGCATCTTTATCTGGTGTTGAGCCACTAATGCAGAAGATACATAGTGAGATTCGTCATGTGGATGCCAACATATTGGCTGCTGTTCGCCAACAGGTCAAGATTTTATCACTTGTCTTCCTTTTTTTTTTTTTTTTGGTGGGGGGTGGGGGGGGGGTGGGGGGGGTGGTGGGGGGTGGGGGGGGTGGTTGGGGGGGGGGGGGGGGGGGTGGGGCGGGTGTGGTTGGGGGTTGTTGGTGTGGGGGGGGAGGGGGAGGGGGGTGCATGATGAATGTTAGTAACTCTGATCATAAGCTATTTAGCTGCAGTGGGATGCTTCCCACGAGGCTACTGATTATGAGGTAGCTTTTAAAAATCTAATTTAAAAGCTTTTTGGAATTGGTAATTGTGAGGATGCCCAAGTCTTGTATACAATCATTTCATATTTGAGGATTACTTTTCTACCTTATATTTTCGAATATGTGGAAAGCTTGGAGCCCAAATGAAAATAGTTTGCAACCATAGAGCTCGAAGTATTTCTTGACTTGCAAGAACAATTATTCAAGAATGATTCTTGCAAGAATGTGTGTTTCGGAAAACAACAATAACAGATTGGAAATCAAGGGCATATTATGATGGAGAAGCTCTTGAAATTGTACATTAAACTTTTTGTGAAGCTTGCAAAATTGATTGCTTTCATTGACTTCCTTGAAATATGTTTTTCTTCAAAAGTTTAGTAACGAAGTAAAGTGTGCAAATTCTTAGTCAAGCTAACTCCATTTTAAACCATTTTAAAATCGAATTAGAAAAAAGCAAGTTTGGCATTGAAGAGAATGAGTGTAATTACTTCCTTGAAATATGTTTTTCTTCAAAAGTTTAGTAACGAAGTAAAGTGTGCAAATTCTTAGTCAAGCTAACTCCATTTTAAACCATTTTAAAATCGAATTAGAAAAAAGCAAGTTTGGCATTGAAGAGAATGAGTGTAATTATTTGATTGAGGGTGGAGTCTGTTATTCCTGCCCTTGGAAGTTCATCTCTTTAGTGTTTCCTCATTTTGATACTCAAGTTACATATATTTTTGGGAATATGAGAATTCATATCTGGGATGAATATTGTGGAAAGATATTTTTGCTTCTTTTTCTTTTTCAATCCTTTTTCTCACTTTTATTGTCCTTTTATTGTGAACACAAGCTCGTTTTTTGATTGGCTCTTCTCATTTTACTATGAGTGTTCCATCATCTCCAGACATACTTACACACTCACATAATAAAAGAAAAATGATGATTCCTTCTTCTTCTTCCTTTCTTTTTTTTTTTTTTTTTTTTTGGGTCAATTTCTAGCCTATCAAGTAATTCATTGGTGCATGCAATCACTGTAAATCCTTGCACCAGAAAGATGATTTTTTATTGGTATATCATTATTATTGATGAGATAACTACTATGGATTCAGAGTAACTCAGGAACCAAAGCAAAGGAAGATCTTGCTGCAGCTACACATGCTGTGGAGGTCAGTTCATTGTGTCTTATGTTTAAAACTTCTATACATATAGCTATGCAATTCGAAAGAGAAAAAACCTGTAGTGTTGCATATGGTATTTGCCCCCCTCATTTGAGCTTTTTTGTAGTACAGGAACTCATGTATAAAATTCGTGAAATAAAAACCAAGGCTGAGCAAAGTGAGACAATGGTTCAAGAAATATGCCGTGACATCAAGAAGTTGGACTTTGCTAAGAAGCATATAACAACTACAATTACAGCTCTTCATCGTCTTACAATGTTAGGTTAGTATCTTGTATCAGTTTGTCTTTATATTGAATTTATTCTGTGTTCTCATCATAAATTGTAATCATTGTTGTCGGAAACTGGTTATTGCTTGTTAAGAATTATTAGATAATTGATATAGCTGTTATTGAAATATGTAAGATGTTGGATATATTGTTAAAGTGTGAACATTTACTTATTTATTGTGCCTCCAAGTAATACTGATTGATGTGCTGAATTTGCTTGGTCTTTGTTTATAAAACTTGTAATAGAAACATCCTTTTCTATGTTATGTCAGTATCTGCTGTTGAGCAGCTTCAGGTAATGGCTTCAAAACGACAATATAAGGAGGCAGCTGCACAGCTGGAGGTATCTTACTTGTCAACCATCAATTTTGTGATCTTCATTATAGGTCAGAGATCTTTTTATTGTCATTATGAGAGAATATTATTAATATAACAAATATTATTAATATAACAAGGATTGACAGATATTCCGGCCGGCAATCCTCTAAACAAAGTGGAATACAATCAATAAGAAAAGAGACTAAACAAGGGAATATTTAGTAATAGCTTTCCCATTACTTTGAATAACAAATAATAGGTTATCCATAAGTTCATTAGGAACCGGTGCTCAATGCGGCCCAAGAAGATGCAATTTTTCTCCTAAGAAGTTCAAATCTCCTCCTTTAGCTTCTTAGAAAATTCTTCTATTCCTCTCTAACTAAATCAGCCAAATTTATTGCAACACGAATTGTCTGATTACTAATTATTGAATCTTTTTTAGCTTCACACGAGTCAACCATTTCTCTCAATCTAACTAGGTTTTTCTTTTTTTCTTTTTTTAAAAGTTCTTTTATTCTTCCTTTTAGAAATAGAATACTTTTAATGGCACATTCGTTTGTTTCTTTTGTGACTTTTTGAAAAGAAACAAATTCTTGTTCTTTCTTTTGAAAATTTTAAAACTATAAAAAGCATAGTTTGAATTTGTGTTTTGAGTTCTTTAAAAGTTGTTCAAAAAACGAACACTGCTGCTCAGTAGCGCCTTTTCTTTCCTCCCTTTTCTTTTCTTTTTTAAACTAATTATTATTATTAACTTATCTATATTGATTAGGAAGAGGATAGAAAAGAGGGGAAAAAAGCAGTTTACTATTGCATGAGATAAGTGAAAGTGCGGCTAGATTGGATAGGAGATACAAGAAACAAAGTATAGGCCTTAAGAAGACAAACTATTACTTCCTTTTTCGGTTGGGGCTTTGTAGATGTAGCATAGGATATGTCTTCAGGCTAAGACTTAGATAATTTATCTTTACTGCTAGACAAAATAAAAAATTATTTTATTTACTGCATCGCAGTTCTGTTGGACGAAAGTTGGTGAAGTCTTATTGAAATCTTTTGACATTAGCAGGAAACTACGCTTATCCCATATAGGATCCATGTCTTCCTCTCGAGCATCTTATAAACTTTTCTATTTCTTTTTTATCACATAACCTAAGAAATAGTGAAGATCCCAAACTTGCATAACATCAAAAAGTTCTACCTCCAAATGCTGAAATTGAATTTATAGTTGTATCAAGTGAATAAATGTTAATCCTATGGATTCAGTTATATGGAAATTTTCAGTAGGGAGAAAAACACAGGACGTAGAGCACAGCCAATTGGATAGAAACATGTGGCTAGATGAATTCTATTTAGTTGAGACTTAAAGGTGTAACATCAATCCAAAAGCCACACAAAATCTAATTTTATCTTCCTTTCCCCCACAAGCTTGCAATTAGGAGAGAATTCTTCAAACCCTTGGGTGATAAGTTTCCCAAAGGACCTATTTGATTCTCTATTATCCAATTTAGAGTCATCCAGTATTGATGGTGCAGTACTTGCTTCTAATAAGTGCATGTGGAGAAAATGCATGAGAGGTGGTTGAAGTTTTTGAACTCTCAATAATTGTTAATGGGTGAAAGGGTTACATTCAAAGCTTCTGGACGCTTAAGGCAAGGGTATCTGATATCACCATTCTTCACCTTGGTTGGCAGATCGGTGAAGTAGTATCTCATCTTAAGTTTGCATATGATATAATATTATTCTACTAGAGGGTACTCTTGGAATATTTAAAGGCTATATCTTAATTCTGTCTGGTTATCTTCAACTATTTGAAGAATGCTGTAAGGAATGGCAGTAGAATTCATTTTTTGGGAGGATTTTTAGTTGGGAAATACCGACATAGTCTATTTTGTTAATCATTCCAAGAATCTATCATCCTTCTATAGTTCATGTGTCCATTGGGAATAGGCTGGTTTTCTCTAATAATAATTCATTTGAGTGGAATTTTGATTTCACAAGAAACTTGAAAGAATGGGGAAGTTAGTGATTAACAGCTTTCTTTCTTTAATTTAGAATTTTTTTTTTTAATTTTTGGGTCTTCTCTACTCTGGTTAAGGTCCTCTTATTTTTATTAATCATATTTTATCTTTTCTCTTAAAAAAAGATAAAAATCTTTGGCAATAGTTTAAAAAATGCTTCAGTCTATTTCATGTGAAAATTTTTCATGCTTACAGATGCTACTTATTATGCATTTCAGGCTGTGAACCAGTTATGTAGTCATTTTGAAGCCTATAGAGATATACCAAAGATCACAGAGCTAAGAGAGAAGTTTAAGAGTATAAAACAAATACTGAAGTCACATGTGTTCTCCGACTTCTCAAGGTATGCTATCTCTTTAATTTTCTTACTCTCCTTTTCTGAATAACAAATATTTAAGTGGTCCATTAAAATTCTATTGCTGATTACTTTGGTCTTCTACTTTCCTTCTATTCAGTTTTATTTATTTTCTTTTATATATTCATCCTGCTGTCTTGATATGTCCAATTAGTATTCCTGAAAGTCATGGTGATAATTTCTAAATAATCTACTAGTAAACTTATCAGAAAAGTAATTTTGAGGTGATTGGGAGAAAGTGGTAGTTCCTTAAGACTGTTGGCAATGGAAATATGATACCTTAAGTCTTTGTGATTCAACCGTTCATGCATGGTAATAACTTGTGGTTGTCAATAAAAGCTGTTGATGGTCCCGCATTGATTGCAATTTATTGAAGCTTGGCTCCTTTAACATTGGTTGACTTCAAAAGAGTGTTTATATATATATATATCATTTTTAATCTAAGATACTTACTTCCAGTCCTAAGGTTTCCTTCGTGTGGCTATTGGCGGATATTCTTCCTGACGAACAAACTGATGTTTAATAAAGATTAACTTAACTATTGATGTGGGATCTGCAATGGAATGACATAGCAATATGATAATTGATTGTGGTAGTGATTTTAAGCAATCCGCTACTTGATTATTTTTAATGCTTGTAGCAAACCCATCCGATGAAGTATAGCATCTATAAAATTAATTTTACCAAAAGAAAATTTGGAAGAAAATAAATTCATTGATTGTTAAGAGAACAAATAGTTAAGTTAAGAAAACCATGTAACAGTAAATAAAATTTTAAATTTTCAAAAGGATGAAAGCTTGAGATCTAGAAGAGAACAATTGAGTTAAAAAAAAAAAAAACGAATTCTTAGGATGTCACATAGGATAGGATGACACCTAACATAGTACGGAAAATTTGGTCTAAAACTTGGGAAGTGTAACATTACTCTATGAAATTTGCAGATCTTAAATGTCTAATCATCATTTCATGTAAATCAGCCAAATCAATGACCATTGTTCTGAAATAACACTTTAAGCTTCCGCATTTCTGTTGAGAACTGTGCATGGTCTGACCAAAATACCCCAATTTACAAACTTTAGTAATCAAGGTACAGACCTGATTCTTCCTGTCACAGATTGTTGTTTTGCCTTCAATTCCAAAGCATTGATAGATTTCACAATGACTGGAAAAAGATTCATCTTCCTTTCTAGAGAAATATAAAAGGAATGATGACAAAATGGCAAAAAGATGATTCCAAGATTAGCCATGATGGTTGTCAGGAGCATTAAATGAAGCCCTTGACTGGTTATGTGCTCAATAGGACACTGCGTATTCGTTGGATAGGAAGCAAGCCACCTAACACTAGCAGTCACTACTTCTTTTCTTTTCATTTGTGGCCATTTCTTCTAATCTAAGTAATCTCACCATTTTCAAGTAGATATAGTAATGTAACTTGATTATGCAAGTTCTATAAATAGGGCCATTTTAGTACTTTCATTTACACTTCTGGTAATTATGAGGAAAAAAAAAATCTGTGGCCTTTCTAACAATCTTAAGTAATCTTACCAATTTCAAGTTAAATAGTATCATAACTTAATGCAAATTCTATAAATTGGGCATTTTAGTAAGTTCTTTTACACTTTTGGATTGAATTATCAGAAGCTAAAAAAGTTGGTATGTCGGAATAAGTTTTTCTGTTTGGCTATATCTGAAAAGACCCATTTGCATTTTAGCTTTTGGCTGGACTTCGTTTGCAAATCGAATAGTCTTCCAAGTATGCTGATGATGAGTGAGAGACATTTCAATTTATATTTGATGCATAGAAAGTTCTTTTGTCATCATACCCTACTGAATTGTTGTTATTCATATTGAATTTTAAATAAATATTCTGTCCATGTTTTCATTTCAGCTTAGGTACTGGCAAAGAGACAGAAGAAACTAATCTACTGCAGCATTTATCTGATGCTTGCTTGGTTGTTGATGCCTTGGAGCCATCTGTGAGGGAAGAGTTGGTAAATAACTTTTGCAGCCGGGAGCTAACTTCATACGAACAGATTTTTGAAGGGGCTGGTTTGTAAGACTATCATAGTGTGCATACCTTTTAAAGGGTCCAGTTTTGATGCCCTAAAATCTGAAAACTTGATATTTGCTGTTTTACCAGAACTAGCTAAGTTGGATAAAACTGAGAGAAGATATGCATGGATTAAACGTCGAATGAGAACAAATGAGGAAATATGGAAGATTTTTCCTCCTTCATGGCATGTTCCTTACCGGCTCTGTATCCAGTTCTGTAAGAAAACAAGGTATCTGACTTTGACTAGATCCTCTTTACACATAGCATAAAGCAATTGCTTCTTCAATTGTTATTAAATATTTGTTAACTGTTCCACGAAATCCATAAGTGATCATGAATTTTGTTGATTTTGTATGACATTTGGAAGCAAACATTGAAAAAGGAAATTTAAGAGGAAAAAGGGCAAAAATTATATAAAAACTATTTTCCATATATTTCTTCTTTTTAGGGGAAACTTTTAGGAGAGGGGTTAGCCTAATGTTTTTATGCATATTGTGTGTGTTGAGAGAGTGGATGAGGTTGGGGGCTTGTTGACGTTTTTTCTTTTTGTTTCTGGCAACTATTTTTTTTTTTTTTTGGCTGTTAACAATAGAAAATTACAAAATTATTTAGTTGTTAGATTGCTTTACCCTTTTTCAGAGATGCTTTCCTCTGCAAAATCTAAGATGTCATTCTTCCAAATTTGGGAAAATTTACAATTTGGAAGTTGAGGTATTCGTTAATTGAGGTTTACCAAAAAACAAAATCGTGGAAGTTTAGGGTGTGTTTATTTGAGTATTTGAAGCTTTTGTTTTCAAAATTTGAAAAGAATATGTGGTTGGTTTAATTTTTTTTTTTTTTTTATTTAGAAAATGATATGTACTTGATATTGATTTAAAATGTATCGGTAAATTTATGTCGTCAGAAAATATTTTTTGGATATAGAAACAAACACGCCTTAGACCTCCTAGAGAATAATTCCCACATGTGTGTTGGCATATGACATCTGTATTTTGCTTTTGTCATAATGGGCCAAGGAAGAAAGCCTGAACTTTCTGAAACTTTGTTCTGATTTGAATCATGAATGCTTGGGTACCATGAACGGTTCTTGAATTCTTTTTCTATAATCAATTAAATTTTCTTAAGATTAGCTACCGAAAATGGTTGGAGGTAAGATTATTTTACATAGGAGGTTAGTAAAAATATGTTTGAATTTATAAGTTCGTAAAAACCTATTAGGTAATGTCACTTTTGCTATCATAATACATAAATAACTTTACATCTGTTGGTTTCTTTTCTCAGGAAACAATTGGGAGGGATTCTTGATAATTTGAAAGAAAAACCGGATGTCGGAACATTATTATTGGTAATACATTATTAGCTAACTGAATGATGAATGACCACCCCCTTTTACTTATGTTGTAAAATGACATTTGTGTGATATGTACTTGGATACTCAAATATGCAAATGATTGTGTTGTCCTATTAGTTAAATACGATGATTCCATATATTTTCTGTGCAAGCTGTATCCTGTACACCTGCTTAGCATCATACTTTTAAGCTCAATTTTGGAAAATTGGTTCGAATAGAACATACACTGTGGTAGTGCTGCAAAACTATTAAACTATGTTTGCAAGCAGTGTGGTTTTGGTGTTCCATTTTAAGCCTTCAGCTCATGTCTTCCGTGTATATCAGTTTCTTCCATAGATGTGTCATGTCAAGGTAGCTGGAACCTTTAATAAAATCTTGAGTGTGTAATCAAACCATCCTCTCCTAGTAATACTGCTTGTTTTAACAGTCTATCCTTTTCAGCATATACATGCTTCTGGATTTTGTCAATGACTGAAATTGTTGATTCAATATCTCTCTCTATGTCTCCCTCTCTTGGAGGAAACTCAAATTTATATTAAAAGAAGGATAAAATACAAAGGTCGATACAGATCCACAAAAGTGTCAGATTACCCCCTTAGAAGGATGGCAAAAGACACAAAAGATCCCAAAAAAGTGTAGGCTGTTCAAAAACAACAGAAAATCAGCTTAGAATAGCAGTCTTTCTCTTTTGCTTTTTACTTTATTTATTCTCTCTCTCTCTCTTTTTATTCTTCTTTTACGTAGACATGATGTGTATCTATATATATGAAAAATTCTTAGCTGCAGAGTGGTTATAAGAACTATGCCAAGGAGAGAAAAGAATGAAATAATTAATATTTAGAAGACAGAGGAAGTATGTTATTGAGATTAGATCTATATATAGTAGAAGGGATGATTGATAGCCAAATAAAGTTCATGGGTAATTGGATCTACTCTCTTAAAATGCCCTTGTTTCTCCTCTTGCTCTTCAAGTTTTGTGTATAAGAGATGAGACTACTCTGTTCTAATTCTGCTCATCTTTTTTCTTCCAAATCGGTATTATGACTGGGCTGGGCATAATTAATTTACATGCTCTTAGCAGTATCAACATATGTCTCTCAGGCCTTGTGCCATTACCTTCCCCTTATCTGTCACAATTAGTTTAGTCTTCGTTTATTGGTCTCATTATAAATTTGAATTTATGCGAAGTATTTTGCACCAATTTTCTATTCTTTGTCTCTAGACTACTTTCTTTTCAAGGTGAAAATATTTTCTGTAATTATCCCTCATATGCCTTGAGAAATGTTTATAGGCACTACAACGAACTCTAGAATTTGAGGATGAATTAGCAGAAAAA
Source organism: Boswellia sacra (assembly GCA_013180625.2). Taxonomy (NCBI): domain Eukaryota; kingdom Viridiplantae; phylum Streptophyta; class Magnoliopsida; order Sapindales; family Burseraceae; genus Boswellia; species Boswellia sacra. The sequence continues at coordinate 145,765 of SNVD02007983.1, read as the reverse complement.
TTTGGTGGAGGCAGCAGCAACAGAGAGATTGGTAGTGATATTGAAGAAATAGGTATAACAAAAAATAACAGTCAAAATGCATCGGATATTCGAAAGAAGTATGAAAAGAAGCTTGCTGCACATCAGGGAGGTGCAACTGAAGTATGCTTCATATATTCCTAATTTAGTTGAGAAAAAGTTTGTCCAATAAGTATTCCATGTTGTATTCTCAAGTCACCTATTCGTCCTTTTGATTCTCTGTTGGCAGGAAAAGGATGGAAATGCAGATTTGTCAGTGCCAGGAGCTGGGGTATGTATTTATATGTTTTACTTGTTCTTGTGTATAACTGGATGATGGTTCCTATTTAACATTAGAATGATCTTGGGCCATGTATGATTTCTGAATCTAAATCATACAATGGGGTGAAAGGCTTCTGTATTGGTTTCCTTTATTACTTTCCCATAAAGGAAGAAATTGTTCCATCTTCTACAAAAAGATGTACTGCTTCAATAACCTTCACAATTAAGCCATTTTTCTTTCACATCCGTGACCTTGTGTCACATCTGTCAGTTATTTAAGCTCTTTGCGGTTGCATTCGCTTCTAATTGATACTTCAACTGGAAAATGAAATATTAAAATTACTACATGACAGGGAACCCGTAACAAGAACAAACCAAAATGTAAACACTCACTCAAACAACCAATTCACACTCTTCTCTGAATAATAACTCAATTTATGAAAACAATCAATGTCTGAATAATGTCTGTATCAAGTCTAACAAAATAATAATGAAAACCTATATTTATACTAATCTAACCTTATTGGAATTTGAGTCAAATTAGGAAAGTCAAAATCCTTAATTGAGTCAAAATCCCTAAATCATAAAATTCCTAATTCAATTAAACTTTAAATAACTAAAGTATTGAAAAGACTAAATTATCCCTAATGTAAAAATAAACCATGCTACATCACTACAGTTACCAAGTGAGAACATGCCTCATTTTATAATGAATTTGATGTGGGAGTCATCCCTGACATGCTTAGCACTGTAAATATGTTCTAATTTAAGGTAGCAAAGTTTTCTTCTTCTGATTAAGATTAGAGGTTTTGGTCTTTTTTCAAACTTGAAGCTATAGAGATAGAGGTGGCTCCTAAAAGTTCCCTGTGTTGGTTAATTTGCAGTTCAACTTCCGAGGGATTATTTCTTCTTGCTTTGAGCCTCACTTGACAGTTTATGTAGAGCTAGAAGAGAAGACACTGATGGAGAACCTTGAGAAGCTTGTTCAGGTAGTTTGAGTATGATATATTTCACATTCTTGACAGTCTTGCCTTTATTTTGCTTCAATAATGCTTTCTTTATTATAGGATGAAACATGGGATATTGAAGAGGCCAGTCAGAATAATGTTCTAAATAGTAGCATGCAAGTAAGTATTTACACATCATTTTTCCTGTGCTCGCTTTGCATGTACAATGTGTCCTAGAAGTTTTGTATCAGAATTTGGGACTATTCTGATTCAAGCTTGGTATTTCAGTGAAAATTGTTGCACCATGGTAACTATTTATTAATTATATATGTCTATTTCTTAAAATCATGGTCGATTTTGCTCTTGCTTTCCAAATCTGTGATACCTGCTAATTAATTGGAAAAAAGTTCCTTTTTATTAAGTCTTTCAGAAACCACTTATACTAGTGTAGAAATGCTTGAAAAAGATTTAAAAAAAAAATTGCATTGAGTTGTTAACGTACTATGAATGTCTCTAATAAGCTATTAATATCTGTAAAAGCGATACCAAAATACTCTAGTTTAGTTGATCCTGTCTCTTGAACAAGTGTTTTTGCAGTCTAACCTAACTTATAATAGGATTCAATGGGTCTATTGTGTTTGGGGGAGTTGGGTGGGAGGGTTGGTGGGATTAGGTGGTAAAATGTTTATATTTGTAAATTAACAAAAATTAGATGTGTATACATACATACATAGTTTATATATGTATTATATTGTAATCCACATGTCCTGGTTCTCTGGTCTGGTTATGAGATCATTGAATGGGATCAAAAAATATTAGTTGGTTTATAGACAATTCAGAATGTATATTTTGTTATTTATTGATAAGTACATTTTAGTTCAAGTGGACCAGAGGTCCACTAAAGGAGCATAGAAAAAGGAAATGTAGTATAAAGAAACAGTGAGAGGAGAAAATTAAGAAACTCCAGCCTCCTAATCCTTAGGAAAAAGGCAAAAGTAATCCTTTTTTTTTTTTTTTTTTTTAACAGAGGCCTAGAAAGAAACGAGAAAGTTAGGCTTGCATCCTTTCCCCTAGAACGTTAAGAACTTATATTTTTTTCACACCAAATGATTCAAATGCATTATGATGTTCAGCAAATTATGAAATTACAAACCTCTGGAATCACCTAAGCAAGTTTAGCCTCGTCAAAAATCTTCTCAGTTTTAAAGCATCAGAACAGCGAATCAATAAATAAACAGAACATTTCAAATCCTTTCAACCAACTAGTTTGGAAATATACACACACCTGGCCTCCTTTCGTAGAAAATATAAAATGTTTTGATCATTCCATAAGCCGCCAAGCTCAAAGCATAAAAGAAACTGAGTTTAGAGAAAAGCCTTAGACATGTAGGTATCATTACAGGTTTAAATTCCTGCAAGAAATATCATTGGAAAGCTTGTTAAAGAAAATTTTATAATTCAAACAGCCTAAACATCCAAGCTTCTGGACCCAATGTTCCTCATTCGGAGAATCCAAATAAGATTCTCAGTTGAAGAAATAAGAGAGAATAACTCATGAACTGCTTCATTCTTCATATCTATAATGGACAAAAAATCTACCCAAAAGAATCATTAGAGAAAAACCAGTCTATATTCAGTAGAAAGTTTACGAGTTCTAGATAAAAGACAAGTTCTTGGATGTAATAAGCAGAGATATCTCTAAACTGACAACCTTCTGAACATTTGAGATTTTCTGATATTTTACACCATATTCTTCAAATAATCATAAAAATTGGATAAGACTGAAATATTACCTCTATGGCCTAAAGAACAAGCCTACAGCCGCATTAAAATCCTGACCATTATAGCAATGAATTCTTAGTACTTCATGGCACAGAAATCCATGAAATCTCCAGTTGTTTACCTGAAAAGATCACATTGCAAATTCCAGGCCCACCTTTTCTTTCTAAATCCAGAGCATTTTTTATGGAAAGGGATGAAGGAGGAGACTAAGATGTATCTTGCCAGTTGGAGATACCATTTGTCTTTTAGCTTATCAGGAGAGAGCCTTTCTATTAGCTGCCAATGTCTTTTCAAATTTTCTCCTTTGCAAATTTGGGTGTCGATACACTTATTCTGCTGTCTGTTTTCTTCTTAATTGTTAATCATTATTTGAAAATAAGATTTGAACTTAAGGCCTACCTGCCTCTTTGCCAATTTAAGAAAATTATGTTGGATAAAGTCTGAAATCCAAATAAAATCTGAATAATGACAGATCCTCTTAGCTAATAGTCGCATAAACCACCCCTTTAAGGGCGGTATGTTATAAAAAATTAAACCACACCTAATGTTTGAATAAATTTCAAGTGGATAATTAAGTTCGAATTTTTATTACAAACCACTGCTTTGCAGCTTTATTTCCTTAATATTTATTTTTATAGACACCCATCTGTGGATATTTTGCAATAAAAGATTAAAACTTGTTTATCTATGCAGAATTTGAGCTAACCTCATTGGTTGTTTTGAAAGTACTCCATCAGAGTTCAATAATTTCAGAAAATCATCTTTATTCTGGTTGATTTATGAATATCATAAGTTATTTAATGGTCAACTTGGTAATGTTGGACCCTTGCACATGAGTAGGCATGTAGAGCGCAAAAAGAACCTAAAAAGAACTTGAAAGATTGTAGTTAGGTTCTTTTGTATCAGCTTAGGTTTTTAGGTGAAGTGGTTACTTAGCAAGTAGGGTATGAAATTTAATTTTTCTAGAAGCATGGTCAAAATCCTCTCTTGCAGTTGTTCTTTGGATGCTTTAATGTATTTTTTTTTTTTTTTATATATGGGAAATTTGAAAGTTAATATCATTTGATAATTGTCATATTTTATGTATTTACATGGTTCTCCGTCGTCGTCAATTGCAGTTGTTTCTTATAATCAAGAGGAGCTTAAAGCGGTGCAGTGCTCTAACAAAAAGCAAAGCACTGTTCAATTTGTTCAAGGTGAATGCTTTAAATATTGTTTCTTGATATCCAATTCAAGTCTGTACATGTCATAAGAACTTTTGTAATATATCAAAACAAGATAAACAGGAAGTCTTGATAAACCTATTGCTCAAGCAAAAAAGTAAAAAATATCAGGTAGCATTTATGAATGCTTGCTGCAGCTACATGTTATAAGGACCTGAGAGCAAGAACCACTATTTTCTGTGTCTCATGTTTGAAAGTTGTGGAGAAGATGGATCATAAGCATGTCTTGATCTCCATTAGTTCCTTCTGCTGTAGATAAAGTACCTTTTATGTTAAGAGGGAAGAACTATTCTGGAATAATAAGACTATGGTTCCCAAGTTTTTATCCTAAGTTTATATCCCTAGTAATGTAGCTTGATGTATTAATGCCATGTGGATGTTGAATTAATGTAGTAGGTAATTGAATTAATGTGGCAGATGATATGACTTCCTACTTGACTGCCACTTCACTTGGGATATATGATAGAACTGTCAGTCATTCTCACACAACTCACAATAGCAATCACAAGAGTTAAGAGGTTAAATGATAAAAGTAGAGTAGAGATTGTAGGTAGAGATAGTTTTAGAAGAGAAGATATGCATTAATTTGGATAGTAGCAGGCTATTCAAGAGACCTGCAAGCACTCCCTATGAGACGGTTCCTAGCAACAAATTGGCTGAGTGCCTTTTTTCTACCTTTTTCCTCTCTTATATTCTCTAACTAACTTCTCTTTTCCCTAGACAAAAGTAACTAATTCCCATAGCACCCCAAACAACACAGCAATAACGGAAAAATAAAAAGAGAACAAAGAGAAAACCCCCTTAATTCAGCTAAATTAACAACTCTGCCCCTTATTTTTCATCTGATTTGTGACCTCTAGAATAGGTAAATCTCATTGGAGGTCTATCAATATACATTGGGAAGTAAACTCTTCTGTGTAAACAAGACCAGTAGTTAATCTGCTTATTGTTGCTTGACCAAGGTTGATGTCTCTTTCTTCTTGCTCAGTTGCTTATTTATGGATTATGCTTGGTAGCATGATTTCATGTGCATGTTGGTTTTTTTTCTTTTTTTCTTTTTTTTTTAATTTATAATTCCAAATGGATGAGAAACTGAAGAGTATACTAAGGAAATTTAAAAAGAATATTAGGTTAGTTTATGATTAGACATATCAGACTCATATCCATGGATTAAAGTTGCTGCTAATTAGTTTACCATTCCTTCATCACATAAGGAAAAATATAATTGGACTGTATCCCCTGTTAATCGTGATTCTTTTAGGTATTCCAAAAAGTTCTAAAAGCATATGCAACAAAGCTTTTTGTAAGACTACCTAAGGGTGGCACGGGAATCGTTGCAGCAGCTACGGGTATGGATGGACAGATAAAGGTATATCAGATTTGATTATTTTTGTTCACACTTTTTTTCCCCTTTTCAGGAAACTACTTAGTTTTTGCACCAAATACTGATTTTTGTATATGTTGTTTTTATGACAATCTTGAGAAGACATCTGACAAGGATGAAAAGTTGATTTGTTATATCGTGAATTCTGCTGAATACTGCCACAAAACGGTCAGTTTGTTTCTCTATCTCTGCTATTTCCTCACATTCATAATCCACTTAGTTTTACCCTGATTCAATCCAAATATTATGACATTACAACTAATGGTTAATACGGTATATGTCAAAGGTTTACTTATTAATATGTGCGCTGTTTATGAGTCGAATAAATCTCTCCTTGATCTGTATTTGTTGATTCTCATCGAATTAATGTGCAGTTTTATTCAATGGTTGGCATATATGTTTTCTTCTTTCAAAATAATGAGCTGGCATGCTGTTTATGCTATTGGTAATGATTTTGGTGTATCTTTAAGGTCGTGGAAGGTTGAAATATTTTATTAGGTCATTTATCTACTTGCATACCCTGCTGGTAGAAACCAGGAAACACTTAAAGAAGCTTTGTAACTTGGGTTTTCTATTTTGACAGTCTGGAGAACTGGCTGAAAGTGTGTCCAAAATAATTGATTCTCACTTAGCAGATGGGGTTGATATGTCTGAAGTTCAGGTGCTTGATTGTTTCCTAAGTTCCTTATGTAGTAATTCTCCTCTTCAGTTCTTAACCATTCACATAACCTTGCAGGATGAATTTTCAGCCGTCATAACAAAAGCATTAGTAACCTTAGTTCTTGGCCTGGAGACTAAATTTGATGCTGAAATGGCTGCAATGACACGTGTTCCATGGGGTAGCCTTGAAAGTGTGGGTGACCAATCAGAGTAAGATGGTTTTTTTAAACCTTCAACTCTAATTAATTGAACCTCAGAATTTTCTGCATATAACTGTATCCACTTTGTTTCAGGTATGTCAATGGAATCAATATGATCCTTACTAGCAGCATTCCTGTACTTGGAAGCCTTCTTTCACCCATTTATTTTCAATTCTTCTTGGATAAGGTGATTTTGAGGAAGATCACATGTCTGATGTTTATGTTCTGCATCTCAAATTTTCATTTTGGTTTTATATCATTAAAAATTATTGGATTGGGTTTACGTCATGGTTGGTTTCTGTTACTTCCTTGATTTTTAATTTCTTTTAATATAGCTTTTATGTTTATGTTATATACATATGTGTTTGCGTGTTAGTGTGTCTGTAGGGAATGAATATTTTAACCAAAAAATTTTGATAAAAAACTAGACACAAGTTTCTATCCATTAATCCGCAAAATCCAATGATTGAGAAGATTTTGATGAGTTGGTATTAAATGCAACTTTTTGGCTTTTAATCTCAATCATTGGATTTGGTGATTAAGGTTCATAAATTTATGTCAATAAATTGTGTCAAAAGATTATGCATTACACATACATGGTATGTTTTGATGCCTTGTATCTTTTTGATGCTTCAGTAATGGCCCTCCATGGATTTGCCTTGTATCTTTTTGATGCTTCGTGTTGGGAAAGCATCTTATATTTGTAAAGTGGCAACATTAATCACTCATTGCATAGTTGATTTTTTGTTCATTGAGAATTATAATCCCTCCTGGTTTTGGTCATTCTTCAGAAGTGTGAAAGTTTTATTATATTTGTCTTCTGAAAGTCATAAAGTTGGCAACATTGTGCCAAAGTTTTTTCAATGTATACATTCTTGAGAGGATTTCTATCAATTGTACAGTAGCTCATTGTCCTTTTATGTTATTTCTGTGCAGTTGGCATCATCTCTTGGTCCAAGATTCTATGCAAATATTTTCAAATGCAAGCAGATTTCAGAAACCGGAGCCCAACAAGTAATGACCATTTTCAATGTTCGAGTTTGTTGTCTACTTTTAAATTTAGTGTGTTAGTATCTAGAATGATTGACATTATATCATATAACCATGGCTTTGAAAGGCGCTTCGGCTAGTACGCAAGTCCTTCAGGCATATTTTTAAGAGGAGTGTTTTCTCTTTCTTGTGTCTCAACTCAAAGATCTTTAATTAATGCTTATTTTAATAAGTTGCAGGATTGCACTTTGACAGTTACCTTATTTTGAAATATGCTTCATGCACTGAAACAGAATCCATATACTTGTTCCTTTTTGTTAACATTTTTCATTTCTAGAAGTTTTATGGTCTTATTTGGCATATGTTCACGTTAAAAGAGTCACAAGCTTCGTTTCACTTTGAAAATTCCCTTTTATGATGTTCTTGAGTGGCTTGCCTACCGTTTAACTATCTTTTCTTAAGTTCCTTTTGTATTATTTTTCAATGTTAGTACCATTTGAGAGCTGTTGACAACAAAATACATGAGATTGAGTATCTGTTGTATTCTGAACGAGAGTTTCTGAAATTACTTCTTTTTCTGGCAATTATTATTTTTACTTGTCATTATCACAAATTGAACTTTAGACATCCTTTCATGATAGGAATAATGGTTATATGTAGTCTCAAGTCAATGACACCACAGTTTTTACACTTCTTGCACTATTTTTAGACCATTGGATCAACACAATGGACGTTTGAGATTGCATCTTGAATTTGTCATTTGAACTTGTATTAATTATCATACTAGATTTCATCTCAACCGTCAAAAGTTGTATGAAATAATGGTAAAAAATAATTTAATAAGTTGTGTAAAAAATGTGTTGTCGTCAATCTTTTCCTTCGTCATGCAAAGACTCAAAAAGAAGTTGTCTGCTACTGGTCATGCCTTATAATTTCGTAATTTACGGGCAATGATCTTTGTGATTCATTTATGTACTGTAGTTGTATGTGACTGGCTGTGATCCTATTGCAGATGCTATTGGATACTCAAGCTGTAAAAACTATTCTTCTAGACATACCTACTCTTGCTCGACAGGTGAGTTAAAGCACTTAAAAAAAGATAAGAGTCAATTGTTGATTCTAGTTCACAATAAATTTTTCCTCGATTGTTTATAATTGTTGTCATCCTCATCATCACTACTGTCACATTATTTCAAGGCTACTATTAGTGATCACACTATTTTTGGCGTGGCATTTGTTTGACTCTTGTTGTCATTTATAAAGTTGTTTATTTTTCTTTGTGGGTAATAATTTGTTTTGGTCTATCTAAAATATTGTTGTTTGTAATAACTAGAACTTCCCAAAAGCAACCAAATTTTCTAGTATGAAGCTACGTTTTGAATTAACTTTAATAAATTGCTGACTGTTATATCTGATGCTTTAGTAGGTAAAAATTTGAACCATGTTGATGTGTGAGGCATGAACTGATTGCTCTATGGGATTAGTATAGATATTTATGCATTTCATGTTGAAATATGTGATGTGTGGAAGTCCTGAGTTTCCTTTTGCCTTCGTCAATTTAATACTACTGCGGATTGAGCATTATTCAGTTGGATTATAACTTCTTAAACCTCTCCAGTCTCCAGCACCATGTTTTTTCCACTCTGCTATGTTTTGTCCTTTGAATGAAATCTAAGAGTGTTCTGGTTCAAGTTGAAGAAAGTACTGACTGGTATAGACAGTCGGGTCCTGAGGACATATTTTTTGTTCAAGAGGAATGATGAAGAGAATGGATGTTAGTGGCTTAATTGGTTGGCATGGTATCTGAGATGATATGATATTGGGACAACCGAATCTCGAATAATGTCATGTAGATTGATGAGAAAATCGCATTGCTTCAAATGATTTCAACAATAGTTTTTAGTTTCTAGTTCTAAGTTTTCTATGCCCTTTTGTGATTTCATTGCAAATCCATGGAAGAATAATTGTTAGGGCTTTATTTTTTCAGTTATAAATTGCATCTAATCCTCATTCGAATATGGAAATATAAAAACAGTTTATTTCTTTCCCTGATACAGACATCCAGTGCTGCTAGCTATTCAAAATTTGTAAGCCGTGAGATGAGCAAGGCTGAAGCACTTTTGAAGGTTTGTGATCAAAGACTGATAGGTTTCCCACTAAAGCAGTCTTCTTATTGTTCTCAGTTCAAATCATTGCTTCATTTTATAGGTCATACTATCCCCAGTTGATTCTGTAGCGGATACATATCGTGCATTGTTACCAGAGGGAACACCAATGGAATTTCAGCGTATTCTAGAGCTCAAGGTTATAGTCAACCATCACCTGCTTTTTTAATTTCTCACAAATATGCTATGATATTAAATTTGATATTGAATGATTTAACCTGCAGTGAGATAATTATCTTGACCTCAGAGTTTCTCCTAAAATACAGGCAGGCCTTCCTTTAGTTTAAATTTTTCTATTAGAACTTCTCTTTCTGCTGTTTTCCCATTTCTTTCTCTTTTGTGAGACCCATCATGTTGACCAGATTACTAGAAGTAGAATATTAAAAATTAACTAGTATTCATGAGCTGTTCCAACTGTGTTATTGTGCAGTACTGTAGTGGCCTAAATGACTTAAGTAATAAAATATAATTAAAGGGTTTACATATTGATTGCTTTATGCGACTCTTGAGTCCTCTGTATTACGATTTCATTATGGTGTTAATTAGAACATGGGATGTGCAGGGGCTTAAAAAAGCGGATCAGCAGACTATACTGGATGACTTCAACAAGCACGGGCCAGCAATTACACAACCTTCTATCGCGCCATCAGTTGTCCCATCTGCCCCTGTTGCTCCTGCAGTTCCAATGGTTACAAACGCTGCTTCAGTTGGTTTCATTGCTTCACGTGAAGATGTGCTAACCAGAGCAGCTGCACTTGGCCGAGGGGCGGCCACAACCGGCTTTAAGAGGTTCCTTGCTCTAACTGAAGCTGCCAAAGACCGGAAGGATGGACCTTTCAGGAAGCTCTTTAACACATGACATTTTCGAAAACTAAGATTGTGGTACAGTTTTTATTTTGGTGAAAAAGATAAATGGAACCATTTTTTTTTTTTGTAGATAATATATATTATGTTCTTTCAGCAATTAATTTTTTTGCTCTTCCCCCTTCTCTTATTGGCTACCATCTTTTGTAATGAGGCTGAGATTACAGGCCTGATCGTGCCCAAGAGTCCCATGTGATGTAACGCGGTCTGACGAAAACTAAAATATTAAGCATGAATTGGAGAAAATTTTGCGGGCAGTCGAAGCGTGTTTTGGTTGTTTGTTTTGTTTCTAATTGGGTCATAGAGTGAAGCATTATGTGTTAAAGTAGTATATGGTGTTGAACATGGGATTGAAATAGTATTAATTTTTGGATTAGTATTTAGAGAAGATAATTGCGAAGTGATTGAGATGCTAACTCAATAGCCTTTCGATTCATGATTTCAATTATTATTATTATTATTATTTCCGGATAATATTTGATTGGTATAACTTCAAACTTCAGTAGAGACTGAAAGTCATGAAAGCCTAACTAAAGTAAGAGACTTTTGTACACGATACTATAAAAATTAGAAAAACAAGTAAAAAATAGCAAATCCCGAGTTGAATTGATTGATGTTGGACAAATGTTGAGCATTTATTGAATCGGCCAATAATGTTAGATGTTTGTTAAACAATAGTTGTGTTGAGTTTTGCAAATACATTTGTATTTAGAAATCTGCAGGTAAGCTTTATAATTGATAGCAAATGTGGGGCTGGGCCATGACACTAAACTTGGGTTAAAAACAGAACTTCATTTTTTCGGCATTCACTGCTTTTGAATATCAGCAAGCGAAGTCAGTTTGCTAAATGTACGAAGAATAAACATTTTTTAAAGAACGGGTGGACGCACGCTAACAACTCCTTTTTATTAATGTTCTCACAGCAAAATCTTTTGCCCTCATTACAATTAAGTATAGATTATGAATAACGGAACTACTCTAGTTTTCAACAACCGTTAAGGATTAAATTGTAATATTTGCTTACTCCCCACACAAGCAGATTTCTACGGTTAAAAATTTTATAAGGAAAAAACAAGTGATATTCACAGAATTTTTTTTTCCATCCATATCTTATTTAAGAGTTAAATTACAGATCCATTGTCATATATATAAGCATCAGAGTTATAAATAAAATGAATTATTTTTTGCTGTACAAATCTCTATAAAAGATTTAAAAATGCACGCTGATGTTCCAAAATTTATCAATGGTTTTCCTTCACTTATAAACAATCCTGGTTATATGATAACACACCGTCCTGCACCAAATGCTTTTCGCTTTTCCTCTTTTGCTAAAAAAATAATAAGAAAAAAATAAAAATAAAAATAAAAAGACAGTTTTACAGTTGAAATCAACTAATATCTCATCAAATCATCTCACATCCAATTCTCATTTACATTCATTTAGAAAGGAAAAAGAATTATGATTGCTACAGTTTGTAACTTGCCAAAACCATACACCTACCAGCATAATGTCAGAGTAAGGGACGAACTAAAATTTTCTTGTTCGTTCAGCATCATCTCTTACTGAATCTTTGGTTTTTCAATCTTCACATAAGGGAAACATCCCATTAAGTGAACAACTTTTGGATTCCATCCCCGCTGTTGAGCACGACAAAACATCAAGAATGTGTTTGCAAAATATGAATTGAATCCCATGAATATGTGCCACAGCGCATGACCCTGGGGATTAATATACCAAGCAGAGATCTTCTGACAGAAAACGCGATCAAACAGCCAACAGAGGCTTCCTAGTATTATGGTGCCTAAATATAACTTTGCAAGCCGCTTAGCAGACACATCAGTTGTGTGGATGTAGTACTTGTACATCCGAGGGATGCAAAGAAGACATAATATCGCATAGTGTATCTTGAAGCCAATTCCAAAACGTAACAGTGCATGTGCAACTGCAAATGCAGCTCCATAAAGAAACAAGAAGGTGGGCATTGTACTCCTATAATGCCAATCTGGTGAGTAAAGAATGTAGATATACAGGAGCATTTCCCACACCATGGGTGTTTCATCACCTTGCTGTTGCCTGAAAAAAATTAATCAATCTCTATTATTTAGATCAAGATGGCAAATGGACAATCAACCCACACGATATCAAGCACTAATTGAATTTATCCTAAGATGAGTTCTAAATAAGACACAAGTTTCCCAAGTTTTGCAATTTCCACGCATTCTCAATTCCCATCTCTACTCTCAAAGAACTATGGAAAAAGAAAAGTACGTATAAGACACAAGCACTGCAAACAATTAAGATAAGCTAAAATTCACAGCACAAACAATTCGCAGAAGTTATGCTTCTTGGCATCATATCGAACTCACCCTCAGGAGGCTTATCCAAAAGATTTAGCAAACTAGAAAGACATTTCAAATGTTTTATACACCCTTTATAAAGTCAAATGCAGTGAAGGAATAATACTTTTTTGAGTACCAATTTAATGCACACTTTTCTGTAACATCAAAACTCTGAATGGTTACTTAAAGCTTTTGCTTTTGGACTGATTCAATTAAGTCCCTCTAAAATTGTAAACATTCATTAATTTTTCCAAAACTGTTTATTTACATATTTCCTCATATTATATAAAATATTCGAAACAAATGTTTACCAGAATGTGGATCATAAAGCATGCATCACATTCCACTTGCAATAAGAAGACAACTTTTCACCTCCCTTTTTCTTTATTTTTATTATTATTTTTTTTAATAGTCAAAATGACATAACTCTAGGAATAGCTTCTCTATATATTTAGCAAGTAGCATCTCCAATTTCAGAACTTGTAAACATCGGGCATGCAACCTAAGTTTCTTTCACCTAAGTTTCTTTCATGTTCCAAGAAACAAGCACAAGATCATATAGATCGAAATGAAGACAGATATGTCATATTATGGTTTATACTACAGAGTTTAAATACATTAATGATTTAAAAAGCCACACCTACAAATGCTGAGGTCCAGAATAGCATTGCATTTCCTTCAATCACTCAAAAAATCACGTTGAATGAATGAAGAAGATCATGAAAGTTCAAAATGATTTCAGCACTAGAAGATGAAGTTAAAATCCCTTTTTGTTAAATAGAGTAATTGAGTAAGCAATTTAAGTAACAAACTATTCAAATGCAATGCATGAAAAGGAAATGAATTTATCTAATTTATTTCCTAACTATGTTCAATGCTGTTATTACAAAGGTGCCGATGCTTTCAACTAATTAGATTAAGAAATTGTGCGCTTATTTATTGTCATAGCAGATAAAGCAAACATAAGAATACTTACACACGCTGCAGTGTGGCATGGTATAGCATGCTCCCAATGCCAAGTATCATATTAGATATGTGAAGGACACTAAACCTCTTCTCAAACCGCTGTCTCAAGGCATTTATAAGCCCAATAAATGCCAAAAGAACGCCTGGTATATTTGACATTGTGTTGAAAAACTCTGCAATATAAGAAGAGTAGACATAATTTCTCTCGCACCACTCAGCTGAAGTGACAGGACCCCAGAAGCTTGATAGTCCATCCGCCATTGCTCAACGAATATCCCAAAGTGTATGAAACTCAGTTCAGACACCTTCTGCTATGATAGTACTGAGTTCATCAAAGCTGGAACCTGCAAAAAGTACTCTTAAGAGACGGATTTAATTTATACCATATAAACAAAAGTTCAACCAGAATGATGCTACAATATATATATATATTGCAACTAGTCGGGACAATGCATAGAACCTATTCCAGTTTCTTAAGGAAATAATATTTTTTTTCCTTCTTTATCAGTTAGGATAAAGCACAAAAAAAATGAAGAATTAATTGATGCAAAATGATTATGTTGGGAGAAAATTTTGAGTTGTCTCATACCAAAGGGAATTAAATCATCAGTTTGTGTAAGAATTTCAAACCCCCATAGCTGAGGACCCTACAAGTGCATTCCAATAAAGAGAACACTTTTACTTGACACTACTAATACATTAGTTTATAGAAATTGCAAATATAATGTTAACATACAATGTGTTACACAGGGTTTTTCTTCTTTTGTTGACATTTGCTGTGTTTCTGTAATTTCTTTCTTCATCAGTATACGTGTTTTGAAGTTTCCGATAATTATAAACTATAAAAAAATATAATTATAAAAAAAAAAAAAAAGACGGTGCTGCATTGAGGCTTGTGCATCCAAAATCAAAGATTTTGCCTAAAAGGGGTTGAGTTCTTTTAAACATAAAGCATTTCCAGTAGCCCGGTTTCACATGATAAGCAGCATTTAAGAATTTCCTTGAGTACTGCAATAGCATAAGGATCCTACACAAGCAAAACCTCTTTCAAACTCATTACTACTGCACCAGCTAAGCATTTACAAAAAGTTTTCCTCCCCAAGGACAAGAAGTTATAAATGATCAAGTGTATGACAGGATGACTGTTTCCTCTGGAACAAAAAGATCAAATTCATATTCTTCAATGTTCTCTGCACCTAGAAGTTGCTCTTCTTCCAAAGCTGAAGGCTAATTGAGATGTCTGTATCTGTTTGTTAATGCTAACAGATAAAAGGATTTTTTGGAGGAAGGATTAGACAAATAAGCCAATTAAGAGTATGTCATTCTTCAAATTTATATTATAAATTCTTCATTTCAAAAAATAGAGCAAAATGTCTAAATAACTACGGTTCTTCACATCCTACACAGAGTTTAGTTCCACCAAAGCTATTCCTAAATACTATAACATGATATTGCAGAAGTAGGATGAATTTATGATGTGTCTTTATTGGTGTTACCAGTATGAAGCAAGAGCCACCATAAAAGGATGTTCAACACATGATTCATTCACTGCTCCCCTTTTCTTTGGAAAAGATCTAACTATTAGTCACTTAATTAGCAGAAGATCAGAATTAGTTTCCCTAGATTGCACTTAAAAAAAAAAAAAAAATCATATTTCCTCCACTGCGTATACTGTGTAATTTGGAGCAAATTTTATTTCAACCAAATTTGACATTTTTGGATACTTTTAAGTAAAATTTCAGAAAAGGCTCAGCAGGAATAATTACTGGATTGATGAAGCCAAAGATCATTTGTAAAGAGTTCTACCATGTAGTACTGTTAAAATTTTTTTTTTCTTTTTGGTGGGGGGTGGGGGGGGTGGGGGGGTGTGGGGGGTGTGGGGGTGGGGGGTGTGTGGGGGTGTGTTAGGGGAGGGAAAGGAGGGAGAGGGGAGGGGGGATGGTGGTGTTGGTGTGGGGGATGCAGGCGCGGCGGGCGGGGCTAAGAAGCAGGGAAAAATTATATTTATACAACAAAAAAGGAATAACAAAAGGAAGGACTTGCTGACAAGACAAAAAGGCTATTATTGTTAAAAAAGTTCAGCCAATAAATCAATGCAATTACCATCATACTGGAATAGCTAAAATTCTTCAATGAACCCTGCATATAAGCTCCCTACAATAATACCTCAATGAGCTATTCAAGTCTGAATATTTTAAATTATGGTCTCTCTTGCCACATAAAATTCATAATCATATAAGATTTTTTTATTACTTATATATCCCCTTAAAGGCCCAAAACAGAAAAAGGTCATCGAATTTTGGTGATCTTGGATAGTAATAAATTTTTGTAAGTTGGCTAGAAATATTGTTTTTGAAGTAGCACTTCCACAGCTTCAAAAAGCTCATGCATTTTATGCTCTGACAGAATCCAAAAATATAAACCAAATAATGCTTAAGAAAGTACAAAAAGGAAATTCAAGATCCACAGCTTCTAAGGCAGAAATTGACAGACATTGAAGTATGGAACAATGTGAGATGAAGGACCACAATCTCTTGTGACAATCGTATAATTTATCTTCTTACAGGAAGAGGGTATTACGAATTTAGGAATTCCATATACAACTACTTTAAATTTCATAGTTACAGGAAACAAGACTTAATGTTTTATAAAACACTTTAGGATGAAGATCTACAACAAATACAAAATTACACATTGCAAATGTAGGACGGTAGAATATGATTCCTTTATAGCACAAAATATGGTCCGATAACCCTAATTTTAAGTCTACCATAGCTAACCGGTAACTCAAAAACATGAACAAATCCCAGCGCATATTTGAGATGATACAAAACACCTAACAGATTTGAATCCCATCAGAGCACCAAAAGACCCTCATCAATAGCCCAAACTACAAATGCTAAAAATAAGAACTACAGCACCATAAGATATTCTACAACTATAAGAAGCTGCAAGCAAACTTGTGCTTCAAAAACCCTAACCAATCAACAAGCAACAGTAACCAACTACACAGTTAACACTACAAATCCTTCAACCCCACTAGCCGAATTCCATTAACCAACAGAAAAAAATTAAAAAAAAAAATCTAAACGGCACCGTATTAATTTTAAGAATCACCAGCGACAACCACAAGCTTAAGTTTGATTATGCAATAGCACAAACACTTGGGGTACATAAAAATAATGCAAGCTCGAACAAGCAAAGAAAGTGGGAGAGCACCAAACTGACCTCTAGCCAAACAAAGTCCCAGATCTACTCTACTTTCCAATGAAAATGGAAAACCTCAAATTCTGATTCTTCTCTCCAGAAAACAGGACAAGAGGTGGAGGCGCGTGCGTGGAGTGGCCGTTGGTTTGATTAACAGAGTGAAATGAGTGGGAAGGAAACGTCGCCTTTTCTTTTAACAAATTGAGAATGCGTTTCTACAGCGCGTTGAAGTCGCGTGTGACGTACGCTCAGGTGCCTTCCTCACTGAATGGGGAGGATAATGGTTTGGTTTGAAATCGAAATCGAAACCCTACTTAACCACAAAACAACAATTGACTCTTCCTCCCTTTTCACTTTCGTGCTGCCTGCTAATATTACTTCAATTATTTATTTGTTTATTTATAATACTATAAATTGTAAAAAGTAATAATAATAAGTTGAAAGACTTTTTTATAGGTTTTAGCAAAATTTTGAATTTTTTTAATTATCTAACCGTTCTCTAAGAAAGCATAATATCGTATAAAACTTTATTTTTTAATTTTAGGCGTGTAAAGACATAAGGTTCCGCAACAAATTAGCGTATCACTTTATACATCAACAATTTACGAGTAATATTATTCTTATAAATTATCTATATAATTTACTTCTATATATTAATATATCATAATTTTATTAAATAAATAAATTTCAAATTTTAATTATCATTCAATAATATCATATATTAAAATTAAAATTATTATCATTATTATAAATTATAAAAAATAAAAACTTAAAAGACTTTCTTTTAGATTTTAAAAAAATTTTAAATTTTTTTAATTTTCCAATCAATCTCTAATAAAGCTTAACATTTTATTTGTATAACAATTTCATCCTTTAATTTTTAAAAGTGTAAAGTCATAAGGCTTTGACCTATTAGCATATAATTCGACAAATCAATAATGTTTAATAATTGTTTATTCAATAATATTATACTTACAACCTTTATAAAATCCAAACTCTATAACCTAATATAGCAGTCTATATGATAAAATTCACTAGAAAAATAAAAATAAAAGAGAATGAGATGTAGATATATCTCCAATAGAATTTCACCATGTAGATTGTCATCTCAAGTTATAAAGTATGGATTGTATAGAGTTATTAAGTCCAGTATTACTGTTAACCCATTACTAGGCAAGTTCACTTGAAAATTTAATAAGTTGTTAGTCAATAGAAAAAATAGTTTACTTAAAATTTAAACTAATTTCAAAGGCTTTTTTTTCGCATTTTCTTAAGAAGATTTTTCTTAATACCTTTTTTAAAATTATTTATAAAATACTAATAAGGGAATTAATTAATATAATTATAATAGGATATGATTAATAGGGTATTCTTTACATTTTGCTTTTTGCTCCCATCTTTCTTTCCCTTCAAGAAGATCTCTTTTCTTTTAGGAATTATATATAAAGACTATACAATTAAATTAAGAAAAAAATTATTTAGAATGATTTGTTTAACTTTTGTTAAGGAGCTCTTAACATGAAAGCAGATTGGGTAAGAGGATAGGAGAGATTTGAGAAAATTGTATAATCAAAGCAAGAAAATAATAATTACAAGATAATAACGTTGAAGAGGAGATGAACGGGAAAGAAAGGTAGAAAAGGAGGAGACAGTATCTAAAATATTAGGTGAAAAATGGTAATTCACTTAATTCTACAAGACCAAGATAAAATTTAAAATGGTGAAACATGAATTGGTTGTTAGATTGGACGGTAAAATTATATGTCCTTCAAAATAATACTCTTTAATCTTTATATCTATAATTTTAATTATGATTGTAAACGTAACCTTACTTTTTTAATGATATATTATTATTTACTTGACATTATTATTATTTCAATAACTATATTATTCTATCATTTTATTTAATGAATGTTATATCATTTACATCACCTGGAATAGAATAATAAATAATTTTTTTAGAATAGTAATATTAACTTTAAGATTAATACTACACCTACAATCCATTTACAATTAACCCTTCCTACAACTTGAGTTGGAAAAATCAAGTATAATTATCATGTCATACTTTGTGACTTTATTTATTTATTTTTGTTTTTTAACTCATATATGTCAACTTAGGTCTATTTATTAAGTATATATCATTATTTTGAATTTTAAAGAATCAGATATACTCTTACCTAATTTTGTAATTATAAATGTTAAATAAACTAATGTAGGTAATTTTTTTGAAATCTTTTATCATTTTTTGACCATTTTTTTATTGTACCCTTTTAACTTAACATTGATCTAACGAATTTTATATGTTAAATAAGTCTTTTTTAGTTCGTTTTTATTTTAACGAATGGAACTAAAGATAATGGGTGGAATTTTTTAGATGATAATAACCCTTGTAAAAATGAACTGTCCATAGTAAATACATAAATTTACATACAAGTTTAATATTATATGTTAAATAAAGTAACAAAAATTTATCAAAAGATCTTTGCAAATCTTGACTGTGACAATTGTGTAAATTATTTTTAGACGCTCTCCCAGAAAGATATGCTAAGAAGTTCAATATAATAAATAATAATATTTTCAAACTACTTAATAAAGTTGAAGTCATTTACCATATGTTATACTTACAAAAGTTTACTTCGCAACTTGATGTGACAGTGACTTGGTTGGATTAACATCCTCTTCTCTCATCTAATTTTTAGAGAATTTAATGTCATGTGTGTCGCATATAATTTATAGTTAAAATTTAATTATTTAAGTTATTCCTCTCTTATAATAAAAACATGCCGTTTTGAGCCTTAATTAATATTCTAGAAAGAAGCGATGTTTTCCCTCCTACACCAAATTCTTACTCTTTTGATTTCTTTTACAAGAATTATAGTTGACAATACTCTATGATCTGAATTGCTTGAAAAATCAGTAAAAGTTCATAGGAGGACGTATAGGATAATCAGACCTCACCAATGAGACATGTCTTCTAAGTTCCCGCTAACATTGGCAGTTGCCTAGAGAGATGCTGAAGATGATGCTACTTGGAAACTTGCCTTATCACACTCTTGAACTCCCTTAAGAGGATAATTGTTTTCTTTATAAAGTCTGAATTTGACTGATTCTTAGACATTTAAACATTTGGAGACGTTTGTTTTTTTTTTTTTTCAGCTTAAGTCCGAGAGTAAAATAATTTTATAAGAATACAAAAAGCTAAATTTTATAGCTTTTATCTTAATGACAACATTTAAATGAATTCTTTAGTTTATCGTTCCAAAATGCCCTTATTAATTTTAATTATTTCTAATTTTAAAAATCATTTTACTTGTTATTTGTCTTTCCCTATACCCTTTTATGGTAGCTCTTTCTCCACAACAAATTTGTCATCATAATTCTTCATCAAAAATTTCAAGCATTTAATTAATTTTTATTTTTTTCTTATTTTATTCTTAGAATAATTTTATGAATAATCATTTGTTGTTTCTTTTTTTATTATTATCTATAAGATATAGTAATTAACAGTATTCTTTTTATGGTACCAAAATAACTTCGTTTAAATTTTGTAAGATTGACTTTTGCAAATGTTTTTATAACATGTAAAATGTAGAACATATACGATATTCAATAAGGGCAACTACAAAAATACTAAAGTTTTCATATGTTTTCAATTATTAAAAACAATCAATTTAAGACATATTATCAAAGCAAACATATCATTCAAATATTTGTATTCAAACCTATTAAAGTTTAAGTCAAATTTAAACCCATTCAAATTTCAGATAAAAATAAATAAATAAAGTCCCCTTACTCTTTACTTGTTATAGGGATCACGTGAAAGATGATGCACAAAGATTAGGAAAAATTACAAAAATGACCCAAATTGTAAAGCTGAGTTGAAAATTGACCCACTTATGAGAAATTCAGATGTTATGACCCTTTTGCCTTGGAAATTATTTCATTACCTTTCTCGAATGGACTGTCGGGAAACAAACACAAAATCTGATACTCAATGAATGTCTGCCACTCGACAATAGACATCCAATGACAAAAATCCCAGACTAGACAATAGACATCCCACATCCAACGATAGATAAAAGACATCCAATACTCAACAATAGATATCCGACACTCGACGAAATCATATCTGACGCTTAACATCTTTAACCTTCAACATTCTCAACAAAAATAGTCATTTTTTAAGCAATTTCACCCATTTTTCAAGCAATTTCACAAACTACAAACTCTTTTAACGATTAAAGAAATTTACAAACTCAAGATTTAAGCATATCAAACCCTAGAAATCAAATTGAAAATCATAAACAACTAAAAACAAAATTGCAACTTTTGCTAAGGGCATTGGGGTAATTCCTCAAGCAAAAGGATCATAACATCTAAATTTTTAGAGTCAAATCCAATTTTCAACTGGACTCCCAAATTTGGATCTATTTTCATAATTTTCTCTAAAGATTCTCCACAGAGAAGATGCTTGAGATGATGTTATTTGGGAATTTGTTATTATTTGGAGATAAAATGTTTGCATTTTGAATTATAAAATAGAAGGAAAATAAATGATTAAATCCTATCCCTTAATAGAATTAAGTGTCACATGGCGGTATCAGGTTCGAACTCTTTCGATGGAGCTTAAAAGTTTCACCCTTCGTTGACTACCGGGTTTTCGCGTTGGGAAGCATCACAGTTATCCCAAAAAAAGAGTCATATGGCAGTAAATCCTTAAAATATTAAGTAAAATTAGGTGAGCAGAAGATTCAACCCCAAAAGTTATTGCACAATTATCTTAAGGATATGAAAAAAAAAAAACAAATGTAGAATTTGGTGGCAAGAGTTAAATTATATAAAATTGGCCATAACCATACTCAATTCTTAGAGGGTTATCTACCCTCCTACTTATTGATTGTAAAAATGAGAAAGTAATGATGCCGATGAAGTGTAAAGAATACCCTTAAAAAGGTACTCCATCTTCGATCCTCACTAAGGTTGTGTTTGAAAGATCGGATTGGACTAGTTTGAACTATGTATATATATGACTGTCCTGTGTTTGTAGTATGGAACGACTATATTATTTATATAGTAATTTGAAAAAACTCAAAACTTAAATATAAATTAATTCAATTTGATTTAAAAGCTAACCAGTATTTATTTTTTTTATAACAATAAATTAATAAAAAAATTTTAATATGTATATATTACTTAATATGAATTTCAAATTTATAATTTAAAGTATTGATTATCTGCTAATTATTAATAAATTATATTGAAATAATCAAAATTAATGTTAGATAAACAAATGAAATATTTAAATATAACTTATTCGTCAAATATTTTACATTATTATTCAGTGTTAATAAATATAAAATTTGATTTACATAATGATGATACTAGTTAAATTATAATGTCATAATTTCATTAAATTATTGGTTATACAATTATAATATGAGATATAAAATTCATATTATTTAAAAAATTGTTTGTTTAATATAATTATTAATGATGTGTGTAAGAACCAATTATTGTATAGTAATATTTAATTAATAGTATTTTACTTATTTATTAATTAATCATAATTATGTAAATAAGGAAAAAAAAAAAAAGAGACTTAGCCGTTTTGTATTACTTGATGACATATGATGGGGGAAAAGATGAGTAGTGGAGACATATACATGACTTGATCATTTGAAAAATTAATTTTATATCATTGCATCACCTAGAATCAATTAGTAGCAATTAATGTTTAAAGAGAGAGAATCAAATGGAAGGAAGAATAAGGCTTTCAATTTCATACGAGAAATAAATATAATATAATATGATATGCAGTGCCAGTCTAAACCAAAAATTGGACGAATTAATCAGTAAAAATTTTCAGAACTGGCCCCATTCGGTGAGCCTTTTTAAAAATAACATTGCTCTCCAAAATTTTCAACACAATACCATCAGGACAAAAAATTACAACAATACCCTTTTTGCAGTAACTTTCTCTAACTAACACTCTAACCACCACCATAACTCTCGTTCTAACTCTTCCCATGGCTAAACTAACTCATGATTAGGAAAAAAAAAAAGAGTAATGCTACTCATACAAACTATTTATACAAACTTACATATACAAACTGATGTGGCATCCCTATATGATTGCCATATCACCCATGTTAATTAATGTAATTTATTATTAATATATATTTATCAAATTACTGCATTTATTTATCAAATCATATTATGCCACGTCAGTTTGTATAGGTGAGTTTGTATAAGTAGTTTGTAAGAGTAGCATTACTAAAAAAAAAACAATTTTAACAATATAAATATTGCATTCCACAATTTTAAACTTTGAAAAAAGCAAAAATTCTAGTTTGAAAGCTTTGGAAAGACATATAAAGGTAATGTGCCTCTCTAACTCATCTCTAAATCATCCCTTTTGATTTTTAGCATGATTTAAAATGTTAAAATTCATCTCACATGTATAAAAATAGACGAGTAAAGATTGGAATAGAGTTTTATATAGTTGGCTTAAGCAAGTCGTTGTGTGAAAATCGCGTTTTCTATAGTGGTAGTCGTTTCTAGGCTTGGAAAACTAGCAATTCGATAGTTAGTCTAACTCTCATCAAACTCATGTTGAATTGTCAAAGTCTCGTCAAACTATAGCCTACTTGTCGAACACCTATTAAACAATAGTGTTGAATTGTTAAAGCATTGTCGATACTAATGCAACTGTTCGACACCATACCTGTTGAATTATCGAATTTTTTGACAGAATTGCATTTTTTTTTGGCATATTATGAGGCCATGTTTTTGGTTTTTAATGTATTTTCACTAATTTCTAAACATGTTGAATGTGCTGATGGAAAATGTTTGATTTATACTATTCTATGGTGGGAATTAGGAGGTGCAAGCTAATGGGGATTATGTTTACACGGGTGGAGAGGGGTTCCTATTGTTATTGCCAAAGGAGACATCTTATTAAGATTTTCTGCAATCAATATGTGATATGGTTAGGTTAGATGGTCATCCAAAAAAGTTAAGATTGAGTGCCAATTTAAATGTTTATCTTATAAAGCAGGTTGAAACTTTAAAACGAGAGGCATTTGAGCAACCACAACAACCTATTTACAGTTATGTGAACACGTTGAATTCCTTTATTGACTTGGAGGTGATGGTTCTTTTGGAAGAGATGCTGATTTGGTAATCTTGGCTATCGTGATAATGATTTAGTGGCGGTATTGAAGTTGCAAATAATGACGTTCACCACCTCATCATCATCAAAGAAGAATTTGAAAGGGTTTCAAGAGTAAAAGTTACAATGGTGGACATGTTAGAAATGAGGGAAACTATTCATGATGGGGCGAATGAGGGAGCGATGTTGATTGGAATGGTGTCAATGATGGTGATGACAATGATGAGGAGGAATTGCATTCATCTAATGATTCCAATGCCATTGGGTCCGTGGGCTGTCGATACATCTACACATTTAGAAAAAGACGTATGTATTCAAGATAATCATGTTACAAATGATCCAATCCTAAAAAGAGTAAAGGACGTGTTTCAGTCTATGCCTCTAATACCACCATCCATAACACCACTTGTGCATGACACATATGAAATTGACAATAGTGAAGTACCAATGTGTCATATATTTTCAAACAAAATGGAACTCTGACATAAGATGGTGAACTTGGCATTACAACACAACTTCAAGTTCAAGGTCAATAGATCAACAAAAACATAGTTTGAAGTTGATTGTCGAGAGGAAACTTGCAAATGGCATTTGAGAGCAATAAAGGTTAAAACACTGATTTGTTCCAAGTCATGGTGTATAACAAACACACATGTGGCGGTGCAGGTTTACATCCAAACCATAAGCAAGGAACTGTTGAACTCATTGGGGCTCACATTAAAGAGAAGTTTATCAATGCCGCAAGAATATATCGTGGTGCGAAAATAATTGAGGATGTTTAACATGACTTGCATATAACAATTAGTTACCAAAAGGCTTGAAGGGCATAAGAGGTTGCTTTAAACCAACTTCATAGAACTGCAAAAGAGTCATATGTTCTTTTACCTTCATACTCATGTATGGTTTGGGAACAATGATTGCACTTGAAGTTGACCCTGATAGTCACTTTAAGTACTATTTAGGACATCAATTTCTGGTTTTTGAGTTCTATCAAACCTATTGATGTCACCTTTTTTACAAAGAAATATAGAGACACAATGTTCATAGCACAATGCCTAGACGACAAAAAACAAATATTTCCCCTAGCTATCATATCGAGGCTTCATGGTATTATTAGACACGTTCCAAAACTTGTTATCATATCTGATTGCCACAATGCATTAAAAAGGCCATATCTACTATCTTCCCAAATGCTCTCTTTGAGATTTGTACGCATTATGTTAAATGTAACCTAAAGTCAAAGTTCAAGCAGAATTACCTAGCGCCTGCTTTTATCAATGCAACCAAAGTTTATCAAGAATTGGAGTTCAATCATTATTTTGAGCAAGTTCAAGGCCTCAAAGCAAAGGCTACCGACTATTTATAGTAAGAGGATGTTCGTAAATAGGCACGATGTCATTTTCCTAGTCATAGGTTTAGTATTATGACCACAAATATTGCTGAGTCTATGAACAACGGAATGAAAAAGGTTAAACCATTTGGCATTGCAAACAAGGCTTTTATCTCGCTAGAGCATTTGCGACCACGACACTGTGTCAAAGCCTCTTTCGAGACTTAAGGGAACACAAATGAGCCATGGATACGTCTGAAGAAAGGAGTTGCCACCCAATTGTTTAATTGAGAATGAATGGGGGTAATTCGATCCCTCACTTTGGATTAGAAAAATTAGGTACAAGTCTTTCGACCAGCCCGGATATAAATCCGGCCTCCACTTGGGAAATATCAAATATGAATAACTCGTGTTGTTACTTAGTTCTCTTAGCGTTATTCATTTTATGCACATATTCTCATTTTTTATCTTCATTAAGCATATGAGATGATTATTTAATCAATGACAGTTGTATATACATAGAAAGAGGGATGAGAAAATATTACATTTCCATCAAACATGGAGAAGGAAAGAGGATTACAACATTTGTTATTCAACAATAAAATAAATTATTCCATATATTCACATATTTGAATATTTATTCTAAGTGATGGTCCCTTACCATCAATGTGAGTCCAACACCACTTCATAGCATCACACAATTACACTTCTTTAACAAACATTCAAACATGCATCAATAATAAAATCAAACAAAGCCATAATTTAATATCGTGGTATTCTAGCCTAGATTTTGATAAATTCTATCATGGCAATTCTACCTATAGCTACTTTAGCATAATTCCAATCAAGTATCATGGCATTTCTAGCCTAAAACATGATTCTCATGGCTTATTTTAGCCTAAACATGGCATTCATGGCATATTCTAGCCTACTTAAAATATCCAACATCAATCATGGCATTCAAGAGTAAAACGGTAATTCTTACTTATTCTATGCTAGTTCCTAGCATTCATTAAAGCAAATAAGTTTTTCTATCATGATTCTAATTATGTACTCTTGAGCATGATTCTACACATATTCTTCTAGTCATGACTCTAAGTATTCGCAAAGAAAATAAATTTTTAAGCATGATTCTAAAAAGGAAGGATTGCAAACTTACCTTAATACGCTTATCCATCTTGCAAAACAAATTGGGTTAGAACAATTTATAAAAATCATAAACATGCTCCTAAGCATAAAATAAAACCCTAAACATGCTTTTTCTAAGCAAAAAAAGTAAAAGAAAGAATAGACGGGAGGCGAGAATTCTACTCTCAAGACGCACCATTTTGGGGTTTAGAGCAATAAAGATGCCTGAAAAAATATTTAAATTGGAAAAGACTTCTCGAATTCTCGAGCATGTTTTCAAAACGGAGAGATGACTGTATTCGACAATCGGTGTGTTTTGCAAAGTGAAAGAAGGGGGGTTTATATAGAACAGGGGTGACGACGAAAAAGGAGGTTTCTTAAGCCAATTTCCAAAAATAAACCAAAGAAAGGCAGGCGGCCATCTCCAAACAGCTAGGCGGCCATCTGATCAATGGTCAGCCATTAGCCAACAATCAAGCAGCTATCTTGGACTGTCAGGGTCGGCTAGCTGATCAATATCTCTTAGGCCCTTTAAATTTTTTGTCTTCTTTCAATGCAGTCCTTCCAGACCTTTGCTCTTTCAATCGCGTATAACTTCTCAAGTTTAACTCCGATTTGTGATTTGTAAATTTTTACGAAAACTAGATGTCGGTAGCTTCACAACTATATATGACTTATTATCAGATTCCTCATAGATTAATTTTTGTGATTTTTCAAATCTACATTTCAATTTTTGAGGTCCTTCACCAACTTCTTCTTACCCTTCTCTTCTTGACTCTCACAGGCATTTTGGTAATTTTCTTTGCGCTACATTCTCTTCATTTTTTTTTCATGAAGCCTAAAAAATTTGGTGTCTATAGCTTACCCCCTACTTTGGAGAGGTTTGTGAGACACAAAAGTCGACAAAGTACTCTTGCTTTGTCTTTCTTTCTTCCGTCTCAACATCCTTAACTTTGTCCTCCTTCTTTCAGACTTTCTCATCATCTCTCTCTCTACTTCTATTCCCACAAAGAGGTGCACCCATTCAAGTGTTAATGTGCCCTTCTAAGGGCAGATGTACCTGTTCAAGGCAGGTGTGCTTATCTAAGGCGGATATGCCCATCCAAGGGCTGAGGTGCCCATCCAAGGGCGAACATGCCTATCTAAGGTGAGTGTGCCCATTTAACGGTTGAGGTGCCCATCCTAGGGTGAACGTGCCTATCTAAGGTGGATGTGCCATTCAAGGGCAGATATGTCCGTTCAAGGGCTAGAAAGCATCCTTACGATGCTTATAATAAAACACTCTTTGGTGCACCTACTTCTTATGGTTTGATAACACTTTTTAGTATGCATATTCTAAGAACTTAAAACACTCTTAAGTTCACCTACTTTTTAGGATTTTCAACACTCTTCAGTGCACCTCTTCTTAGGGCTTGTGCCTATTCTAAGGATTTAAAACACTCTTAAGTATACTTACTTCTTAAGGTTTTCAACACTCTTCAGTGCGCCTCTTCCTAGGTAAGGGCTTGAAACACTCTTTAATGCAACTATTTCTTGAGGTTTTCTTCTAATGCATGTCCATCAGGAAAACTTCTATCATGCATTGTTTCGTGATCTTGAGACCTTCTTATTCTTTGAGCCTTCAGCTGAGTATTTTCCATTCATCTTTGATCTCTTCAGATTTGCATTCGTTAGGCTTCATACCTCTTCTGAGTATTCTTCATGCTTTCTTAGTCTACTTCAAATTTCGTATTCAATGGGTTTTATGCCCAAGCTTCTATTCTTGATTCCTTTCAATTCATTGGGGAAAATCTTTTGATTTATCATGTTCTGACATTCTTCATTCTCGACTTCTCTTGCATTCTCTTCACTGGGGAGTTTCGGATTCTTGGACCTATTGTGGATTCATCCATTTGTCTTTGCAAGTTCCTGTAGAATTCAAAATTTTCTTGATGATGTCAATCAATTCAAATTTTTGCCTTGTTTGGTGTGTACTTCAACAAGTTGCTTTCTAGTATCTGGAAGAATTCTTTCATGTGATTCTGATCAAAGGTTCTATTGACTGAGGTCAGTCTTCTTTCCTTGTGAGTTGCTAAATCATTGCCATGGTCGACCACTGGTCACTGATTTTATCATAAATGTCTTATGGTCGATGATAAATTTCCTTTTTTTTTTTCTTTTTTTTCCTTCTTTCTTTCTCTCCCTTCTCTTTTCTTTTTTCTCTTTTTCCTTTCTTTTCCTTTCTTTTCCTTTTCTTTTTTTTCTCTTTCTTTTCTTTTTCCTCCTTCTTTTTTGTTTCTTCTTTCTTTTCTCTCTTTTTTATTTGGTCCTTTATTTGAGGAATGGCCAGTCGACTGTCTGATAGCTACCTAACTATCTAACTGTCGCCTAATGATTAGTCAATGGTCGCCCGGTTGTCTAGTTGTCAGCCGGCGGTTGATGGCTTCTATAATGCCTACTCATCCTCTCGCACATTTATTCGCACATAACTTCTTCGTTTTGCATTCGATTCACTCCCAGTTTCTTCCTACGTGTTCATCTTAACTTTTTCTTTCTAATAATGGGTCATCCAGTCCACCTTGACCTACAAGAGACTGATACACTCTGGAAATAGATGTTGAGGGGTCTTCCGAGAGACTAGGAGGTGCTGATTATTTATGACGTGGCTCCCTATACAATCAACCTGGTACGCAATTTTTTCATTCTTTACTTTTCCATTTTCTTCGATTTTGTTTAGGCTTGTATTCATGTAGCGACTTCATTTTCTCACTTTAGGACCATCATGAGAATAAGATGTGTGGGGCATTTTCTAGAGCCCACAATTAGTTCCTTGAGATAGGGAATGATGCGGTTAGAAGTAGGATCATCGATACCAGCTTCTATGAATTCATCACTTGTCTTCCATGTGCTCAACGGTGCACTGATCGTTGGACATTAGCTGCTTTGTACGAGAGGTAGATAGATATGACCCACACATTCCATCTTCCAATTGGCAAGATGATGATTATGCCTTTGGACATTGCTGCCTTGACCGGTCTTCCATGCAGGGGTGAGTCAATTCCTATTAACACTTGTATTATAGACTTAACTGATCAACATAAATTGATCCAAGATCTTCTTGGGTGTGAGGTGAAGGTGAAGAACAACATTTCCATTTGATATGCTCCCTTGCATGAATATTGGAAACTGAGGTCCAATCTGACTCCAATTGAAGTGGATTAGTATGCTTACAACATCATAGTTATCTGCTAGGTATGACACTTTTCGCAAATGTGTCGAACACCACTGCTTTGACTTTACTTCCTGCCCTCTAGGATCTTGATGGAGTAAAATATTTTGACTGGGGTCGCTCTGCTCTTGGTCAGCTATATTTTGGCTTAGACCAGGCCTATCGAAGCATTGTTAGGGTTCCCGAATTTGCTCCACTTATTGAGGTAACTTCTTTCTTCTCTACACCTTTGTATCTTATCTATATGACTTCCATTTCTAATTCTGTGCTATCTGTGATAGATGTGGGCATATGAGTTAGTTTTCTACCTTCTCCTCTTCTTGTGAGTGAGGATTCCTCCTTCCCTCAGATAAAAAGGTAAGCTGCATGTCATGTAGAGCTCGAGAGATTTCACGAGCTAGATTTCTTTCGTGATTACATTCACACGTTAACTTGGGACAAGGTAAAAGAAAAAAAGAAATTATAGTCAGTATTTCATTTATACCATACTCTTACCATATTTCTTTGTTCCTTACAGATTCATTTTGAATGTGGGGACTCGAGGAGAATTGGTCTGCAGCTATGAGAATTGCTTCCCCCTTGAACTTACAACACATCCTCATTCCTTGTGCGAATAGCATGATGTGGTATTTGGGCAATCGCATGCGGGATTGGTTTAAGGGCCCTACACATTGTTTAATTCCTCTTTCACCACTAATTTTGATGATTGATTTAGTTGATTTGCCCATGGAGCCAGAGGTATCAAACTACACGACCAGGATTCACTTGAATGCCATCGAGTTCTTATTGATGACTACTTCTTACATCGAATGGGCTCGAGCCACTGTGTTGTGTACTAGGCTTGGCCAATCTGCTGATGACACTCCTCATCCTTCAGCAGTGTCCAGTCGCTCTGATAATTCTTTTTTCCGTCGAGGGAAGAGATCGAGAGCCTTCTCTTCAAGCACAGGCACTTCGCTTCTTTTTCTACATCGGCTCAGCAGCCACCTCCTCCTCCAACTTTTTGGATGCCTTCGTTGTTCTAGTCAGTCA
The DNA here is from genome assembly GCA_013180625.2 of Boswellia sacra. Lineage (NCBI taxonomy): Eukaryota > Viridiplantae > Streptophyta > Magnoliopsida > Sapindales > Burseraceae > Boswellia > Boswellia sacra. Next base: position 114,886 of record SNVD02007983.1, on the reverse strand, counting down.
TTTGATCGGTGATCTTCAGGCTTAGCTTAGTAATGCCATTTACATGTGGGATGACAATGGGTCAATCTATAGTCATGTGATTACCGAGGATCCGAATATGCCCGTTCCTTTTATTCCACAGGACACCACTTCGGTAAGTTTTCTAACTGTTCTTATCAAGTTCTTTGTCATTAATCACTACTAGAAATGCAATGTAATGCTGGTGCCACGATCTTTCACGGAGTGGGTTTTTCGTATGCAGGCTGTTTTGCACGGACATGTCTCACTAATATCAGGTAAGATATACTTCATGTATGTATGATTTCTATCTTAATAGTTCTTCTAACTATATGATTCCCTTGCTTGGTTAGAGGAGTCGTCAAGAAGTTACTCGTCTACAACGTGAGGTGGAGTGCCTCCAGGCTTAGGTTGTTGTTTTCTCCTTCGATGTTAATAATGATGGTGATAAATGAGGACTGTCACCGCCAGCGTTCATCAGGTTTTTCTTTATTCATTTTGCTTCCATGTATGAACTTTCATGATGTATAATAAATTTCAAAGATTTACTGAAACTTTGTTATTTTTTATTCCATACATTTTGCATATTATTTTGAATTTACATCCAAATTTAGTCAAATTTGTTTCTACATCATCATTCATTCAATTATGAGTAAAAAAAAAAACTACAAAATCTGGAAGTCATGCGCTTGAAATCATCTGTTGGTATGCATTTTGGAAGTCGAAAGATTGCGCAAGAGGAAGGCTTAATAGGCTATTTAGCCCTAATGGCCTCTGGCAAACCATCAACTAGCCTGGCGACTGTCTAATAGTTGGACGGCTATCATGCAACAACTGGCTAATAGTCAGATGGCCGGTTGGCAGTTCTCTGACAAATCTTTCCTATTCTGTCTCGATTAGCACGCTATTTAAGTGCTATTCCTTCGGGCTACTTTCATGCACCTTTTCTCTTATTTCTTGAGTCCTCTTTCTTCACATTAACACCTCTTCACGTCAGTAACATGTCTAAAGCTTTCCTTTAGATCTTCCAACCCCTTCTAAGGCCTTGAAGGGATGAGGATTTGAAATGACTCGAGCTCGTCAGTCTCTATCATCTGAAGTTCCTTCGTCATGTTAAGCTCGACGTCCTTTTTCTGAATGACTGTACAACCTTTTGGGATTCTCACGATCACGTCTTTCGCTTCAACGGGTAGGAGCTTTGCCCTGTGTATGAGGAATTCTCTACCATACTCGATCATTATTTATCCAGTTATAAGAGCTTTATTCTTCCTACTATCCAGACACCATTAGCAGCTGATCTTGCCCGCTTCTTCGACTTTCGGACTTCCATTATGGGCATTCACACCAGGGGTGGTAAGGTGACATTATCCTCTATCATGCCTTTGCTTGGGATGATGGACAAGGCTTCGTCTGGTTGGCTTTACCTTTTCCAATTCTGTCTTCTTGCATAATTTCTACTGGTCTCATCGGATGGTCTCAAAGATACGCATCTTATGACTATTATTCCTCATATAGGTCCTGGTTTCATGGTAGTTCCTTTGATTTTGGCTAAGACATTGATTGGGCTAGATCTTGTCAAGATAGATCCGAGTCAGTGATTCAATGGCATTCTCCTACTTCTCCAGGTTTTTCTTATGTGATTCAACTTTTTTTTATGCTCTAACTTTTGCCTAAGTCGCCCTTTTCAGGTTTTCAACTTAGCGAGCTCTTTTTTTTTCTCATGCCCTAATTTTTGCCTAAACTGCCCTTTTTTGAGTTTTCAGCTTGGTAGCCTTACCTTAATTTTTGCCTAAACAGCCCTTTTTGAGTATTCAGCTTAGCAAGCCCTTTTTTTACTTATCTTTCTTTGCTTTCTTTTCTTAGATTTGGTTATAACAATGATTGTCTGTTCTAGCACCGCCCGCAGAGGATATTTCTCGTTACAGCCCCCAGCTTCATACAAGAAGGAGACTTGAGAGACTTTCTTCTTGCATTGACTGGCTTTGAGTCATTCCAGATACTCAGATTCGTTGGCACTGTCTATAATAAAGGCTAGAGTAGGTGACTGTAAGGACATATAGCACATGTGTGCCTATAATAGATTTCATCCACAGTTCATTCTTTGATCCCATCAGGTTGCGTCGATAGTATGGTCAGAAACGAAGAATTGTGGATTTGCCAACTGCTTTTGGTGCCGGGAGACTATTTGCTTATTATCCAGAGCGTGTGAGAGACTCTTGGGGATATCACTCCATTGAGAGGAACCTATTCCATGATCCTGATTTTGAGACTGACGACCATACAAGGATTGAGTGACCTTTTAAGCTTATATTCCTAAACCTGTTATTCAAGCCAAACAGTGCCGTGAGCGATACAGTGAGCCTATTCGTAGTCCGTCGAAGAGGCAAAGGCGACATTATTAGCTCCTTGATTGGCTTAGATGTTCGATGTTTCTTTTCTATTGTTATACAAAATAATAAGACAATTCAAAAGGCATATTTATTCTAAATAGTTTCATTTCATTGATAAAAGTATAATATTTGTTCTTTGAACAATATGTGCATAATGATACAACTCCTGTCATTAATCAACCATTTCTTGTTTTCTAATTAATTATTTTTCCTTTCATTCTTTTTTTTATACGTAATATTTCTTTAGTCTGTCCATATTAATGGGCTCAGTGAACTCATTCCCTTCTATATATGATAAAATGACGGCTCCATCGGACATGACCTTTGTTATAATAAATAGACCCTCCTAGTTGGTTTAAACTTCCCTCTTTGATCAAACACCACCGGTCTCGCTTGCTTGAGGACCAACTCTCATTTTTTGAACTTCTTTGTCTTTATTCTTTTGTCAAATGCTCGAGCAACCCATTTTTGGTATAGTTGCATGTGATACCTAACCTTCATTCTTTTCTCATCAATCAATTATTCATATCTATTACAAATCCACTCCTTTTTAGGAACTTTTACTTCAATCAGAACTCTAATTGATTTCATTTATATCTTAATTGGTAGGACTGCTTCTGAACAATATACCACGAGAATGGCGTCATGTCGATTGAACTTCAGGGTGTCGTTTTGTAACCCCATAACACAAACAATAACTTCTCTGCCCAATCTTTATTTGTCTATACCATCTTGGCCAGTATCTTTTTGAGGTTCTTATTAGCCACTTCTACCGCCCTATTGGCTTGTGGCCGATATGGAGACAACTTATGGTGTTCAATTCCTTACTTCTCGAACAAAGCCTTTGTCTCGACTTGAAAATTAGCCACGTTGTCAACCACAACATGATGTAGTACCCCAAATCTACATATAATGTTCTTTTCAATGAACTTCGCCATTTGCTTTGCCCTTAACTTAATGTAAGATTCAGCTTCTATCCATTTGGTGAAGTAGTCGATCACCATCACCATATATGGATGTCCATTAGAGGTTGATGACCTTATTTCGCCTATAATATCGATATCCCATACAGCAAAGGGCCATAGTGAAGTCATCCGTAGCTCGTGGTTGATGGATCAAGTTTCATTAATCTGACACTGGTGACACTTCTTCACAAATCAAACACAGTCTATCTCCATAGTTAGCCAATAAAATCCTTGACTCATGATCTTCTTTACAAGCACTAGCCCAGCACTAGCCCATTTATGTGTGGCCCACATAAACCATTATGAATTTCTTCCATAAGTTTCCTTACTTCTTTCTCATCCACACACCTTAGTTGTATCCTTTCCAGCATGCTGTTATACATCATCCCCTGATGACAAGTAAATTATTAGGTCAGCTCACATAACACAGCCCTATCATTCTCGTTGGCCTCCTCACGCAAACTCATCTCTTTTAGATATTTTTTTAAGTCGTAGAACTATGGCTTCTTATCCACTTTGATCCCTATTACATAAGGTTCTATATAACAAAGAACCCATGCTTGTGATATCACTATTGGTCTTACCAATAACTCTTGTGTGCTTGCCCATACTGATGCCAACGAAGCCAATGTGTCAACCATTTGATTCTCACTTCTAGGAAGATGGGTGAAGGTACACTGCTTGAACCTCCCAATCAGCCTTCTGACGTGTTCACGGTAGGGTTTTAGCTTCCCTTCTCTTAAATCTCAATCTTCAGTGGCTTGAAAGATGACTAATTTTAAATCTCCCATTACTTCCACTTTATCAATGCCCATAGCGATCACAATCTCCAGACCAAAGGCATAGGCTTCATATTTGACCATATTGTTGGTGACTTTAAACTCTAACTTTTTGGCGAAGGGAATAACTTGCTCAGTCGGTGACATTAGAATAACTCCTATTCCAACACCATTACGATTAACAGCTTCATCAAAAAAATTCTTCATCCTACTACCGAGATTACTTCCAGATGTTCATTTGGGAATCCAACTCTCATGGTTCATCATCATCAACTAGGTTCATAGCCAAGAATTTCGTAACCATTCTTCCTTTCACCACCTTCTTGGTGACATACTCAATATTGAATTTTGATAACTGTACCAACCATCTCGTTAATTTTTCTCAACCAATGCTAGTGTCTCATAAGGATACTTCATCGGATCCTCCTTTGAGATAGCCCTAATTTTGTAAGATTGAAAATAGTGTCTCAGTTTCTTTGAAAGCTAAACCATGGCCAAACACGTTTTCTCTAAACAGCTATACTTCATTTCGTATGGTATTAACTTCTTACTAAGATAATAGATGACGTGCTCTACACCTTTCTCGTCTTCTTGTGCCAGCATAGCACCAATGGCCTCTTCTTCGAGAGCCAAGTAAAGAATTAAATTCTTCCTAGGTTTTTACGGTCTTAAAACCGATGGGTTTTGCAAGTACTTCTTAATCCTTTCGAATGCTTCTTGGCATTGATCATTCCGTTCTATTGGCTGATCCTTCTTTAAAAGCCTAAAAATTTATGCATAAACAGTTGTCAATTTAAAGATGAACCGACTGATACACTGGATCTTCCCAAGAAACCCTCAGACTTTTTTCTTAGTCTTAGGCAATGGCATCTTCGTAATGGCTTTCACCTTGTCTAGATCCACTTCTATTCCTTTCTTTCAAATTATATTCCCTAAGGTAACTCTAAAAAGACACCCCTTTCATATTTGGTCGTAGCTTGTATTTTTTTTACCCTTTCTAGGAATCTGTCTAAGGCTTTAAAGTGAGTCTCAAAGCTCACCATCATGTCATCTATATAAACTTCTATCTCCTTATGCATCATATCGTGGAATAGTATTATCGCCACTCATTGGTAAGTAGCCCCTACATTCTTTAAACCAAAGGGCATCACCTTGTAGCAATAAGTTCCCCATTTCGTAATGAAGGTTGTCTTCATCTTGTCTTCATTGGCCATTATTATCTGATTGTATTCAGAAAACCCATCTACAAAAGAGAACATCACACTAGCGACAGTGCTTTCTACTAACACATCGATATGAGGCGAAGGAAAATCATCATTTGGTGGGGCCTTATTCAGGACTCAATAATCCACACACATTCGTATCCTTCCATCCTTCTTTGGTACTGGCACAATATTGGCTAACCATTCTAGATACTTCACCACTTCTAAAAACTTGGCTTTAATTTGTTTAGAGACTTCCTCTTTGATTTTCTAAGCCCATTCTGGCCTCATTCTTATTAACCTATGCTTAACCGATTTTACATATGGATAAGTCGGGATCGTATGCTCAGCGATGCTTCTGTCGATTATGGGCATGTCGTCATAGGACCAGACGAAGACTCCTTTATGTTTCTTTAATAATTTTTCAAATTTCTCTCTCTCTTCAGTAGTTGCCTCAAGTACAATACATATGTTATTAGGTTTTTCAATTGTACCAAGATTAATGTTATGAGTTTGAATGGTATGAATTTCAAATATGCTAGTGAAATGCAAATTATGATGCACAACGCCATTAGGAAAGACATCAAACAAGTAACCAAAATCATTCTTCATTGCATTAAACTTTGAAACAAAAACAATGTCCCCTTCTTCAAAGAGGTTGGGTACAAACAAATCTTCATTAGATACAGTTTTAATTCCTTCCTCGATTAAAGCAGCAAGGTTGACAGACAGATCCATTGGTGATGCTTATTCTTGAGGCTTCTCCACCTTAATGGTCATCTTCTCTATCTCTCCTACGAATTCATCTCCCTTAGAGACTCATGCCTAAAGGATATCTCTAAAGATTTCAAATCCGGGCTTTAATATTCCCTTAAAAACCCATGGTTTAGTAGCTCCTACATACTTCGTATCTTGGGCCTTGACAAATTTGATGAATTTCCCTTTCTTGGGCTCAACATCTTCTTCTTCTCCTTCGAATTCATAGCCTAACCCTCTTTTAGAGGTCTGACTTTTAAAGTCTAGAAAAGATGGTAGGTCACATCCATTTCTTCGAAGTCTGGTTCCTAGGATGTCCCTTTATTTCTTCATTATTCCAGTAATGATTGGGTTGACTTCATCAATCATGGCTACTTGAAAGTCACCCATGTAAGGTATTTCTCCAATCTTCACACTCAAAGCAGCTGCTACAGTTGTTAAAGTTGAATGAATGGTTACGATCTCCCCATCCATGTTGAATCGAATTTTTTGATGCAAGGTGGAGGGAATTCCACCAAATGGATGAAACCATGCTTGCCCCAACAAGGCAGCAAATGTGACTGGAATGTCAAGGACTGTGAACTCTGTCATAACTTCGATAGGTCTAGTCTTCACTAAAGCTTTGAAGATTCCTATGGCATTTTTCTTCAAATCATCATAAGCCCTTATTACTATCTCACAAAGCTCAAGCTAATCTTCATTGGCTTGTGCAATATCTTCATGGCACAATATTGATCGCAGACCCATCATCCACCATGATACAAGGAGATGTCTTCCCACCAATCTCTACAATGATAAACAATGGCTTATTATGGTTTCTCCCTTTGAATGGTAGATCTTCATCCGTAAAGGTGATTTATCCTCTTTCTCTTATCCCCTTAGGTGTTCCTCTAGTCAAGACAATTAGTATTTCACTAGTAGTGGCAGCCATCGATATCTCTACCTCCGCCAAGGCCTTTGCCATAGCTTCTCTATGTTTTTAGGATGATATAAGTAGATCCCAGATGCGAGCGTTCGCTTGAGTTTTCTTCAATTGTTTGATCACTTGATCCTTTTCTTCTTTAGCTTCCTTAGACATTTCTTTTTCCTTCTCATGGTAAAATCTAACACTCTTTGTCAATCCTTAGACATTTTCTCTCTCACTCGTAAGCATTTCTCCCTCGTGTGTTTCTTCCTCAATTCTCATCTCTTCTTCATTATCACTACTACAGTCAGCCTAAAAGTTTGGAAGGGTCTTGACTTGAGGGATGTCATCCCAAATTCTCATGACTCTTACCTCATTACACCTTATAGGCAAACTTTCTCTCCTTGCAAGACTCTCATTTCACTTCTCTTTTCTAGCTTCACTACCCTTCTTCACCTTGAGTCTCCTACGTGGTGGGCCTTTTCTAGCCCCTTTTCTAGCCATCTACTTCTTGGCAAATGAGCTTGATAACGCGAGCTTCTTCTTGATGGGTGTCACTACAACTTCTTCTCCTTCATTCTCTTAAGGCTCCTCTTCTTTTTGGTCATTGAGATTCACAAGTTTGGGTTCTAATCTTTGTTGACTCACTTCATTGCAATGTTGGTCCATCCACCTTTCTTGGTGTGAATCTTGGCTGCCAAAGGAACGGGCTCATCTTCTATCTCTCAATGATCTCCTTGGGCTCTTCTTATTTGGGCTTTCCAATCTTAGGCTTTTTTGTTGAGACCACCCTTCTAATGGAATATTCTAACTTGGATTTCTCCCTTCTCTTGGCTCTCTCGGCCTTGCTTGATATACACTCCTTGAAGGAATTCATGACTTGCTCCTCAGTCAAGCCCGATCCAATCATGTTGGCTGACGGAGGAGGTACCCGGTTGTAATTGGGCAAAAGGTTGCTCCTTGTGTTGAGCTCATATGTTTCTGGGTCAGGGATTTGGCCCTTGTCAATCAAATCTTAAATCTCATGGCAGAGATGAGTGCAATTGTCAGTCTTGTGACCAGTCACTTGATGGAATTCGCATTTCTCATGAAGCCTCCAATTCTTTGAGAATGGATTTGAAAGCTCTCTTGGTGGTAACGATTGTAAGATCCCTTAAGCTCCCAACCTTGCAAAGATTTTGGAAAGTGGCCTTCCTAGATGACTGAACCTTCTTTGTGGGGCAACTGCCTTTACCTTTACACGCTTTGTGTTAAGCCTTCTAGGTTGGTGGTACTGCCCTTGACTTTTTTGAGGGTAGCCATGAGTGCTTCTCTTCAGTCTAGACTCCATTTCTTTTATTTGGATGTTTGAGTCACACAAATCTTCAAATATTTTCATAGGAAAACCCACAAGTCTATCACTGATGAAAGCATGGGCTCCATTGATCATCATCTGAACTTGGTCATTTTTCGCGGGACTTGTGTTTATCTTAGTAGCTTTGGCCCTCCAACGAACTAGATACTCTAAGATCGTCTTATTGGGCTTTTGTCTGGTCGTCTCAAAATCCCTCAACGTTATCCCCAGTTGGGCATTGTGGCGATAGTGTCCCACGAATTATTAAGAAAGTTCCTGCCAATCTTCTCGAACTCTCTTTGGGAGATCATGATACCATGCTACTGCATTGTCTTCTAAGGATAGCATGAAGTACTTCAAAATGTGCTCTTTCGTCAAAGGAGTGGTGGCCATGATGGCCATATATTGTCTCAAATGTATTTTGGGATTCCCCTCGCTATTGAACTTTGGCAAGTCTAGTAGATGAAACTTTATAGGCAAATCTTGGTCTCCCATTAGCAAGATGTCATCTAGGTCTTCGACCCTCTTTAACCCCTTCTTCTTCAAAAGGGACTGGATCTTCTTCATATCTTTGGCCAACTTCTTGACTGATTTAGGTTCCTCATGGTTGATTAGGCTTTTCTCCTTATTTCTACCTCGGCTAGTATTACCATCACTATTATCATTACATTACCTCTGGGTGGCGGCTGATTCATATGGTTAGGCCCATTTTAAAGTGCTTCAATAAGTTAGGCCATTTGCTGTTGGAGGACAGTGATGTCAACCCTCATTTAAGCCATTTCAGCATTGTTTTTGTTAGGTAATGCCATTTTGTCTTCTTGTCTTATCAAACGATCACCTCGTCTAACCCAAGCAATGATGGCTGCAAAAGAAAAAAAGTGTTAATGCCATGCATGCATACATGTATGCATGATATGATGCATGCTCATACAAGGGCATAGACACACTTTCAGCTTTCCAACCTTATTCCTTCCACACATGTGAGGTCAAGTCTCTTTTCCTACGTTTTTAGTCTCATTCCCAAGACATCATCATGGGATGTGGGAATGCGAGAATGCGAGATCCTTTCTCCTAATTCTAACATTCATGTTGATGTTAGATTCTTCATGATTATCATAACATGGTTTTCAAAATGTCATGAAAACCTTAACTTATGGCACATGATCCCATTTTGTTCTTTTATGGGTGACTTGACATGTGACATTTGTTCATGGTTCCATGAGATTTCGAGTTGATGTTATTCTAATCATGAGGAATTTACATCTATAGGCATGCATTTCAACATGGGTTTTGGATATCATCTTATTGAAAATTTCTAAAGTCATCTACATGGGCTTGAGTCTCAAAAATCTAATGGTCTGGGTTCCTTCGAGCGAGAGATGCCCCCTTGGGCCAGTCTCTTTTTATACTAATTTAATGATATGTGCTCAAAGGTGGTGACATCAACATGAGTCGTCTAGGGCTCGAATAGAGCTAAAGACTTCTCATGGCAATGCTACGCAGCTAGTTTAGTCCATTCGTGCTCATTGTATGCACATGTATGGTGATGCAAGGACTCATTATACCTACACGAGGTATTAGAATTTGGCATTCTCATCGAAATCAACTTCTCTTATCTCGAGTGGAGTCGCTACTATGAACAGAGCTTTCATCCCACCAGTGCATTTGTAACCACGATACTGTATCAAAGCGTCTTTCGAGACTTAAAGGAACACAAACGAGCTATGGGCATGTCTGGAGAAAGGAGTCGCCACTCAATTATTTAAGTAGGAATGAATGAGGGCAATCTGATCCCTCACTTTGGGGCCTAAACTACCATCATCCCTTTAGAGATGGGTTTGGAAAGTTAGGTACGAGTCTTTCGACCCGTCCGGATATAAATCTGACCTCCACTTGGGGAATACCAAGTAGGAATAACTCGTATTATTACTTAGTCGGCTTCACATTGTTCATTTTATGCACACATTCTCATTTTTTTATCTTCATTAAGCATATGAGGTGATTATTCAATCAATGACAGTTGTACATTCATACATAGAAAGAGGGAAGAGAAAAGATTACATTTCCATCAAACATGGGGGAAGGGAAGAGGATTACAACATTTGTTATTCAACAATAAAATGAATTATTCCATATATTCATACATTTGAATACTTATTCTGAGTGATGGTCCCTCACCATTGATGTGAGTCCACCACCACTTTATGACATCACACAATTACACTTCTTTAACAAACATTCATACATGCATAACAATAAAATCAAACAAAGCTATAATTTAATATCATGGCATTTTAGCCTAGATTTGGATAAATTCTATCATGGTAATTCTACTTATAGCTATTTTAGCATAATTCATATCAAGTATCATGGCATTTCTAGGCTAAAACATGATTCTCATGGCTTATTCTAGCTTAAACATGGCATTCATGGCATATTCTAGCCTACTTAAAACATCCAATATCAATCATGGCATTTAAGGGCAAAATAGTAATTCTTACATATTCTCTGCTATTTCCTAGCATTCATTAAAGCAAATAAGTTTTCCTATCATGATTCTAATCATGTGCTCTTAGGCATGATTCTAGACATGTTCTTCTAGTTATGATTCTAAGTATTCACAAAGAAAATAAAGCATGATTCTAAAAAGGAATGATTGTGGACTTATCTTGACACGTTTATCCATCTTGCAAAACAAATTAGTTTAAAACAATTCATAATAACCCTAAACATGCTCCTAAGCATAAAATAAAACCATAAACATGCTTTTTCTAAGCAAGAAAAGTAAAAGAGAGAATAGGAGGGAAGAAAGAATTCTACTTTCAAGACGTACCCTTTCTGAATTTAGAGCAATAAAAACGCTTGAAAAAATATTTAAACTAGAAAAGAGTTCTCGAATTCTCGAACATGTCTTCAAGAGGAAGAAAGATGATTGTATTTGACAATCGATGTATTTTGCAAAGTGAAATGAGGGGAGTAAAACGAAAAAGGAAGTTTCCTAAGCCAATTTCTAGAAATAAACCACAAAGGGTCGACGACCATCTCCAGACAACCAAGCGACTATCTGACAGATAGCCAGCCATTGGCCAACAGCCAGGCGACTGTCTAATGGTCGACCGGTCAATATCTCGTAGGTTGTTTCCTTTTTTTTCTTCTTTCAATGCAGTCCTTCCAGACCTTTGTTCCTTCGATCATGTATAACTTCTCAAGTTCAACTTCGATTTGTGATTCATAAATTTCTATGAAAACTAGACATCTGTACTTCGCAACAATATATGACTCATCATCAGATTCCTCCTAGATTAATTTCTGTGATTTTTCAAAGCCATGTGTCAGTTTTTGAGGCCCTTTACCAACTTCTTCTTACCCTTCTCTTCTTGACTCTCACGGGCATTTTGGTCATTTTATTTGCTCTACATTCATCTTCATTTTTTCATGGAGCCTCAAAAATTCAGTGTCTACAGGTATAACTTTGACATGTGAATTCTATCATTAAGTTTATTATCTCCCACTATGTCTTTAAGTGAGCCATATATATGAATATCAATTAATGTCATTATTTTCATGATCAATATGTTTTGCAAGAATGGTTCAAGTAGAGATAGAAAATAGTTGCAAAATCTAAGACAATCTTAACCAAGTGGATGGAGGACTTGTTGAAAAATTGAAAACATGAGTCAGACACCCTCCAAGTAGCTCTAATCAGTAGGCATTTGTTTCAGGTGTCTTCTGGTAGCAGAGTTAACATTGTGAACCTAAATGTAAGGACATGTTACAGTAGGGTGTGTTTGACCTGGACAAGATTCCATATTTGCATGCTATCACTGCTTGCCGTTATGCCAAGCTAAAGTCAGTTGTGCCTTACTGTAGTCTAATGTATATGAATGAACATTTCTTGCTTGCATATGCCTTACGAGTGATTCTAGTTGGGATGAGCGGGTATGAGATGAGGGCACATGTGGTACTCCCACCGATCACTTGTCAATAGGCATGACATCGACGAACATAGCATATACCTTCTGAGGGTGAGATAGTTAGACAACATACATGCAGACGATGTAGGGATAGAGGGCAAAATAGGAAGAAAAGTTAGAATCTTGTTCCTCTTCACCCACCTTCAACAGTAAAAGTACGTACTTCCAACATATGCTGATTATGTTGCTACGACACTCTATGTAGGACTCATGCTATCTTGAAGGGTATAACGTCATGCAAGACGTTTGTGCAGTCCAAGTTAAAAGATGCCTTTTGAACCTGGCATGGGATCAAATATATAGAAGTCCAATAGCTTGTCATGGTCTGAAGGAACCTTAGGTGTCTGCGAGTCGTAAATAAAGACCCAAAGGTTCATGATATCGACTCGTATCTTGACTTAGTACTACTCTTTCACATTGACAAGGACATATATCTACGAGAAATTGAATGCATATAGTTAATACCAATAAAAAAAGTATATATACTATGTTAAAATGCTAAAATTGTAACTTATCAAGCGACTTACAATGTCCACGTGAGTCCACGATTTGGCATGCCTATTATGCAACCCGTCCACATACTTAAACAGTATATAATCCCACTTAACATCTTGATCCAACTTGTCCTTACACCTTTGGCAGGTTTCCAACCACCCTTGCGAACCAATTACCAACACAATCAGTAAGCAAATGTGACATCTGATTTATAAAGCTTCAAAGTTAAATAGACTAGAATTCTTAGGACATATTATTTACAAAGAAATAAGTGCTTACAATGGTAAACCATTAGGTTATAGCATGAGGAGAGTATGCCTGTAGATGTTAAATGTAGTACATGAATACATTGATATGTTAGTCTTAAGATGTTAAGTCTATCAATGGTTAGTATGAGAAATAAAAAGTAAGCAAATGAAACAAATGATAAACATAACTCACATCACCATCAAGCCAAGCTCTAGTAGTTTTGACTCCCTCAAAGAAGCCAACTCCAATAGCCTAATATTTAAGGCCTAGGTTGAAATATCCTAGAGATGAAGCCACCTAGGTGTTGTACATCACCTTGAATTGGTCATCAATGAAGGTCTTCTAGTTGTAGAGGGTAACCCGTGAGGATGTATCAATATGTTGCACGACCGAATCTACCCTCTATCTCTTTGCCTTAGGATTTAGGTCCGTACATGGACTAAGTAGGTAAAGCGCCCTCTTGCAGACTCTCCTGGTGAATGCCTTCTCGACTAAGTAAACTATGGGACGCACACCAATAACATGGATGCAATCACTAGGGGAGTCACTGTGCACCTCGATAGCAGCTATCTTTACATTGTTTCCTTGTGGGAGATGCATTATCATGTCATTAACTGGAGAAAACTGGGTCCTATCTGGATAGTTCAACTCATGGACTTATTGTTTTAGCTCTAAATGGTAGGCATCTTGGTGCAATATGAAGGAAAATTGTTAACAAAATTAAAAAAAGATTTTAATTTCACAATGAGCATGCTCTAATTTTTATGTACCTGGAAACTCTCAATCTCTAATTCTGATTCATCTCTAAGGTCTCGCACCTCCTTGTGGAGATCCTGAACCTCTACATGCAAAGCTTAGATCTCCTTTTCAAGATTAGCAAACCCCAATGAATCATCTTAAACAAATCTACATGGCTAGCAGCCAACTATACTTAAATAGCTTCCAACATACTGTTGGGGAAAGTGACATCAAAAGTTGCCTACATCATACAGAGTTTCTACTAATATCAAAATAAAGATATGAAATAATACGTATATGTTAAAATTATCATTATTTGTGTGGCCTTCTGTTTACTCAGTCATGCTAACAGCGAGGACCTGCTGTGTCCCTTGGGCTGGTGCAAACTTTGAAAGCAATTACATTATGTCTTCAATCACATTTTCCTTGCCTTTTGCTAGCATGCTGGTGAGAGCAACACTTGAATGGGCAGGCTATTTTGTGTGGCCTAGTTCATAAGAGGAATACTCAGACCAAGGTACTTCAGGTTCCTCTGTTACCAACTGGCCGTCATTTTTTTCACATGTGAACAAAGAATTATCTTAGGTGTACCTCCTTGCATTTCCGATAAATAAAATAAGTACAAGCATATTAATGAGCCAATCAACATCTTAAAATGCAAGTAAAAGAATATTTTTCATCTCGTACTGCCAAATAGGTCTTGCAAAATGTCTACTTGCATCGGAGTCTTGTTGGCTACCATCTAATTATACACAAAACTTTCTTTGCAAAATTTGAGCCTTTCATTTGTTACACTTCAACCACAAATAGAATGGCTTCATATAGCCATACCTGTAACAATAATAATCGTTAGATTAAGGTATGAAACATACTAAAAACCATAAAACGATGATTTATAACTACTGAATGGCGTAGAGCATCTGTAGAGGTTGTAAGCTTCCCCTCTTGTATAGTTCCTTTTGTGCTTTTCTTTGTTGGAACTTTAACACATGCTCGCTAACCAGATGTAGATAATTTAGATTGATAGGTCCTGATCTTAACCACCCTAATAGTAGGCGCTCCAAAACGTGGTATGTAGCCAACTTAATTGCATCCAAATCGTCAACTCACTTCATATCCATACTTTCAAGTATGGTCTTGAACTCTGTCAACTTCACACTTTTGTCGTCAAGATATTTGTCTCGCAAATGGTACTTAATGGTCTCCTCTTTTTAGGACATATGAACAAACCTAAGCCAGGTTATCCACCTGAACTCATGGGTTGAGAAACGAACGGTCTTCCTTGTAGGAGCAAAATACATTGTCATTAGAGATTTTGAAATTCATTTCTTTCGTGTTAAGGTCAACTCCTTACCGTATACAAGATACCATAACTCCTCATCCTCTATATCATAAGTTTTAACCTCATACAACAACAAGTTGTTGACAAGTTTCACAGGAAAAGTCAAGTCACGGATATCCAACACGCATCCCGAAATCTATCTTCTTCATGAATAGCCTCTATTGCTTTTCCGTTGGATTGTCTTTAATCCATGTTATGCATTCCAAACTTGTGATATTAGAGACCGTTGCATCATGATGCTTAGCTTTTAGGGTTATTAGTTTGAAAGTGATCATCTGCATTGCAGGTTCCATGTCTCAACCTGAAGCATCATATACAATCAGTTAAAACCTATAAACATGCAAAATATTATGTGAAAAACCAATTATATTAAAAAATTCAAAACTCAACTTCGAACTATTGAATAGTTATAATTGGAAATTTCGACGATGCAAAATGTGGTTCGATGATGATGAGGTTAAATTTAACAATGATCTGGCATCATTCGACGACACAAGTATTTCACACATGGCTGGTTTCACTAACAATCTAGACCTAGGATTCGATAGTTCAAAGAAGGTGTTCGACGATTCATCAAAGTGGTTCAACAGTTCGACAGTCATTTGAAGGGGCGTCGATGTGGTTCGACAATACTTCGATAACTATTTAAACCACTTGTCGAACTGTTGAAGACCTTTTCCAACCTTCAGCAACCCCCCACTTTCAACATAAAAACATCAAATTCCTCACTAAATCTCAATAGCCCAATACCACAATCATAGCTTTATACAATTTACACAAAAATATTAAAAACACACCACCAACGTATCATAACCAAGAATACAAATTCAACATCGTTTGTCGCTCTAAATCTTAATACCCATTTCATTCCACATTCAAATGAACAAACAATGCATTGTACTACATTTACCAACTAAATATTACAAAAAAAAATTGGATATTTAAAGCTAACTGATTTCTAAAATGAACCTTTATTATCATATTTCTCTCTCTAAATAATTCAAATTCAAATTGTAATCTCATTCAACCAAAGTAAGAAAACATGTCAGAAACAAGTTTAAGGCATAAAAACAAGCAAAAATTGCTCTTATTGTGTCTGGGTATCTTTGTTTTATTGACTTCGCTCTCCAAACGGAACTGAAACTCTTCCTTTTCCTTTCTTTTTGCATGACACCCCTCTTTCTCTGCAGATTCTCTCTCTCTCTCTCTCTCTCTCTCTCTCTCTCTATATATATATATATATATATATATATATATGAAGATTTTACGCGAAGATTGAAGATTTGGAAAAAGATGAATGGATTTCCTTTGCTGTTTTGTGTAACCGTTGCATTGATGGAGGAGGGAAGGAGTTGAAAGCTGATTTTTGAATGGTCACATGAATGGGGACATTGATGTAATTTTCGGTCCTAATGGCTATTGTGTTGAAAATTTTGAAGACTATTTTTAAGAAGGCCTCCCAGATAGATGGGGGCTAGGTCTTAAAATTTTTCAATTAATTACCTTATACCTGCCCTGTCTTGCCTAGACTAAAGAGATCTTTTTATCATTTGCTTAATTAAAATTAATGGAAATGTGAAATGGTTCATAAAACATTAAAGATAGTGTACATACCTCAGGGTTTAATGACTACCATCACTTCTAACTTTTAATTAAATATTTATTTATATGAATATTTAATTAATAGTATTGTATTTATTTATTACTTAATCATAATTATTTAAATAAGAAGAAAAAAAGAAATGAGACAGAGCGGTTTTGTTGTATTTACTTGATGGCATATGAATGGGCAAAAGATTAGTGGAGCCATATACAGGACTTGATCATCTCAAAAATGAATGTCATATGATCGAATCACCCAAACTGAGCCACAATAAATAACAACAATTAATGCATACAGAGACTCGTAACACAATTAGTGATACACCAAAAGAAACATTTAATAACAGCCTAACTCCGACAATCAAATGGAAGGAAGAAACAAGGCTTTCAATTGTAAATGAGAAATAAATATAATATAATATGCAGTGCGAGTCTAAACAAAAAATGGGATGAATTGATTACCTTATTGTACATAACTGCCCTGCCCAGACTAAGGAGATCTTTTTTCGTTTGCTAAATTAAAATTAATGGAAATATGAAATGGTTCATAAAACATCTAAGATAGTATATATACCTCAGGGTTTAATGACTGCCATCATTTTTTACTTTAGATAATAAAATTGAACCACCAAACCAATACAAGAACTTATAGGGCATGTCGCATGTCTGATGCGCGACATTATTTAGTGTTATTTTACTATATTGTATTAATAATATAATAAATGTGTTTGATTGTAATTTAGCATGGTATTAATTTATACAAAGTATAATTATTAGATGCATGCACATTATATTAAATGATGTAGAGGAAATCCATGAAATTAGCATTATATTGTTCAGCACTATAAAAATTGTACATATCGAACAATACCCTTTAATTTTTAAAATTTTTAAAATTATTAATCATTATTTAGTATATAACTTATAAAATCAAATTAATTTAAAATTTATTTTTTGAAAATTAAGAAGCGGCAAGAGGAGTCACTACCCCCACTGGGTGACACTTGAGGTCCACTACCCCCATTAAACCCACTAACACAAAGAATGTCATCATAACCCAAATTATTTGATGACCTAGTGGGGATAGTGGGCCCCAAGTGTCACATAACACGTTCGGGCTTCGCAAGTTGATAGGGCTCACAAATACAATGCGTAAGAAAAGGGTGTTACAAATCGTCTTATGACCATTGTTCTGCAAATAGCAATGTCGTCAGACATGCCTAAAAATTTTTCTAGCAATCAACGATTGTTTTGATAACTTATTATATAACTAATTTTATAAATAAAATAAAAATATATTTATATTTTGTATATATTTTTTGAAATTTCTATATTTTACTTTTTTGTAAAAATTAATACGATACATGAGTACACTAAACACAATGTAATTTTGACATTACACTATTTTTAGTATTATACAATAAAATGCTTTATAATACAATATAATACTATATTATACTATATAGTGTCGTGCACCAAATATGCCCATAGAGATCTTTTCCTATAATTGTGTCCAATATGCAGGATAGAAGCTCAAACTAAACAAGCTTATTGATAGAAAGCTATACCCTTTTTAAGCTATGAAATTGAAAAGGCAACATTATTTTCAATTTCATGAACCTTGACAGCTTAAGCTAAAAGAGAGAAAGATATGGAATATATATATATCATCTCACGATTGATAAAACAAAAGTTAGTGTTAAGAGTAGTTGACCTGTTGGGCTATAATTGGATTGGAATGATGATATTGTTAATTTATGTTCGAGGGTCTTTATGGGTGGAGCACGGTAGATGCAAATAGTAATTACAACTACATATAAGTTTGCTTCTCTTTCCATATGTGAAGCACATAGTTGCTCGAAGGAATAGTGGATATACAAAGATTTTGATGAAAGCTTAAGCCATGTACTCCAACATTAGAAAATACTCTCAATCTCTTAGCAAAAACAATCATTAAGCGATCAAGTATCTATATACGCATTAGCATTTAAAATTAATAGAATGCTCAGATTCATACAACGTCAATCCAATTCAACATGACTTATAATACCATGTTTTATTATATAATAAACAGTGTTGGATCCAATACTATTGCCAAAATAGTAGAAAGACTTCCCTGCAGCGGATGCACCATGTTGTTGGGCTGACGTGGTGCATCCGCCCAATGGGAAGCTAGAAAAGTAGGAGACAAGGACTGCAAAATCTACTATTCATCCAACTTTTCTAACTTCCTAATGGGCGGATGCACCACATCAACCCAACCACGTGGTACATTCACTGTAGAGAAGATTTTCTCTCAAAATAGAGCTAGAGCTACCTACCTTGTGACAGTTACATTTATTATGTTATTGTAAATAATTTTTAAAAAAAAACCCTTTCTTAAGCCCTCCTCTCCACCTCAAGGGAGATGTTGATCTCCTTTTGCGTCCAACATCAGTAACGTCCACATCATCACTCGCACTCGCTTTCTTGTCAATCTCTGTCTTCCCATCATAATCATATTTAACGCTACACTTTTTTAAGTATACCATATATAATTTTTTAAAAAAAATTCAAATAATGACCCAAATTTAGGGCTCTCTTAGAAAAATAACCTAGTCCTATGAAATTTGCATGTAATAACTTTTTTAGCTGTGAAATTACTTAAATATCCATATCAATTTAATTAATTCGATTTTTATTTATTTGCTTCATTCCCTCCAATCCGTAACAGAAAGTAGCATACTCCTCATCAACGAATCCAGAACCTCTTGGCATTTGCTTTCGTAACCGCTTCCATTTGCCCTTCAAATTTGAAGCGCTTGCGTAACCGCTTCCATATCCAACACAGATTCTGACATTGGCATTTTGCTTCAGGGAAAAGGCAGTGAAGTGAAGGAGGATACAAAGAGGGAATCAGAGATCGACGATTTCAAGAGTGAAATCAAATCGGTTAGTCTCGTTTATGCTGTTTTGTTGTTCTATTCTGATGATATTACATGAAAATCATGTTAGCTGTAGGAAAATGATGGAAAAGATATGAAATGTAGAAAATTTTGAAATTTAAAAATTTGGAAATTAGGGATTTTGTTGGATGTTTGATGTTGAATACATGTGTTTTGGGTGTGTAAGATGGTTGATGGAGGTACATAAACTGTTAAAAATCTATTTTGGGAGGTTGGGATGCGCAAAAATGGTAGTCGTTAGTGTGTAGCGTGTTCGACAACGAAAGAAGATGATAACAAGTGTCAAACTGGCCTTCTGGACCTTCGCTTAACATACAATATCAAATGGGTCGATTATGTCTAATGCAGTTATAGGTAGTTCAACAGTAGACATAAATAAACCGATGGAACCGGCACAGGATAACATTATGTCGTACGTCAATTTTTTGAAAGATCTGAAACGCGATGGACATGTCTGACAGTGGGTGTGTGTTGGTTTCATAAAAATCGACAATCGAAAGTGCTTCTTGTCGGTTTGTCAGTTGCATGAATCTGAAAGACACAACCTGTCGAATGCGTGTATTGAGTATCAATTTTTTTGGAGAAACCGATAGCAAGCATTATGACATCATGTGTCGGATGTAATTTTATCGTGCATCGAGTTTTGTCGAGTGTTGATCTCAAACGCGTGTATCGCGTATCAGATTTTTTAGAGAAACCGACAGCCGACCTATTAACATCGAGTTTCAGATTTTATAAGTGTGGTGTGTCGATTTTTGTCGTGTTTCGTCAAGCATTTAGGGAGATTTGCATTTTTTTCTTGTTTTGAAAAGTTTTTCTTAATGTAAATATTTTTTTGTGTTGTTATATGAAGGCTTGGACATGGCAAATAGGCACGGACTTACATTTAACTTGAAGACAGGCGAGCATTACCACAGTGTGACCATGAAGTTGGTGAGTTGGGACTGTATTCAGTGGATTTGTTCCACTTTGACCGAGCGACAACAGGAAATGTTTCGGAATACCTCTTTTGGACAGTACTTGGAGATTCAGGAGCTAACATTTCCGTTGCAGCTAGTTCATAATGTTTTGCTACGGAGGTGGAGACAGTCGAATATGATAACGAGATGTGGTTTCTCATTCAAAGTGCGGTATATATCATTCAGTAACAATATGCAAATTTTCTATTACTTTTGTAATTCTTCTGTCATTTGTACATTATAACATTCAGTAATTTTCATTCCAGGGCGGCTTATCCGCTTCTTTGCATATGACTTTGCCTTCATAACTGGTTTGAAGTTCATTGCTAAATTATCAGAAATTCCCAATGTCCAAAATTCATGCACATTGTTGGATACATATTTTGGGGTTCAAGACATGGAGCTCAGGGAATTCTATCCGTTGCTTCGAAAAATAGATGTGCATGTTACTCTAGATGAGGATTAGTGAATTTGGCTAAGTACTACGTGTTAGAGCAGCTTTTTATGGGATGAGATTGATGTCAGCTTTTTATGGGACAGGATTGACGTCATTTCGTTTCTCGTCAGTTTTTAAATTTTGTGAATATGTTGGATATGTTTAATGACTATCTATGGGGCTTAGTGTCTTACGACTGGACAATTAAAGGAATGAAGAAAGCATTACGCGAGAGATTACAAAAATACAAGAAACAAAAGGCGACAAAGAAGGAAAAGCGAGAACAAATTAAGAGGTAAGACTTACAAGGGTGCCCATATGCTATACAAGAAATTAAATAATTTGTATTGACGTGAGTTGTATGCATTTAGATTTAAAATTGAATGGGTTTATAACTCGTTATTTTTTTTTTCAAGTTTGGTTGTATGAGGCCGTGCCATATATTGGTGATATGTACGGCCGTACTGGGGGTGACTTCGTGTGTAAGATTTCACGATTGTTGAAGTGGGAGACATCGATAACACCACCCAAGAAGATGATCCTACATGACGTGATTAACATAAGGAGGAAGGTTTAGTTTATTTGTATTCCATTTCATCTGTTTCGAATTCTTAGACAACTGTTCATGGACTCAGCAATATTGATTGTCATTATGTTATACAGTATTCTAGGAAATTGTGAACGTGCCCATTTCTTAACACCAACTTCCCGAAGATATGCTGCAGCTTGAGGCATATATGATTCAATAGAACGCATATGGTAGTTGAAATCATTGCGATAATATGTCCTTGTAACTTTCGTAAACATGTCTATCAAAGTCTTATCTTTAAATTTTGCCTTTGAGTTTCCCTTAAGATGATGGGTGTAGAGCCCATGAAGCACATTTGGGAAAATGATTGAGACAGCTCTTTCTATACTAGCATGGTAGTTAGAAATGAACACTAAGTCTTCAACATTTCCAAGTACCCGATCCCGCAACTGTGTCATGAACCAAGTCTAGGAATCATCATTTTTGGAATGACCAACTTCAAATGCCAATGGATATATTTGTTTATTTTCATCCATGCATGAAGCCAAAAACATTGTCCCCTTATGTTTTCCCTTTAGGTGAGAGCCATCAACTGCAACATCTAGCCTAATACATACTACAAAGCTGCAACGGAAGGCCCCAGACTTATAAAAAAATACTAAAAGTGAGAATCAACATCAGTTTCTAGAGCCATTGCTATTCTGGGATTAGCCTTCTCGACCATGTAAATATATTAAGGGAAGAGTGTGAATGATTTCTCATGATATCCTTGAAGTTCTTCCAAAGCTGCCTCTCTTACTCTCCATGTCTTGTGGTACGATATGCTAAAACACAATGCCTCCTAAACATCGAACATGATATCTCTGGGCCGATAAATGCTGGATGCCTGACTGAATTTGCTCTTGATGTGTTTCCCAATAACTGCAGAAGATGCTTATTTCTGATTCTGATGTAATCCAGCACCAGAATATGTATGCAGATTGTTGAACTTCCTCACTTGAAAGAAGTTGCTCGAATCCGCCACTTGCAATTTTTTGCACGACATATGGCCTCAAACCTGGTTATGTTAGACTTCTTCACCTTAAACTGAAAGTTGCATAATAATGCCAAATTTGATAACTTCTCGTGAAGCTCGATTTTGTTATTAAAAATCTGACCAACCCCAACCTTAATTCCATCCACTATAAAAGACGTGGCATCGTCATCAACTGTTGAGGTCAAATGCAAGATAGGAGGCATCCACCTAAATGTGTTTGCCCGAAGATCATCACTTTTGCGAACCAAATTGGCATCATTTGCTACAAAATTTTCTGTCCGCTCAGCTTCTTGTCCTTCAGATGTAAGAGGAGGAGTGAACTAAATAGGAGTAGGAAAGGTCAATAGCACATCTTCGTTCAAATCACCCATAACTTATATGCAACCATTGACATTATCATTTTCGGCATCATCACTTCCATTTAACTCGTTAGTGAAACTTTCTTTCAAGTTGTAGCAACATTCAAAACCATTCTTATGATCATCGTTCTCATCATCATCAACATCATCATCACAGTCACCATCATCATCATCATCACCAAAACTAGGGACATTGGCTATACTCTCAAATTCTTTAAAGCTATCAAGGTGTTGAACTAACATCATTGGCAACGATTGCTTCAATCCAGCATCTCTTGAAAGACTAATAGCTTGATTCTCTTCATGCCTGGTACATTACTCAAAGTTAGGTCCAAGCCCTTCATTAACTTGTGGTTGTGCACAAACAGGAGTACACTCGCTCAATTGGTTGCTTTCACTTGCTAACCAAAACATAGACAGATGATTGGAACTACGACTCTTCCTCAAACCATCAGATCGTGAACTACATCTTCTTTGTGTGTCCCTATCTTTAACTGTGACGATTAATGGTGTATATGACTGTTGATCCTCCATACTATATTGTACGTAAAAACAAACATCCTTGTCAGTCTCAATAGGGGTTGGTAATAGCGGGGGACCCTTGGAATAGAATTGCACGACTAAACTTATGTTTTACTCAGATCCCAACCCATTTTTATAGCTAAATATCCCACCAACTCATTGTAACTAGTACACTTAGGAAGTATCAACAACTTCGACCTCCTGCCCATGTACATGTAACCACCATTCTGTTGCGTCTTCCAAGAACCATTTAACCAAATCAAAATGCACAAAGTTTCCATCCTACATGTAATAGACATGTTAATAAACAGTCCCCAATATTCAAATCACGGAAAAAAATGCTTAAAATTCAAAGAAATAACAATTCTGCCGAAACGCTCGACACGTCTCGACAAAAATCGTCGAGCAACTCAACACATGACACAACTCAACACACGACAACGAGTTTCAGCTGCATCTAACACAAGAAAACAGATAACTCGTGTTGCCAGTCACCGATTTTTGTCAAGCTTTATCGATCAACCTCATCTGACACTGTGTACCATGTGTCGGATACATTGCTCAACACTCGACAACAGGGAGAAAAATGTCGAGTCATCATCTTCCTCAGAGAGTTTCCACATTTTCACTGCAAATACACGTTTCTTGGCCACCTATGATACTAATAACACTTCACCAACTATAGGTACACTATTTCCTAAGCTTATAATATGAATTAAACACAAGATGTATGAACTAAAACACAAATGTACGAACTAAACACAAAATATATGAACTAAATCAACGAAAATTGGTTGAGTATGGATTTTTTTACCTTTTCTAGCTCAGATCTTTAAGATTTATTGATACAAATGATCGAGGCAGTGAGATTTTGCAATAGTTTGAGTGTAATCAAGATGTATGCAAGTTGTGAGAGTAGTCAAATTACTGCAGAGCAAAGAAAAATATAAAAACTAATTGTCTTATTTAATTCTTACTGATATTTAAGTAATTTCACAGTTAAAAGGGTTATTGCATACAAATTTCATAGGATTGGGTTATTTTCTAAGATGGGCCCTAAATTTGGGTTATTATTTGAATTTTCCCTAACTTTTTTCTTCTTCACGGGAAGAACAAAGTAATCGTGATGGAAGGTAACGTGGTAGTATTTGAGGAGGGGCGAGGACAAATTGAGGAGGAGTCGGCTTGTCATTTTCCATATAAATGTAACAAAGCAAGCAAGCAAAACTTTGGATTAATTTAATTTATACTATACTATTCTAGCTAGCTTTTAGTTTTACGGTTTAGGAGGAGTCAGAAGCTAAAGAAAATATCAATGCCAATTCCATTACTTGCAACTACATGTATGCAATGTGTTGCAAGAGACAGAGAAAACATCATCAACCGATCGAAATTTTGTGCAAATATAACGAAAAAGAGAAAGCTTATAGATTGTATTTCGTATCACATTTAGCTACAAAAGCTTTTTGAAGTATGCCATCGGCCAGAAGCCCACATCAGAAATTGCTCCAAGAACAGGAAACTCCCATCCCATTATAGCGTCCAAAAAAAAAAAAAAACGATACTATAACCGAAGATTCCCACAAAAAAAAAAAAAAGGAATAGAGATTATTATCTCACATTCCTGCAGAATTTTTAGTGACTTGTTTCAAAGCATTGGCGATATCATCTACCTTTGCATTCGCATTTATGTGTACCATCAGGGGGCTCTCACTAGGAAACATGTCCTCCCTCAAATCTGTTGTTCTGAGCAATTCTTCGGAACCTTTTTTCACCACTCCTTTCATGATTAATGTTTTATGAGCCCCATAAATCAATTCCTCATAATCAGTGTCACCACTTTCCCCAAGGAACACAAACATGTTTGCAACATTCAATTTCCAACGGACAAAAAGATACCTAGCAATCAGAATTCAAGACCAAATATTAACGTCCAGAAGAGATTGTACACCTAGCAATCAGAATTCAAGACCAAATATTAACGTCCAGAAAAGATTGTAATCACTCCCCGTTCAACAATGTTTACAGGATGCAACCCACCAAATGATTTGCTCAAATTAACATTAAAGCCAATTTGTCATTTCATGAAAATAAACAACCGCAACGGTCACAAAAGAAAACCTAAAAGGTTATTACTAATCAACATCTAAGCACTAACATTACCTAATCATAGCCTCAGAAAAGTTCAAAGAATTGAAATTGATGCTAGAATTTACATAATTTACTTTGAATAAGCTATCAGACAAGAAATAGATTTGAGGGAAGATTGCTGTAAAGAAGGAGGTACCCCTTGCCTGGAATCCTTAGAGAGTCCAGAGCTACAATTGGAGAGTTTCTCTTATTATCAAAATTTAAAAGCTTTTTCCTTTTATCACTTCCTAAAAGTGTATGTTAGAAACCATTCTCCCATAAGGTTTGTGTTTTATTTTTTCAATTTTGGAAATCACCAAAAACTCCCTCAAACAAACTCTAAAATGTCAGTTTGCATACAGGACAACTTTAATCAAAGTGTTCAAATAAACAAAGAGGCACTAAAATGCTAGAAAACACACAATTCTTTTTCTTTTGTAACTAAAAGGCATTTCAATAATGTGCTATACAAAAATGCTCCTATAGGTATGCATTTATACCTGAGAGCTTGTGCTCGAGAGGCAAGGAGAGGAACTATTTGAATTCTTGTTGAGTTCCTGCAATACATTGGATGGCATCGGAGACCCCGCATCCTAAGTTTCTGCCTCAAATCTTCAACGTGGTCTACCTGCCAAACCAAGCCAGTGTAAACCCTGCCAATAGAACAAAATAGTTTTTTAAACAGTCCTAAGTAAAACTTGTATTTCCGTTACCTTACTAGGATCTTTTATCAGGTAGGAAATGCAATGGGCATTGCTTGATTTCTCATCTGCCTTAATGGGACGGGAAGTATTACCAGAATTTTCTCCACCTTCAGTTGTACTCATCATCTTTGAAATGGTTTTCTTTAGGCCATCACAACCCCAACGGTAGTCAATATGTGATTCATAGTCTGGATCTGGAAAAAGCCTTCCATCTTCTTCTGTATAAGCACCTGGATAATAAATTTCACCTCCACTACTGCAAATCAAAGCGTCAAAGTCATTTACTTGAATTTTTGCCGAATTCAGGAAATCTACCGTCTCTGACATTGGCATTGCTGTTGATAGAGCAAATCCTGAGACTCTTGCATTTTGAGTATCTGACCGAACAGCTGTAAATATATCTTGCACTATCTGAACCATCTTCTTTTCAGGAGCCCCTTTGTTGTCATAGTAGTCAAGTGCAATAACAATTAATCTGCGTCGCCTCCTCAGCATGGGATACTTGCTAACCAAATTTTCTAGCACTTTCTTCCCAACTTCTTTATTATCTTTCGCATCAGATTCTGGTTTCTTCCCAACTTCTTTACCATCTTTTGAAACAGAATCTGGTTTCTTCCCAGATTCTTTATCATCTTTTGAAACAGATTCTGGTTTCTTCCCAGCTTCTTTATTATACTTTGAAACAGATTCTGGTTTCTTCCCAGCTTCTTTATTATCCTTTGAAACAGATTCTGGTTTCTTCCCAACCTCTTTATTATCTTTTGAAACAGAATCTGGTTTCTTCCCAACTTCCTTATTATCTTTCATATCAGATTCTGGTTTCTTGATCTTGCTCAGAACTTGCTTCACTTGGTCTTGCACATCTCCAGCAGCTGCAGCCGTATAGTCAAGTGATCCAGTTAGTGAAGATTTATCTCCATCAACAGAGAGCCTAAGCGACATATCCTGCACATCCCTAAGTGAGTCATTGAGTGATGAATCTTGCGAAACCATATCATCCCCGGGAGTATCATTTTGCCATTGTGGGTGCCTCATCCGGCAAGCTGCTACCCTGGTCAAGTAAGTGCGGCAATGCTCGGGCCATGAGTAAAGATGTATGTTCTTCCAGCCATTCTTTCTGCAATCATGCCATAAATTCTTCTCTGATACCAACTTAAGC
This sequence comes from Boswellia sacra, assembly GCA_013180625.2. Lineage (NCBI taxonomy): Eukaryota > Viridiplantae > Streptophyta > Magnoliopsida > Sapindales > Burseraceae > Boswellia > Boswellia sacra. Next base: position 87,381 of record SNVD02007983.1, on the reverse strand, counting down.
AGTGCATCAGCAATGGCATTTTGATCATGAGGGTCCACTAGGAGACCATTGTTCAGTGCCTAAAAATCATAAAAAGAGATAGCAAGCAGTTAAATTGTTGAAGGGACCAAAACAATTGTCTACTTATAGAGATATGTTCCATCTGCCTGACAGCAAAGTAGAAAAATTGGGAGAGAAATAATATTCAGAATCTACACTAATATTTCCAGCCATTCATGCTGCACACTCAGAGTACTTTTCCTGAGCCTTCCAACTGACCTGTCCATCAAACATCTAGCAAGTACATAACTCATATTCTATAATTCAGTAAGAGACAAACATCATCCCTACCCGGTGGATGTCAACTGGTCCACCATTTTGAGTAGCCACCATTGGGAGCCCATGTGCCGCAGCCTATATCATGTATGGGGAAAAATATATATAGATCAAATATCATTTTCTTGCTTATAAAGGACATCATAGGAACTGCCAATGATTCAGAACGAACCTCAATCAAAGTAAGCCCAAATGGTTCAACCAATGCTGGATTTATGAAGACTCCCTGCCATTTTACTTTGTTTATTTATTTTTCTGGACAACTAAAGAGGGCCATCATTTAAAACACATAAAGCAAGTTTGAAAATTATGAACTTCTGCAAACCTTTGTTTTTGCTGCAAGCCGGTAAATATCTGGAACATCAGTTTGCTTGTGATGCTTTGGGTAGGCAACTTGCCCATAAAGGTCATACTTATCAATCATTTTCAATACTGTCGTAAGCACACTAGCATTTCCACCAGACATCTCATCAATATCATCCCTGTTCCCCATTATCAGTGTCTGCATAAAATCAGAGTAGTTTTTTGAGAAAAGTAATATATTGCTCATTGAGTATATCATGTAGTTGCTCAAAACTACTTACAAGATTAGAAAGCTCCCGTAAGGGACGGCACTCTCCAAAGGCTTTCAAAAGTGTTGTTATGTTCTTCTTCGGGTCAGGCCTTGATAAAGCCAAGATCATTGGTTTGTGGGGATTTGTGAGGAACCGCATTACCTGTTAAAAGATGTTGGTTGTGAACCATTAGTTAAATTGATATTGTTGCAGTGACTATGAGACAAAAAACAAAAACAAAAAACAAAAAACACTTACATCAGACCATATTGCTGGAATTGCCTTTGGAGAAGACCCATCAGTACTACCAATAAGTGCAGCGAGCTCATCAACCTCAGGGGTATCTTCTTGCACCATAACGTTGCTAAAGTCCATGCCAGGTGGAATGACCTGAACAACTTGTACTTAGAACTTGAACAGAGGGATCAAATGTCAAATCAGTTAAGTCATGCCACCCTTAAATTTCATTTCTTGCATTTGTTACATAAAAAGGTGTATGTACATATATACACATATAAAACTTATAAGCAAAAATAGAAGAGAGACTAGTAAAATGCATTTGAAACATGACTTGCTCTCTGATCGTAGAACAAATTATATGAATGAAAATTTTACAGTTGAAGCTTAGCGCATGAAGAAATTCGTAAAATACAAGGCATTATAAGTTTTGAGTTCGTGAAGCAAGATTAAATATTGACATCGATTTTAATACATTCACAATCTTAGTTTCAAAGCTTTTACTTTACTAGACTCTTAAAATCAAGAAAAAAGGAGAAGAAATTAGGAAAATATTTTTAATAAATCACTCAGTTAGAAGAAAAAAACTTTAAAAAAAAAAAAATCACTTTCTTACCACCATCCTCGGCATGAATCTGCCATGGCAATTGACCCCACGCCTGGCACGGGCACGCAAGACTTTCTCAAGCTTCACATCAAACCCGTCATAAAGTCCCCATTGCTCATCAATCTCCTGTCTGGTACTTGTGATAACAAGTTCTGCAGCATCAAGGGATAGTTCTTCTGCCTCTATCCTCCTCATTATCTTATATGTTGAGTTGATCTCCTTCTTTGATTGTCGTCCCTGCTTAATAAGCTGTTCAAGCTTGTTTCTGCCAAGTGAATGTCCAGTTAGAACCATTGGGACATTCAAGGCACCTGAAAGAAGAGCAGCGGAATCCCCTGCATCGGCATAATGGCCATGAATAACGTATGGCCAGACAGGCTGGCCCCCACCAATTTGTTCACCTAAAACTTTTGACATATTAAGAATGTGAGCTAGAGCTCCATCTACAAATTCTTGAATATACGGCCAAAGCAATTCTTTTCGAAGGTACTTATCACGGGGGCCAAAGGGAATCCTTATAATATATGCGCCACTGCTCTCTCCCATTTCAATACCCTCATCGTCAGGGCCACCAGTCAGCATTTCTGCTGGCTCCCCATAACTCCAATCAACTTCAGGTGAGGAGACTTGGCGTGTAAACAGATCTACCCTATACACACCAGGCATCCTTGCAAGTGCCCGGGAAAGCTCTACCACATATTTTACCTGTGAATTATTTTGCATGAGCACAAGACAACAGTAAAGTGAAAAAAGGACCGTTAATAGTTCGAATTGGAAGCACTGTCTACCTGTCCACCGGTGTCAGAATCTCTGCCAAGCTCCATATTTTCTCCCCGGACCAAACCATGCAAACTGGTCATTTAAATAAATTGTAATCATAAGTTATATACAGAGAGATAAAGGTACCTTCAACTGAATTAGTACCTTTGAAAAATTACAGCAACAGAGGATGAAGGCAAGTCTGTACACATGTAACAAGAAGAAAGACTAAGGGATACAAGCTAAATAAACTTTGAACTTCATTATGGATGACATTCATGGTTTAATGACTTGATTCCTGTCACTATAGGATTCACTAGTAGAGTCCAATGCAGGAATTCCCGATAGAGAATTGCCATCATATTAAACGCCTTGAAAGAAAATTATATTGAAAGAAATTTGAAATAAGATGCAGACACTTCATTATAGAGTTGAAACAGGGGATCATATTTCACTCCAGAAGTTAGCACACCTCAAAGTCATTACAGAATAGTCACTAAGAAATTCAGTTGCTAAACGCCAAACAGTAAATGACAGCATAATTATTGACAAAGATACTATGCATTGATGAAGTGGCTACATGGCTCAAATACCATGGGATAGGAAGCCATAATATAACTACTATATGAAAGACAACCATTATCATACCTGATAAGGACAATGTACAGTTTCTTTTCCTTCTTATCATCTGACCATACTTCCAAGTTGGATAAGTTCCGTTGAAACTTTTTCCTTGGGGTCTCAGGCTGCATCAGCTCCGCCAAAGCATCTCCCTTCTCTCCTTCTGACAGATCTTCAGACATGTCTTCAGTCACATCCTTGCGTCCTTGTTCCCGCTCCCATCTCCTTTTGGCCAACCGTTGTAACTCCTCCACTTCCAGCTATTCAGATAAAGTGTGCCAATTCGATCACTTAGTTATATCATAATATAAACTTACATGTAAAAATCAACTCATGTTAGCTCTCTTTGCGAAGGAGCAGGATCAATGACAAGAAGATAACTGTATGCGCACTTGAGAATCATGAATAAATTCTCATCATAATATGTATGCTGTAAAAAGAGATAAATACATTCTCCCTAACCCTCTTCCTCTCCCAATTTCAGAAACTACAATAGCAAGCATTTGTTACAGTTGATTTTGAGAAGATAACTGTACAGTCTACAGAGCATCAGGTTCAGGGCACTCCTTGGAGCTTAGCGAAGAGACATACACGAAAGTATGCAAATCTTTTAGAAAAATAGGCATATAATTAACTTTAATTAAAAGTCAAATTCTTTCAAATCTCGTGAACTTGAATATCATCTATTTATAAGAAACTGGCTAATAATGGAGAAACCTATTTTACAACCCTGAAAATCAAATTGATCCTCGGTCAATGGTTGTTACCCCAAAAAAAAAATGTTACAGGGCACACAATCCGCACAATGCATCCAAGAATTCCACTCATCTCAAGAAATCGAATCGACAAATTCCACTACTTTCCCGGAATATTCAAGAAACTCATTAACAATCCCTTTAATTTTGATTTAAAAGAGAGAACTGCAAACAAACAATGCACCCAATGATAGAATTTCCAAAGAAAACGGATTGAAAGTAATATAATTTTATGTTCTTGCAACGAACATGCATGCATACACAAATCCATCACATACATGTACTTGCATGCGTGCATGAACACAGACATCAATTAGTACATATATTAATAGAGCAATAGAGAAAAAGGCAAAACAAAAGAACAAAAAGAAGGACCTGCTTCTTCTTGCGGGTGAGGTGCCAAATGCGCCAGCACATGTTCTCAAGCCTGGAGCTGCGCTCACGTGTGTTGCGCGTGGCAACCACCTTGATCCAAGTCCTGTGCAAATCAGTCTCATCAACCCCTGTCACCACCTCCTCCACAAAGTACCTTGTTGGGTTGAAATGCCCTCTATCCGTTGGCGGTGCCTTTTGCTCATCAATGGCTGCTGCTCCTGCTCCACTGTCCAATATGGCCTCCAAGTACCCATTTATCCACTCATTCCCAGCCATTTTAAATCCCCTCTTAAATTCAGTCCCTTTCTTCTACCCCAAGCAAGACAAGACTAGACTTCTTATTCAATCTTCCGCAACTCCACGTAACAAAACAAAAGCTTCGTCTTCCTTGGGCTCATTTCTTTGCTCTTTCTCAGACACTTTCCAGACTTTTTTCTGGGATTTTGAATCCAATGTCAGAAAACAGAAGGGCATGCAAAAAGATTACTTTTTCCTCACGTTTTCTCGGTGGGCACTTACGTCTCTTTGTAGGGAATGTTTGTGAAGTTCTACGGAGTGTTTTGATGTTTCTGGGGAGCTGTGGTGGTGCTGGTGGGATCGTGTGTGTTTGAGAGAGAGAGAAGTGAGTCAAGGAAAGATATTAAAGGCTGCGGAAATGGTGGAGTGCAAAGAGAAGAGAGCCACGTGGCAGTGGGAGAGAGAAGACCACGTGGGGGAAGAGATGTTGTGGGTCGTATTGGTTTCACCATTTCCAAGATTGTCCGATTCCCAATGCGAGTTTGCCTCTTTGTTCAACTTAGATTTCTCCATATTTCACTCGCTGGCCTCACCCTCAAGTGTTGGAACTCGGAGTTGGGGGCTGGTCAGGACACGGCTTCTTCTTGCTTTTGATTTGTTAACATCTTTCCTTAACAGACGTGATTTTGGGATTATTAATAATGGACGTTGTCCTACACTCTACTTAAATAAGTAGAAAGCTGCACCACTATCCCAATTCTTAGTTGTATGATGTGAGTTATTTATGTATGTGTCGTAAACAACATAGCCCCAATTCAAGATTAAGAAAAAAAGACTTCTCACGTCATTTGTTGTTGAAGTAAATAAAGTATGTTATATTATAGTCACTCAGATTAATAGAAAGCTACAGTCACGAGTAATCCCAATTCTAAATTAAATAATATATATGTGTTGTAAATTTATTGGTTGGTTGTATGATAATTTGGTATTCGTTATACAAAATTTCAGGTATATGTATCGATCAACTTATTACTATGTTATTTAGTGGTATTACAGAAGGTACTTTTCATTTATTTAACCAAATTGGTTAGGTTAAATTAATACTCATGCTAACATAAGGGTCAAAAGATGTTGTATATTAAATTTTTTTCCTGTGTAACGAGTGACATCACTTCTCTAAAAGTATAGTTATCTTTAATTTTGTCTTGAATAATGTAACATTTGTTAAATAGCTAATAGAACGATTTGTAAATGATATGATAACGTGATATTACTCTTATTTGAAATGAAATGGGATTTGCAATAATAATTCGATGATGGGGCTATTCGCACCCATATTGATATTATTAACAAACACAGATCTTAAAACTCCTTTAATTTCGCTTGCAATATATGGAGAGCAGTTAGCCGAATTTTCCATTTCCGTTACTCATAGGAAGAGAACTGATCAATGGCTTCGTTTTCTAAAGATTTCTTAAATAATTTTTGTTGGAATTGTCGAAAGAATAAAATTTCAAATGATATTTACCGGACCGGAGAGATCTTTCGAATTTCAAGATAACGGCTCCTGGTGGCAGAATATAAAAAGATCTCCAACAAGTAATCTACAAATAAATCATTTGCTTTGTCATGTTGAAGATCAAACGTATACACCAACTGATAAAACTTTGTCGAAATAAAAACAAGATTATTATTTTTTTCTTGAAAAAAGAAGGATAAACATTTGTAACAAATTACAAATAGATCTGAGAAATATGATAAGGCTTCGTGGATGCATACGGAAAAACAGGAAAAGAGATTAAAAAAATTAGTTGAGGATTTTTTGGTATTATATATGGCGTAGAGAATAGATTAAAAATTAAATTTTCTAATATAGATGTAGTGAGTAAACGGTTAAAAAAAGGATGCATATGGCCCCACCCTAACTTTATAAGATAAGTAATGTTACTCGAACCAATTTAGATATACGTATGCCTCTTATCCTAAGTAGCAGTACTAAATTTTTAAAAATTGGATTTTATTTGCTTAATTTTCACAACATTAAAATTTTTGAAATGATCTCATTTTTGTCCATATTGATGGATACAAAAAAGGAGAAGAAATCATAAGATAGATGACCAGAATAAAAGCAAGGACTAGGTGAAATGTGGAGTTTGTCACATAAGGAAAATCACTAAAAATCTTTATAAAAAATTCGTATCATCTTTACATCTGTCTCAAGAAAATAAAATAAAAATTAAAAATTAAAGTTACACATGTATTAGTTGAATTATATGAGTAGTTTAAGATTTATTCAAGAGTATCATATAGAAAATGATTTTAATTAGATAAAATATAGGTAAGAGATTTAGGGATAATATAGAAAATACAAAGGGGTTTTATTGAGTTTTTGTAAACTTTCAAAAACAAATTATTTTTTTTTTTGGTTTAGTCAAATGTTGAACAATTGAGAATGGTGTCAAGTTATCAAATTGATTTAATCAAGAGTTCACACTTTGTTAAATGCTTGTCTGAAAGCGTAACAACCACCTAGCTCAATGTCTAATTCTTAAACAATGCTCAAATACTTGTCAATCATAATACAAAATTGTCGAGTCTTATGCATATATATTCTAGGAATTAAAAATATATTTGTCACGTACTATAATTTTCGTTTGAAACCTACAACAAAGTTAAGAGTTTGAATAAATCCCAGCAGCCAAAATAGTCCCTTATCTTGACTACTTAAACTTATCTAATAAAATAATTTTAAATTACAACCATTAGATGAAAAGAAGATGTATAGTTAATTTAAAATTATCGTTACAATTTTATACCAAAATGTCTTAATAACATTTTATATGAGATGGATATTTTAAAATATTATCTAATAACATTTTATTAATAATTCCATCATACAATTTAATATGACATAATCTTATAAGATGAGTGATTATCACAATATTCATTAACACCCTCCTGGGCCACCCTTACCACTTGAACCAACCCATTATGGGTAACTTTTCTCATTTGACATTTCTTTTACCCATTCAGCGATTTCTTGTCAAGTAAAATCTTACGAAGTTAGTTCAATCGATGTAACTATTTGAGGAAACCATATGGGAATAGGCATAAAAATAACTTGATACATATATGATATGAGTTTATTTTCTACATATTTTATTTCGATTAATCATATGTTAAGAAAGGGTAAAAGAATATCAATTAATCCCTTAACTGCTAATTGGGAGTAAGGCAACAAACCTTTACAAGAAATTGCATGTTTCCATTACGATTTTCAGATCTATATATTACTAAAATGCAAACATACAAATAAGTCTTGTAAAGAGCAATTCTTGATTCTTAGAAACCCATTTGGAATAAAAATGAAAATCGTTTGAATTAACAAGATCCTTTTACTTTCTCTAGTTTCAAACCATCATTGGTTTCATCTTATAACAATAACATTTATAGTTAAAAACAGAAATTAAATTAAAATCTAGATTACATTCGTCCTAAAATTGTTTTTTTTTTCTTTTGAAAAATTTAGACCCGCTGGGCGTTCAAAACCCTTTATAGGTTCCATTAATATTTGTCATAAAACATACCACCGTTAATATTTGATAGTTAAAATTAACGTAAACATTGAAATGAAAATTATATCTTTTTTATTATATAATATAAAATATTGACAAAATGAACTTGAGTTACCGATGCCATGTTTAGCTGACTAAAGTAAGCTTTTAAGTACAAAGCCAATATAAGTGGATTTTACTTTTTTTTTTCTTTGTTTTGGTTTTTTCTACCGAATTTTTATGACAAGGTTTTTAATAGGGATGGGAATTCGGGTTTTTGGGTCGTATCGAGCTGCAACACAATAAAGATTGGTCCAAACCGAACACAACACGACACGACACGTGAACACGAATAATAAACAGGTCATTTTCATGTTAGACACGAATATGACTCGTTTAACACGATTATTACATGTTTAAATATTTGACATGTTTATGACACGTTTTACAGGTACAATTACAGTACGTTTAAATGATTAACACGATTAAGCATTACAATTTCCATCAATTTTAGTATTTTTAAATTAAAAAAATAATAATAAGAAAATATTCAAAATCCATCCACATCACAATAAACAATCCAGTAAATATCAAATCACATACAAACTTCAAATACATTTAACTTTAGAAAAAAAAATCCATTTGCATCTCTTTAACTATTAAGCAACCTATCAAAAAATATAAAACAAAATTAAGGTGGTGTTTGTTTAAATCACTTAACACTTTTCAGATCTAAACACTTTTTAGTATTTAATTTACACCACTTAATAAGATGTTTGTTTGCTCTTTTACATACCACTTAAAAAAAGTGGTAAGAGTGCATCTTTTTTTAATATGACATTTTTATCCTTATAATAAAAATATAAAATATTTATATTATATTTGTGCAAGTTCTTAAAATTAAATCAAAATTCTTTTTTCATTCAAATAAATAATGTTATATTTATTACAATCTTTTAAAAATGAAATATTTATTTTTGTTTTGAAAATTAAAATATATGGCTTTAAATATGTGTAAAATAAATAATTTATAAAATTAAATTGAAATATTAATATATTAATAAATTAATAAGCTTATTTATTATAAAAACCAGTATATTTATATTTTGGTTGATATAAGTCAAGATTATCAATAATTATATAATTTAATTATTTTTAATTAATTTATTACATTAAATTTTTATTTATATTAATTTTATTAACCAATGCATATAAAACAAGTCAAATTTTAAAAATTCAAATGCATATTTATTAAATAAATTATATTATTAAAATAATTTTTTATATATTTTATATCATATACATACATAATTTAATTTTTAAATTAAAATTAAATTATTTTTAAATTAAGTAATATTATATTACTTAAATATTTTATTTAAAACAAAAAAATAAAAAAATTTGAAAATTAGTTCGTCGGAGTCGCCGTCTGCCACCATTGATGCAGCGCGTTTCATACACTGATTACACCATCATGATCGGATTTGACCGATCTATAAGGCTGTAAAACTGATTCTTGCTGATATACTAGACTGTCGCCGTAAAATGCCTGAAAATATTCGGCGGCCGAATGTTTTTCGGCCTTTAACGGATAAACGGTCATGTTTCATGTAAAATAAATCCGACGTCCATGTAGGGCAAGCTAAGACGATGATGATGGTACCGGCGGTGTCGTCGGACACGCGGTTTCGGCGACGGCCGGCCAACAGTGACGACGGTTGTCCAATTCCAGAATTTTAAAAAAATAAAATATTTAATATTAATATATTTTTTTTAATATGAAATATTTTTAATTATATAACTTTTATTAATTGAATATAAAGGGTATTTATGGAATAAAAATTATCACAAGAGGACAGTTTAGGCATTTCAAATTTTTCAGACATTTGGAAGTAAAAAAGTGATAAATTTTCACTTTTTATTTTCAGACAATTTCATCTGAAAATAAGTTATTAGACATAAAAACAAACATACAAAATATTTTAATCCCTTAAATCTGAATTCAGATTTAAGTGGCCCAATCAAACGGGCCCTAAACGTAGTTCAAGATCATATCAAAATTGATAATAATATAACGTTAATATTATTAAAAATATAACTTTGAATTTAAACATCTAATAAATATATAATGAATTTTAAAATTAATTTGTATTTATAATTGTGTCACTTCAAAAATAATCATGTCAATCCGTGTTAATTGTATTGTCTTGTTTTATTAGTGTTAATCGTGTCATCAGTGAGTTTATGTCATAAACGGGTTCGTATCACCTATGGATGCAATCTCTCAATCCAAAAACGACACGATTATTAGACAGGTTGAAAATTTCAATCCAAACACAACCCAAATACAATTAAGACAAACTCAAACCTGCTAATTTTTGTGTTACGTCGTCTTAGGTTCGCGGTTCATATCGAAAATTTTCATCCCTAGTTTTTAATGATATAGTAGAAGCACGTCCAACATTATTTATCATGTAATTATATTTTTTGTTTTTTCTTTATCCTTGCGGAGTTTTTCCTTAACAAATCTAATTGCAATCGTAATAAGTTGGTGAAAAATCCAAAAGTGAATGTTGTAAAAGTCAAATTTGTGGATTCATGACTACCGTCCGCTCGTTTCATTATGCTTGGAAGACTAGGCAGTGGAGTCAATGGACTTTCTCTATAATTATCTAGCTGGTTAATCTTATTTTTGTATTATACATTGAAAAAGAGTATATTTAATTTTAGAGTTTAAAATAGTTATAAAATTTGGAATTATATGATTGGTGCCAACTAATTAATAAAAAGAACAATTATCCAATGGAGTTTTAATTCATTACTAATAATTCTCAATATAATCAATCCAGTAACAAGTACATTCTTCATAGAACAATTCCAAGTTTCCAACTACTTAATCCAAAAGCATTTGCAAGTAAAGCCCAATTTAATATTCTCATACCTAAAATGGGCAATGCCAACAATTTATAAATCTCTAGAAACCCTAAAAGATGACCCAATAAAAACCCAATTTAATCAAACCCATATCTACAATTGACCTAATATACTACTATCACCAACACCAAGAATGGGCGTCAGAAGATACATAGTTTGCTTATCCTATCAAATCAAAACTCCAAGAACATGTTAATAGATAAAAAAAAAAAATTATTCAATTTTGAAAAAAAAAAATTTGAGTAAGCTAGGGTCAAAAAGTCACTTACAAATTAATTGGTCCAAACCTACATAAGGATGGCAAAATCTAGATGCAATTGTGGGCATTGCTGACTCAAGGGCTTTTTAAGGCCTAAAGCAAAATTTACATAATAAGCCTTTTCATATTTACAAAAAAAATTAAATGAAAATTACTATTTTTTTGTTTAACAATTTTTTCATTATTTTGTTGGTATTGTTTATTTCATTTTAAAATTATCTTAACTTTTTTTTACATATTTATCATGAGGCTTTTTTTGGGGTTTAACTTATTTTCAAATTTTTTTCTTAATTTTTCATATGTATATTCATATTCTCTAGTAGACATGTCTAAATTAAAAATTAAATGAATAAAATAATATTGATAATTTAAAAAAAAAGAATAATAAAATGGGTTAATGTCATAGATCTCCTCTATCTTTTAGGCATATTTCATCAATATTGACCATTTGTATTTTGTCATAATTTAGTCCTCACGTTTTGAAAAACTCATCATATACACCCTTCTGTCAACTTTAACCTTAAAAATTTGTAAATAAGTTAAACTTTGAAGGATAGGACAGTCATTTAAATCCTTACAAAAGTAAATAAGAATAAAGAAACAAATGAGACGAACAGATGCCATTTTAACAAGTCCACCATGACGAAATTCACAATAGCAACTGCAGAGATTCATTACATTCAGGGCCCGTTTGTTTTGGGCTCTGAAATCTGAATATGAATAGATTTCAGTGTTTAAAAAATTTAAGCCCGTTTGTTTTGGGCTCTAATCACTTTTTTTTAGACATTTATGTCTGAATATAAAAAGTGAAAAATTACCACTTTTTTTTAATGAAACATCTGAATATATAAAAATACCACAATTACCCTTTTAAAATATCAAAATAAATAAGCATTTAAGCATTCAATTAATTTAATTTTTTTAACAAAATGTATTTTAAAATAATATTAGAAAATTATTTATTTAATAAAATCAAAATCTGTAGTAATGTTTCCGGCCGGCGATGATGGCTTCCACCGCCGGCGATGTTGCTTGTCAGGTAACATAATCCATATCAAAATGATCTTCGCTTGAAGCTCTATTCATTCATATGACTGAAATCGGTGATTAGATTGTCTTTTCGTCGGAAAAATCCAAAATCGTTTCGGCGGCCAGATAAATATTAGATTTTTGTGGCTAAACAATTAGGTTATGTCAAATAATTCTTACCTAGATTGATAGATCGTCGTTTGGCGATCATTTTGGTATGTGCGGTGGCGTTGGACGCACGGCTGAAGGCGACGGACATGGGCGGCCAACGGCCGGTGGCGGCGGCGGCAGCAGTTATATAATTTTTTTTAATTTTATAAGTAAAATTAATAAATAAAAAATATGATTTATTTACATAATTAGATGGATTTGATTTTATTACAATTAATTATCTATATGCTAATAATAGATTTCTATTTTTTATAATAGGTAAGTTTATTATTATATTTAATGCATAATAGATTTTTTATACTTTAATAAATAAATATAGTTTTATAATAGGTAGGTTCATAATTTATTATGATCGAAATTTTGATTTAATTTTATTAATTATTTAATTTTTAAGATTGATACAACAATAATATTAGTATCCTTTATTTTTCAGGATAAGGATAAAAATGTTAAATTTAAATTAAATTGTTTACTTGATACTTATTTTCAATTAGGTAAAAAGTTAAAAACAAATATTCTATTAAGTGACATAAATAAAAAATAATTTTTATTTAATTTTAGTAAATATTTATTTTTAAAATTTTTTAAAAAATATAATATTAAATATTTAAATGAAAAGGAATTATACCTTGAATTAATATTAATATTAGTGAAAAGTTTTTACACTAACTTTTTTATTTTTTTAGGTGCGTAACTTTTCGGTGCACTAACCCACTTTGTAATAATCCTTTTTGACATAATTATCTCAATATAGTATTGTTTAATCATTAATCCATCAATATATATGTATATATATTGATATATATAGTTTGATTAATAAAAAAGTAATATAAATTATTTTGACGTTTATGCGCATAATTGTTATTTGGTATTTCCAATATCAATTTGGTATTTCCAAATTAATTGTTTATGCATATAAAATTGAAGATTAATTATACATTGAATTCTGCCCATATATGCCAGAAGCATTTCATATCATTAAAAATATTGACAAACAAAAAAGAATTCTTTTCTTACTGATAATTCAAATATATAATTTACAAATATTTAATGCTGCTCCTTCCTTGCAAATTCCTGGAATCACAAACATAGATGAAACAATTTCTCCATTATTTATTTGAAATGACCCAACTTATCCTTCCACAGACGTCTACTTTGATAGCCTGGATCTTGGAGTGGTGCTTGCTTGATGTCTTCAAAAAATGAGAACTTAGAAACGTGCTTCGCTTAGCTACCTAACATTATTTAACCAAAATAAAAACTGATTAGCGTACCCTTGGATGATAACAAAATATTAAAGATTAGAAAAACAAACCTCTGAACCTGAACTTGCATTGAGAAATCAATGTGACAACTTATAACACATTGTTGAACTACAGGGCAAGAGCTTTTAATGTGCTTACTGTTGATAGCAATAATCCTGGCTTGTTTCTACAGTAAATAATGATCTGGCTATCAATCTCTCCCTCTACATCAAACTACAAAGCCATTAGAACAGGACATTTGTTGATGAGCATCAAGCTAAGCTGGACACGCATGAAATCAGAGCTTCTACAGGCTGATGCATTGCTGATTGAAATTGGTGTTGTTGTGTCAAAAATCAGTTAGTTGATTAGCTGCAGTTGTAGTAAAACATTATGTTAAAACATGTATAGGAATATGTCTCATGTAATTGCTGAAAAGTCAAGTGATAGCTGACTCAGCAAAGTTGTTAGGCAGTTAAAATTCTTTCTTGTATGTATATATATTGATGTACGGTTGCTTAAGTATTAAGCAAAGTTTTATCCAGAAATTAATAAAAAAATAATTCTGTCTTCTCTTCATGGTATCAGAGCCAAGAGACGAAAGTCATGGCCAATTTTCCTACATTTTCTCACCTGCCAAACAATCCTGACAGATCAAATTTCAATTTCTCACAAATGAATTTCTTGAATCCGCCACTACCTAACTTACCCTCTCTATCTTTCAAACTTAATAAGAGCAATTTCAGCTTCTGGAAGTCACAAATTTTTCCAGCTTCGAGTGCGTATGGACTTGAAGATTTTCTCACTGGAGAAAGAACTTGTCCTCCATCAGTTGTTGAGATCCAAGCCTCTGGTGGATCCTCTGTCATCTCAACTCAAAATAATCCAGAATATACCTTATGGTGTCGCATGGATAAACTGATTCTCAGCTGGCTTTTAGCTTCAATTTCTGAAACAATGTTTGGATATGTTGTTAAGTGTCAAAGCTCCTTTGAGGTATGGCAAACTCTTGACAGATTATTTGTCTCTCAATCTAAATCCCAATTAATGAATTTGCGAAGTATGCTTCAAAACACAAAGAAAGGTTCAATGTCTGTTGCTGATTACATTCTAAAAATGAAAGAAATTGGAGACAAGATTTCTGCTACTGGAAATCTCATAACTGATGATGAGTTGTTAACATACATTTATGGAGGCTTAGGTCCAGAATTTGAATCTGTTGTAGTTAACCTTACTTCCAGAACTGATTTCATCACCATTGAAGAAGCTCAGCTGCATTTAGAATCTCACGAGCAAAGACTTGCTCAATACAATTCGAATTATAATGTTAATATGCAAAGTGCTAGTGTAGCTCACTTCTCTGCTACTGGTCTTCCTTCGTACTCTGCCAACTTTGCTAAGAAATTTAACAGTGGAAATCAGTACTCATATAAGCAGTCATCAGAACCATTTCATTCTCAGTATTCTCAATTCTTTAGAGGAGGTTCACAAAATAACAGATGCAGGGCAAGAGGAAAGAACTTCAATAGAGGAAAAATTATCTGTCAAATGTGTGGAAAAGCTGGACACTCAGCAATTCAATGTTATCATAGGTTTAATATTCAATATCAAGGTCCTATATCTCACACAAACAGAGCAGGTGTGGTAAGTGCAAATAACAATGTGGCTGGACCTCAAACAAGTCAGAGTTCTCAAGGCTTTCAAGGCAATTCTCAAGCATTTGTTGCTAGTCCTTCTACTGTGAATGATCCATCCTGGTACATGGACAGTGGAGCCACAGATCACATTACCTCCAATTTGAACAATCTCACAGTTCAAGCAGATTACAATGGTCCTGAGCAGCTCATTGTTGGAAATGGTAATACTCTTCCTATTCAGCATATTGGTTCTGCAGAATTAAATTCCTTATATCCTGGTAGAGTTCTTTCTTTAAACAAAATTCTTCATGTTCCTAAAATAACTAAGAATTTACTTAGTGTATCTCAATTTATAAAAGATAATGGTGTTATTGCTGAATTCTATGATACTTTCTGTCTCATTAAGGACAAAATTTCGGGGAGAATTCTGCTTCAAGGAACACTTGAAGATGGCTTATATAAACTGCATGTGCCAACTGCTGGATCTTCTTCACTTGGTTTTCTTTCTAAGTCTGTAAATTCCTCTCAGAATTGCATTTCTATTCCTACTGCTATGTTAAGTGTCAGTTGTAATCAATTTGATCTATGGCATAGAAGGTTAGGACATCCTAATTGTCAAGTTGTATCTAGAATATGTAAACTTCTTTCTCTGGATGTTACAAATGCTACTAAACAAAGCTTTTGTTCATCATGTCAGTATGGTAAAGCTTGTCAAGCTACATTTCCAAGTTCAAGCAATAAAACAAAATTTCCTTTAGAACTTGTTCATTCTGACATCTGGGGACCTGCTCCTCTTTCTTCTGTAGAAGGTTATAGATACTATGTGCACTTTGTTGATGATTTTACAAAATACACTTGGATATTTCCCCTTCGAACCAAATCTGAAGTGAAACAAATCTTTATTAACTTTCATACTCTTGTTGAAAAACAATTTGAAAAGAAACTTAAGTGTGTGCAAACAGATTGGGGGGGTGAATACAGAAGTCTTTTACCTTATCTCACAACTCAAGGCATCCTTTTTCGACATCCTTGTCCTTATCAGCATCAACAGAATGGGAGAGCTGAGAGAAAACACAGACACATTGTAGAAACTGGCCTAACTCTCCTAGCTCAAGCATCCATGCCACTTCATTTTTGGTGGGATGCCTTCCAAACTGCAGTGTATCTAATTAATAGACTACCATCTTCCACTCTGTCACATTATTCACCTTTTGAAACTCTTTTTCATTCCAAACCAGATTATTGTTTCCTGAAAGTTTTTGGATGTGCTTGCTATCCATATCTCAGACCATATAACAAGAACAAGTTCAGTTTTCACTCTTCAAAGTGTGTTTTCTTAGGTTACAGTCCAATTCATAGAGGTTATAAGTGTTTAAGTTCTGATGGGAGAGTTTATATATCAATTAGTGTCAATTTTGATGAAATGGACTTTCCTTTTGTGTCAAATTTTAGTTCTCAATCTGATTCTTCTTCTAAGTCTGATTCTCCTTCAAATTCTGCTAGTTATAAATCTTCCTCTCGGATTTTTCCTACTTCATTTTCATATGGAACTCAAAATCAGGATATAACTTCCAATACAAGTCAGTCTCCTTCTATGTTGGCATGTGCAGATCAATCTCCTTTAACAAATGATCACATTCTTTCTTCCCACACCATGAACACTCATGATAATGATCAGGTACAATTAGATAAATCATTGTCTTTTAACTCTCAACCATCAAACACTCATCCCATGCAAACCAGATCCAAAACTGGTCATCTTAAACCCAAAATACCCTACTCTTTCTCAGCCATCTCTAGTCTCTCTACTATAGAACCAACTACTGTCCAGGAAGCATTATCAAATCCTCAATGGTTAGCTGCAATGCAACAAGAATATAATGCCTTGATCCAAAACTCTACCTGGACTCTTGTTCCATTTCATAACACTATGAACATTGTTGAAAACAGATGGGTATATCGGATTAAGTACAATGCAGATGGCACTCTTCAAAAGTATAAAGCCAGGCTAGTTGCCAAGGGGTTTCAACAAACACCTGGTCTTGATTTTTTTGAAACTTTTAGTCCAGTTGTTAAAGTTTCAACTATTAGAGTCATATTAACATTGGCAGTTTCTTATGGCTGGGATATACAACAAGTTGACATCAACAATGCTTTTCTGAATGGAGATTTGCAAGAAGAGGTATACATGGCTCAACCAGAAGGTTTTGTTGATGCTACTCATCCATCATATGTGTGCAAACTTAATAAAGCATTATATGGATTAAAACAACAGCTTGTTTATTTGTCATTCTTCAGGAAAGAGTCTATATCTTCTGGTATATGTGGATGACATTTTAATAACTGGAAATGACTCTTCACTCATAAACAAAGTAGTATCTGACTTGAACAAGTTGTTTGCTCTTAAAGCCCTTGGATCATTAAGTTATTTCCTGGGATTTGAGGCTTACAGAGATGCTTCTGGTTTGTATCTGACTCAAACCAAATATCTTAATGATTTGCTGATAAAAAACAGAATGGCTGAAGCTAAAAGTAGTCCTATTCCTGCATCATCAGGAACTAAACTTTCTTTGCAGGATGGATCTCCATTTGAATAGCCCTCTCTATATAGAAGCATCATTGGTGCATTACAATATCTTACTCTTACAAGACCAGACATTGCCTTTATTATTAATAAACTTAGTCAGTTCCTGCAAGCACCAACCTCTCAGCATTGGCAAGCATTGAAAAAGGTGTTGAGATATCTAAAAGGGACTGCAAATTTAGGCCTTCACTTCAAACCAGTAGCACAAATCACTCTAGAAGCATTCACTGATGCAGACTGGGCAGGAAACTTGGATGATAAGAGATCAACAACTGGTTATTGTGTATTTCTTGGAGGAAACTTAGTGCAGTGGTGTTCTAGAAAACAAAAAGTTGTTGCAAGATCTTCTACAGAGGCAGAATACAGAGCATTAGCAGATGCTGCAACAGAAATTGTATGGTTCCAAAGCTTACTAAAAGAACTGAATGTTGATCTGGTGACTTGTCCTATACTCTGGAGTGATAATATTGGTGCTGGTCTACTTGCTTCAAATCCTGTGTTTCATGTCAGGACTAAACATATAGAGATAGATGTGCATTTTATTAGAGAAAAGGTGACTGCTAAGCAACTAGAAGTTAGATATGTGCCTTCTGAATATCAAACTGCAGACTTGTTTACCAAACCACTTGCTATAAATCAATTTCAGTTTCTTAGAGACAAATTGACTGTTAAAGAATCAGTGCTTAGCTTGAGGGGGCCTGTTGATGAGCATCAAGCTAAGCTGGACACGCATGAAATCAGAGCTTCTACAGGCTGATGCATTGCTGATTGAAATTAGTGTTGTTGTGTCAAAAATCAGTTAGTTGATTAGCTGCAGTTGTAGTAAAACATTATGTTAAAACATGTATAGGAATATGTCTCATGTAATTGCTGAAAAGTCAAGTGATAGCTGACTCAGCAAAGTTGTTAGGCAGTTAAAATTCTTTCTTGTATGTATATATATTGATGTACGGTTGCTTAAGTATTAAGCAAAGTTTCATCCAGAAATTAATAAAAAAATAATTCTGTCTTCTCTTCAACATTGAGTACAAGTAATAAAATTGCTTGAAGGGTGATCAAAACATATTATGTTTTTTAAGGTTTTTGATGGAGCAGATTGGGAAAAATTATACCTTGGGTGAATTTCTCACTGATGCTTCATTTGGCCTTTGCTCCTTAAGCTTTAATTTGAAACAACTTCTCACTCTTCTCCCAGCAACTTATTGATCCTTTCTAATAGCTCTTTTATATAATCAATATCATCTCAGATGTTTTGTCCATCTACTCAAACCCCATTAGTAATGTTAAGTCAAAAAACTTGAAACATCAAACTATAACTTGTATCAAAAGTGAATATCTTTGTATTATTTTGTTTAAGCAAGTTAAACATATTACGCGAATTATGTATAGATAATTACCTTGCTGCTCTTCCAAGATAGAAAGAAAGAACTGAGCCATACGTTTATTCAAATACAAGAAGGGACAACAACTATCCTGAAACACATAAAGATAGAAAGAAGGAACTGGGCCATATGATTTTTAGCCTAGTTGAAGTTGATGTGTAAAACAATGAATATAATTCAAGTTAATCATTAAATTTAATCAATCAGTTCATCTCATTTTAATAAATTAATTAAATTTGCAAATCTGCATTATTGTAAGCAACAGTCCCACAGAAAGATCCAAATGTGCATTATTGTAAGCCACACCAAAGTTAAGAAGACAACGAAATCTTGCTAGGCCCCAAAAGTTGAAAAAAGACAAAGAAACTTCAGAAAAGGTATTCGCTTCAAAGAACTCCCTATGTATTAAGCACCATCTCCTAAGTCCTTCCACCCTCCACATAAAATCTCTTAATGCCATTTTCCTAAGAATATTTTGGTAAAAGATTCCTGTATTTTCTCCTGCCCTAACACATTTGCCTACTATTCAACATCCTTCACTGAAATTCATGATCACATGTAATTAGTGATCAATACAAATATATCTCCAACTACTACCTTAATTACTGACAATAAGCACATTGCAACTTGTAAAAAGTTCAGTTATTCTTTCTTAACAAGAATATAATCTTTCATACTCTATAAATGAGGTGGAAATGGCGTATACTGGGCTATATTGCTATCCTCATCATTATGTATATAATTATTCTCACAACACACATAAGAAATAACTGCAGCCTAGATGGTATATTTTCACACATAAGAAACTACTTCTTAGAGTAATGCTACTCATACAAACTACTTATACAAATTCACCCATACAAACAGACGTGGCATGATATGATTTGATAAATAAATGTAGTGATTTGATAAATATATATTAATGATAAATGACATTAATTAACATGGATGATGTGGCAATCATATAATGATGCCACATCAGTTTGTATGTATGAGTTTGTATAAGTAGTTTGTATGAATAGCATTACTCATAACTGCAGCCTAGATGGTATATTTTCTCAATTGAAGTGTATGAAAATTTTCTGGGGCTCCCTCTTGCAGAAGCATTTTAATTTCTTTGTAAGCAGAACCCAAGTCTATTATTTACTCAAAGTAGGTGATGCAACACACAATTGCTTTAACAGAAGAATCCCAAAAATAAAATTGGAACTGCCTTAAACAAAAAGTATCCACTTCGTTTAAATAAATAAATAAACTGAAGAAACCGGATACTTCTAGGCAAAAAAAATAAGATTCTACAATGAAATCAATCCTCCACCCCTTCACATAATGTTCGAAGATATTTTGTATCAGTATATTTTGTATGTTCAATTCAATACCAAATCAAAATCAGTAACAACTAACTCCAAGTCCACAACATACCCGAAATCTGTTGAAGGGTCTGGGCCTTACCAACCCATTTCTTTCCAAAGCTCTGATTTCAAAGATGGCAGATCCCTGCCAGGATAAGCCAACCTCCATAATTGTTTAAGCGCGTCCTGCAATGTTTCAACTTTTATCAGACTTAAAAATTGTAAAGGTAAATTTTACAGACCTGCAATGTTGTTTGCCTAAAACGCACAAAAACCCCCTTCGTTGAAAAACAGAGCACAAATTAAATCTGATTGGATCTAGATTCAGGGTGGGACAAATTGAGTTTGGATTTAGACTGTCTAACCAAGAATTTGATAAGAACGAGCAAATGGTCAATGTCAATATTAGAGCTTTACCAAAGCTTTTTTCTTTATGGAGGCAGCACAAAACACTGATATGAACACAAGATTGGAGACGCCTTTAATACATGCGGCCAAAAGGAGAAAGAGGCAGCACCAAAACAATAAAAGCACTGAAGGTAAGCCTGGCGAAAGCAAGTCCAAATCCAATTCAGACAAGTAGATCATTGATAAAACAATAAATAAAAAGTTTGCCGAATGAAGTCTAAACCTTGATAAATTTACTTTTTGCAGCCATTCCTTACCTTTACTTTTCAGATCCACATGAAGGCCCTTAATCAATAGTAATTGAAGCAGAAAAAATTAATTAAAAAAATAAAAATAGAAGTTTTAAGCCGTTCTACGATCATGAGCAAAATCAAGGTTTTGAGAAGTAATCAAATTCAAAATCAAAATTAGATTCCAGCAAGTGTAAATGGACGAAGTGAACTGATGAAAGCGCATCAAATCAGCCCCAAAAAGCCTAAACCCATATGATTATACATAAGATCTTGACTTTTATAGTCGCTTCCTCTGCACAATTAAAATCTTAAGCTACTAAAAAGTCAAGTGGCTGGCTAGGAATCACAATAAATTGAAAGCCTTGTATAAAAATTATTCATAGTTATTGAGAAATTTTGCAATTGCAAGAAGAAGATAGAAATAGAAAAAGAAAAATATGAGAAGAAAAGTGTTTTTGCAAAGCAACCATTAGAATCACAGCTCTACCAACCCTTTTGAAATGGAGAACCTTCAACTTCTAATCCCTAATGGGATGGTTGAGGAGCTCCGTATTGACAGAATGACAGCTAACCTCTCCATCTCGTCATCGGCGTAGGCGTAGACAGAAACGTGGTCCTAGGGTCAGATTTATTTATAGTTAGCAAAGCAGCGGCGGGCAACCTTGAAGCCGGTATAGTATAGGAGGTGGGGTTGATGAAGCAAGTGAAGAGAGAAGCGGCTTGTCATGCCCCGCGCGACGTGAGCACGGGTTTGCACTAAGCAAGCGAAGAAACGCAACATGAAATGGGAACATGTTACAGCCCATCCAACTTGCTTGCTATAGTAACCCATAATATGTATAAAGGCTTGACTTTGTTTCTAAAAAGCCTACAAGTCCAAGCCTATTTTCTAGAAACTCTAAGCAAGTTAAATATGCACTATTACCACATGTAAAAATACATAGTCAAGGTGGTTCACCTACCATATTTAGATAATCAAAAGTTGTTCACCTATCACACCTAATTTTGGTAGGAATCATTTATGGCCATTGGATATATTGAATCCTAGTCATTCATTTGGGAGGTGAATTAGTATAAATAGTACTCCTCTATAGCTCATTTATAAGGCATCTCACAAATCCAAGTTAATCCAAGCTAATTCAAGCAAAGTTGTAATCAAGCTCTCTTGTGTAATATAAAGCTCTTTTGTACTTGCAACACTTGCCTCTAAGTTCCATCTCTTCTCTTCTAGCCTCTAAAGCTCTTTTGACTCAACGGTCCTAACTTCTCCTTGAGCGAGAAGCAAACTTTTAGGTTTACTTAGCAACTTTCAGGTTCAAGTTGCCTAAGTGCTGCACGAGCAGCTGCGCAAAACTCTAAGCTCGTGACAGGTTGCTCTCTTGATGAAAATTGAAAAAATAAAAAACCCTAAGAGAGAAGTTAAGAATAAGGAGAAAAAGACAGATGGGTTGATCGTGGCATATTTTGTGAGGTTTACTGCGGTTGTGCTTGACCGCCATAGAATTTTGGCACTTACTGCATTTTTTGATGTTTGCAACTCTTGTAGTGAATAATGAAGGATGAATCAAAACCGCAAGATTTTCTATCCCTTGTCAAAGATGAAGGCCTTGTAGAGCATGAAAGAGAAAGTTATAAATATGAGATGAAGTTGACTGCAACTGGAACAATGGGTTGCAGGTAAAAGTTGCAAAAAATAGCCAACTGAAGGAACATCGTTGGATTACATGTATTACTCAAGTCTCCGATCTAACGGTCTGTGTTTGTGCTGTATGTGTACAGCAACTGGACTGTAATAGGACTCATGAAAATGAGGTGTTTCAACAGTGATCGTTGACTTATGTGAGAATCGCTTTTTGGCTCTTAGTTGGACGCTCATAACAAAGCGTGTTGCACATGATCATTAAACGTAACTGGCAAGAAAGTGAGATGGTAAACACTTGTAAATAATCCATATAAAATTAAAATTATATATATCACTTGTTACCCTCTCTTCCAACTCCCATTTGCACTCCTTCCTTTTTACTCTCTCTTTCCAACTCCCATTCCCCGGCATTAAGGCACTCCTCTCCTCACTCTCTCTTTTTCTCTTCTTTATAAGAGTTTTTGTTACTCCACCCAGCAGAGGCACGCCCGTAGCAAAATCTCATGGCTATTTTGAAGTTCATCATCCTCATCTCCCTTGTCGCAATGTCCAATGGCTACCTGCCGTCACCATCACCACCACCACCGCCACCATGGTATGTTTCTCCTCCTCCTCTACCAGCCTGGTTCTCTGCCTCGGCCTCTACTGCCCGGTGGTTCACCTCCACCTCCTCCACCCCTGCTACCTTGTTGTTACGACTTTCATCCTTGCGACGCTCCTGCCTATCATGATTATGGTAAAAAAAAATCCAAATCCAAATCTTACATGAAGTTTGCGGTTGTCGTAGGTATACTATCCTTTCTGGTAGCAGTTTGTACAATGGGAAAGATAATGTACAAATTCTTCAAGTGGGTAATATCATTTTTCTCGGTGGCCAAAGGGAACGTTCAAGTTACTATTGTTGGAGCTGGTGAAGGTAGTCGGACTAGTGGGGATCATAGTTCTGTTACCATTCACTTTCATCGTTAAGCGTTATTGGCGTTATGTAAATAATCACTTTGCTGCGCCACTACTTCTTCTGACTATGTTAGCAGTTTGTGCTTAGATGTTTGATTATGATTTTCATAAAATTATACAATTGACTATGTTAGCAGTTTGTACGTAGATGTTTGATTATGATTTTCATAAAATTATACAATCTTCAATGTGTTTATCATCAAATAAAAGCATACAACTTTATCTTATTGTTAAAAAATTTCAAAATCTCAAGGTAACAATTTTACCCTTATTGAGAAGAAAGTGGGAATTGTTTAGTTAATTTAATTTGGTGTTGAAATACCACAACATAAAATAAAAATTTCTCTGCCAAATCAACGATTTGACAAATTTATGCTTAAAATGCATAGTAAACTACTTTTTTTTTAATAATTTTGAACTATTGAAAGAAAAAAGTAATACAAGTATGTAATACAAGGAAACAAATCAATAAAGGGTAAATATTATTATTATTATTATTATTATTATTATTATTATTATTATTATTATTATTTATGTATATAAGAATATCTTAATTAAAAAATCATTTGTGCTTTTAAAAAATCAATAAATTGGGCTTACGAATGTGTCAAAAATAGCTATAATGAATCCACACATTTTTTTAAAGAGTTATTTTTAAACACAAAAGCTATGAGTGACAATAGTCAAATGTTTTGAAAAAATAATAATAATAAGAATTTGGGTACCCGTGAGATATAATCCAAATGGATTAGGCCGATCATAAGCCTGTGGATTGAATCCGTCAATTTATATATAGAGTTGTCCTTTCAGTCTCCATTTTCTATCTCTTCAGCCCCCAGTTCTAAATACATAAAATAAAAATTATTAAACTTTCTATAACTTTCTTGTTAGACCCTATTTAATTTCTTAAATACTCTTTGAATGCATAACTAAGATTTTCCATGTCTTTGTGTATTTTTTTCATTTACCAATCTATCCACCAAATTCTTGCACTCCCGCAACAAAATCCCATAGTTATTTAGAAGTTCATCATCCTCATTTCCTTTGTCGAAATGTCCAATTGGCGCCTGTCGTCCCTATCGCCATCGCCACCATGCCATAGAGCATTATATTATAATTAGAGGTGTTAAAAAGACCACATGATTGGAATGTTATAAAATTATAATAATCTATGTAAAATGTGAAATAAAAACTTATATAAA
The DNA here is from genome assembly GCA_013180625.2 of Boswellia sacra. Lineage (NCBI taxonomy): Eukaryota > Viridiplantae > Streptophyta > Magnoliopsida > Sapindales > Burseraceae > Boswellia > Boswellia sacra. The sequence goes on along the minus strand of SNVD02007983.1, from coordinate 62,333 downwards.
AAAACAAAACATGCACAATAGTAGCACGAAATATGATAAATGTTACATAATCACACTTATTATCTTAAAAAAAAATAGAATATGTTTGCTATTTAGGCCCATTTAACATGTTTAGTTATAATTGGCGTTGTGGAAATAAAATGACTTAGAATTTGATTGTTTTTCTCTCATCTTCATCTACTTTTTTATATGCTTCTATTCATATTCTATATGAATTTCTTTTTTGCTTTCATTTGTTTCTTTTAATTTAAATTTTTAAAGTAGACATTGGTGTTGTGAGATAGAGTTCTATGCTATATCCTTGTGGTCATCAGTTGAAAGCAATTTCATGAGTTTTTTTGTTATTTCATGACTTTTCAGTTGAGTTTGTTTTGCATTTTTTGGTCAGCTCTTGCAAAATTTGAGTTCTCAAGCAGTTTTATCGATCTTTGCTATTCACTTTGATCAACTTGGATGCTTAATTAAGCTTTCATCAAAACAAAATTGGGTTGTTAGTACATATTAAATTTCATCATTAGTAGAGCATCCTGTTATAATAAGAGGTGTCAAACAGACCACATAATTGGAATGTTATAAAATTATAATAAACGATAAAATAAAAGTGTATATAAAAAATAAAAAACAAAACATGCAGAATAGTAGTATGAAACATGATAAATGTTATATAATCACCCATACTATTTTGAATAAATAAAATCTATTATACTATTTAGGCTCATTTAACATGTTTAGTTATAGTTGGCGTTTTGTAAATAAAATGACTTAGAATTTTATTGTTGTTCTCTCATCTTTTTCTACTTGTTTGTATGCTCCTAGTCATATTCTATATGATTTTTTTTTTTTTTTGCTTTCATTTGTTTTTTTCAATTTAAACTTTTAAAAGTAGACATTGTTGTTGTCGAACAGAATTCTATTCTATATCCTTGTGGCCTCAGTTGAAAGCAATTTCATAAATTTTTTTTTTGTTTTATTTCATGACTTTTTTGTGTTTGTTTTGCATTTTTTGGTCAGCTCTTGCAAAAATTTGAGTTACTTAAGCAGTTTTATCGATCTTTGCTATTCACTTTGATCAACTTGCACACTTAATTAAGCTTTCATCAAAACAAAATCTGGGTTGTTAGTATATATTAAATTTGATCATTAGTAGAGCATTTTGTTATAATAAAAGGTGTCAAAGGGGCCACATAATTGGAATGTTATAAAATTATAATAATCTATATAAACTATAAAATGAAAGTGTATATACAAAATAAAAAACAAAACATGCACAATAGTAGCACGAAACATGATAAATGTTATATAATCACCTCTACTGTTTTTAAAAAAATAAAATCTATTATGCTATTTCGACTCGTTTAACATGTCTAGCTATAATTGGCGTTATGTAAATAAAATAACTTAGAATTTGATTATTGTTCTCTCATCTTCGTCTACTTGTTTATATGCACCTAGTCATATTCTATATGATTTTTTTTTGGGGCTTTCATTTTTTTTCTTTTAATTTAAACTTTTAAAGTAGACATTAGTGTTGTGGAACAGAGTTCTATGCTATATCCTTGTGGGCCTCAGTTGAAAACAATTTCATGAGTTTTTTGTTTTATTTCATGACTTTTCAATTGAGTTTGTTTTGCATTTTTTTTTTTGTCTAACTCCTACAAAATTTGAGTTCCTTAAGCAATTTTATTAGTCTTTGCTATTCACGTCAATCAACCTGGATGCTTAATTAAGCTTTCATTAGAACAAAATCTTTTGCTGCTATGGTGCTAGTACTTCTTTTGACTATTTTATTAATTGATTATAAAATTATATTTGATGTAAAAAAAAAAGGAAAGAAAGCAATGTGATGCGTTTTCATTTTCTCTCATTTTTCATTTTTTAGAATGGGCTTGCATATATATGAAGAGGCCAATCGGTGGTTCATGCATTTGATTTGAATGATATGTACTTGACTAAGCAATCACATCTCTTCTTTTGGAGATTTGGAAGGATTAATTTCTGTGGCTATCCATTATCCATCTTATACTCTTCCTATTCTCCCCAATGTACTATACATGTAACTATGTATCATTTTTTATAAAATTTGTTTTCAAAGAAATATGAAAAATTAAAATAAAGAGTTGAATTTAAATATATATTTTTTATATTGGGCGATTGAAAAAAAAGTACTACACATATGTAATGATATTAATCTATGAATAATACTACACCTACAAGAAAACAAATCAATAACTAGTAAATATTATTATTATTATTATTATTATTATTATTTCATATATAAGAATTTTTATTAAAAAAATCATTTATATTTCAAAAAATGTAATAATTGGAGTAAACGAATGTGTCAAAAATAACTATAATAAATCCTCATATTTTTTTTAAACGAATTATTTTTTAACACAAAAGAAATGAGTGACTTTTGTCAAATGTTTTGAAAAAAAAAATTAATAATGATTTGGATACCCGTGAGATATTGTATGGTCTTTTAAATTTAATTTGTCTCTTTTTTATTCTATATTGAGTGAGAGTAGAACTGGAGAGAGACCACATGATTGATTTGAAAAACCATTGGCTCTTTTATTGAAGAATCATGTGGAGTTTGATTTTGTGGGCCGGGCAGGCTAGTTGCATTAAAAATATTATGATCCTTGTACTTATTAATTTCATAAGTATGGAGGTGCCTAGAAACCAGGGCAGGGGCTTCTTATTTTTAATAGCATCACATGAAATTCTTGATTTTTAAGGTGCTTTGCTAATGACGCTAACGCAAGAAAATGAAGTGTGTTAATGTCGGTTGTTGACTTGTTGGACGCTCATACACAACGCGTGTTGGACACGATCCAATTGGGTTAAACTTAATTGGAAAGAAAGTGAGATGGGAACCCCTAACAAACTCTATAATTCTTGTTATTATTAAAATAATTAATCTAAAATTAAATATATTACTTGGTAAGAAAGAAAAGTATTATTTGATAAATACTCAAGCGAGAAGGAAATAATAAAAGTAATTTAGTCAATTAAAGGATTTATTATAGCAATTATCGGTAATGTTACACGAAATCATTTGAATGAATAATTATTCAAGAGGAAGAAATGAAATAATATTTTATTTTATTAATTTGGCAATTAATTAGATTATTACTATGGGAGATAAGATTCACTTTCGCTTTCAATTTTATAGATTTCATATTAAACTTAAGGTTTTAATTTTATTATGACTTTCAAATATATAAAGTTTAATTTCATAAAATTTGAAAACCAAACAAAATAGAAGTATATTCTTAGATTTATGCAATAATATTTATAAATTAAAATTTTTATATAATTTTTACAAAATTAAAGGGGCCAGGCTTATAAAAATACTTGTTGAAATAATTAAATTCAAGTTCAAAATACAGAACCTAAAAAATTACTTTGCATTTCAGACCGATGGATCAATGTAGCCTTTTGTCCTATGAGGATGCACTATAATATTTATATAATACCTAAAAATGAGACAAAAATGATTTTAGACTAACTTGTATGACAAGTTACTTAAGTGATTTATTGCACCTTTCCAACACCTTCTAGGAAACCACTATGTAGCTTCTTTAACCTTCTATTAGAAGTAATATAAAATTAAGTAAAATTATGTATAAGTAATTTTATGTGAATAAAAGAGTTGAATTATGTAAAATTCATGTTGTATAATTTTACGTAAATCCAATTATAGATGATCATGCGTGGCCCTTCGTCTCATACACTTTATATAAGTTTGTATGAGCATGTTAGAATCACAATTTGTCTTTGTTATTGACAAGTTTCACTCTCTCTACTGCTAAGCTCTGCCAAATAGTAACGACACCTCTCTCCTCTTTGTATAGTTACGCTCTAACATATATAAGCACTCCTCTCCGGGGGTGGGCATTTGTCGGGTCGCCAAGGACGGAGACAGAAATTATTTCTAGAGGGGACAAAATTGAACAACAATAAAAAAATTAAATTAATATGAATAAAATATAATTGTAAATTTAGAAAGTTTATAATATTTTTAATCAATATTATTTGGGGTATAAATTAATATTTATCATATCAATTTTAAATTCTATTTACAAGAGAAATGATAAAATAAAGTAATTAATAATATAATTAAATAAAATTTTAAACTTATTAATTCAAAAGGATCTTACCTTTTTAAAAATAAAAATAATAGAGATAAACAAATTAATGAGTGATGATGGATAAAATATTAAAAAAATTGTTTGATAAATAAGTTGTAAATAGAAATAGATACATATATATATATTTTTAATAATTGAAAATAATAATAATATTTTAATTTTTTCCCTTTGGCCAGGAGGTTGCCCCTGTTGGGCCTATACTGGCTCCGCCCCTGCAGGCCGGGTCAGGTTTAGATCCTATCACATATACCTGAATCGGGTTCAGGTATAGAAAAATCTACCCGATATCGGGTAGAAAATATGTTAGACCCGATGCTACCCGAACCTAATTGGGTCAGGTCGGGTCTCATCGGGTACAATCGAGTTAGGCTTTAGCCTAATAAGGTAATTTGAACTCAAGTTATAATTTTACTTATTTTATTTTTTTATAATTAAAATTTTACAAATATTTATGTATTATTATATCTCTAAAAGTCTAGAATAAATTATCTTTGGGAATTTTTTTATTATTTGTAGTTAATATTGTAAATTAAAATGACAAATTGACAACAAAAATGATAAAAATAAATTCATAAAAATGTACATAAATTTCTAATCGAAATTTCAAAAACCCAATAATTTAAGAAATTAAAAAACCAAGTTAATGAGATAAAGCTAAAAACATAATCTTATTCTTGTGGTTGAAGAGCCCAGAAAAAAAAAATTGGTGACATGGAGTAGAGTAATTAACAAGAGAGAGAGCAAAAAAAAAAATAACAATAATAAGAGAAGACATGAGTAACAGGTGAGGTGATGAGGTGAGAGAGATGATATTTGATGGTGATGAGAAAGAAGACAAATTGGTGAGGAAGGTGGTCCAGCCGCCAATTGAGAGAGAGGAGGGGAGTGGGGGTGGAATGAGGATTGAATAATATCAAAGTGGGGCTAGGGTTATGTGAAAAGTCATATTTATACCCCTAATTTTGTGTGCTAAGGTCTAAAATATTAGCATATGTCTAACAAATAAGGTGATGACACATGTATATAATGATATTTTAAAACAATTAATCGGGTTCGTGTCAGGTTCGGTTTTATGCAAAGTATCCGATTAATACCTAATATTTGTAAGGTTCACATTTTAGTACCTGAGATCAGGTTTTTTAATTGAAGTACCCGAATAAACCCGATTCGGGTTAGGTAAACCTCGATCGAGTCTCATAGGGTCGGGTAAAAGTGCTCATCCCTACTCCTCTCCTCTTTTTACTCTCCGTCCCAGTAAAATCCAATCAAATCTTTTTTAAAAGAGTTCCTTTTACTATTACTCCTCTCAGCAAAAGCACTCTGCAGCAAAACCGAATGGCTATTTTGAAGTTCATCATCCTCATCTCCCTTGTCCTAATGTCCAATGGCTACCTGTCGTCACCATCGCCACCACTACCACTTCCACCATACCATGTTCCTCTGCCTGCTCACCAGCCATCTTTGGTTCTCTGCCTCCACCTTTGTTGCCCAGTGGTTCACTACCGCCTCCTCTGCCTCTACTACCTTGCTATTACAACTTTTACTCATGCAATGCTCCTGCCTATCATGATGATGTTAATAAAAATCAAAATCAAAATCAAAGTCCAAATCTTATGTAAAGTGGGTGGTCATGGCAAGTATAATATACTTTCTGGTAGCAATTTGTACATTGGGAAAGAAAATATACAAATTGTTCAAACAGAACGTTCAGGTTATTGTTGTTGGTGGAGCAGGTGAAAAGAGTCAAATCACTCATACTACTGGTTCTGTTACCAATCACTTTCATGTTAGTAAGATAAGTCATTCTACTAGTTCTGTGACCATTTACTTTCATGTTAGTGGAGCGTTTTGTTATAATTGGCTTATCTAAATAAATGGTAACTTTTTTCATTGTTATAATTAGATGTGTCAATTTGGCCACATAATTGGAATTCTATAAAATTATAATAATCTCTATAAAATATGAAATAAAAATGTATATAAAAAACAAAACATGCACAATAGTAGCACAAAACATGATAAATGTTATATAATCACCCTTACTGTCTTTAAAAAATAAATTCTATTGTACTATGTAGGCCCATTTAACATGTCTAGTTATAATTGGCATTATATAAATAAAATGACTTAGAATTTGATTGTTGTTTACTCATTTTCAACTACTTGTTTATATGCTCCTATTCATATTCTATATGAATTTCTTTTTAGCTTTTATTTGTTTCTTTTAATTTGATTTTTCAAAGTGGACATTGGTGTTATGGGATAGAGATCTATGCTATATCCTTGTCAGCCTCAGTTGAAAGCAATTTCATGAGTTTTTTGTTTTATTTAATGACTGGGTTGTTATTATATATTAAATTTCATTGTTAGTAGAGCGTTTTGTTATAATAAGAGGTGTCAAACATGCCACATGATTAGAATTTTATTAAATTATAATAATCTATATAAAATATGAAATAAATAAATATATATATATATAAAATAAAATAAATGTACAATAGTAGCACAAAATATGATAAATGTTATATAATCACCCTTATTGTTTTTAAAAAATAAAATATATCATACTATTTAAGCTCATTTAACATGTCTAACTTATAATTGGCATCATGTAAATAAAATGACTTAGAATTTAACTGTTGTTCTCTCATCTTAATCTATTTGTTTATATGCTCTTACTCATATTCTATATGATTTTTTTTTTTTTTGCTTTCATTTTTTTTCTTTTAATTTGAACTTTTAAAGTAGACATTGGTGTTATGGGATAGAGTTCTATGCTATATCCTTGTATGCCTCAATTGAAAGCAATTTCATGAGTTTTTTATTTTATTTCATGACTGGGTTTTTGTTATATATAAAATTTCATTGTTAGTAGATCGTTTTTGTTATAATAAAAAGTGTCAAACAGGCCATATAATTAGAATGTTATAAAATTATAATAATCTATAATAAATATGAAATAAAAATATATATAAAAAAATGTACAATAGTAGCACGAAACATGATAAATTTTATATGATCACCCTTACTGTTTTTAAAAAATAAAATCTATCATACTATTTAAGCTCATTTAACTTTAACTTATAATTGGCATCATGCAAATAAAATGACTTAGAATTTAACTTTTGTTCTCTCATCTCAATCTATTTGTTTATATGCCCCTACTCATATTCTATATGATTACTTTCTTTGGCTTTCATTTTTTTCTTTTAATTTAAACTTTTAAAGTAGACATTGGTGTTGTGGGATAGAGTTCTATGTTATATCCTTGTGGGCCTCAGTTGAAAGCAATTTCATGAGTTTTTTGTTTTATTTCATGACTTTTTAGTTGAGTTTGCTTTGCATTTTTTTGGTAAGCTCTTGTAAAATTTGAGTTCTTTAAGCAATTTTATTGATCTTTTCTATTCATGTCGATCAACCTGGATGCTTAATTAAGCTTTCCTCATAACAAAATTTGGGCTGCTATTATATATTAAATTTCTTTGCTGCTATGGTGCTTTTACTTCTTCTGGCTATTGTTAATTGATTATCAAATTATATTTCATGCAAAAAAAAAAGAAAAAAAGAAAATGATGTGATGTGTTTTCCTTTTCTGTCAATTTTCATTTTTGAGAATGAGCCTACATGTATGTGGAAAGGCCAGCTGATGGTTCATGCGCTTGATTTTGCTGCATGCATGACATGTACTGGACAAAGTAATCACATCCCCTCCTTTGGAGATTTGGTAGGATTAATTTCTATGCCTATCCATGATCCATCTTATAGTCTTCCTATTCTCCCCAATATACTATATATGTAACTACTGTATTATTTTTACAAAATTTGCTTTCAAATAAACATCAAAAAATTAAAATAAAGAGTTGAATATAATGATTTTTTTATATTCGGCTATTGAAAAAAAAAGGTAATACAAGTATGTAATGATATTAATCAATGAATAATACTACACTTACAAGAAAACAAATCAATAACTGCTAAAAGGAAGGAATGGAAATGGTTGGGGGTGACATTGAAAAATTTAGGGAAAGTGCGGTTTACTAGACTGAAACTCCTAAAAGGATAGAAGGATTTGAGGAGGCAGCAAGACAAATGAGAATTCCATGTAGTAGGAAATTGGTGCTTGTTTGTAAAACTAGGTGGAACTCCACTTACTTGATGTTGACAACCGTATTGGATTATTAAGAAGTTTTTTTTCTCGCATGAAACAACATGAGCCTTAATATACTTGTTTGTCCAATGAATCTCAATGGGCATTGGTTGCGACTTTGTGTAATCATTTAAGCACCTTTTACACCTTGACAGAGATTTTTCAAGTATTAAGTGACCTACTGCTAATACTTTCTTCCCTTTGATTTATAATATAGGCAAAAAAGGAAATGGCTAGTAAGATGTTGGAGAAATTTAAAAAATATTGGGATGTTATTTATAGGGTCTTGGTTATAGCAGTTGTGTTAGATCCTAGATACAGGAAGCTATATCTTACATTTTCATTGCGTAGGATCTATAGAGATGAGGAAAATATCCATATGGAGAAGATTTTAGCTCTTTCCGAAAAATTGACGGCAGAATACAAATCAAAAGTTAAATCAATATGAACACAAGCAAGTGTAGCTTCAGAAAAACAATTTGATTCTTCTGTTGACCCTCCATTATCTTCAGGAAGATTGGCTCAACGTACTTACTTAGATTTAGATTGGAAATCATGTAAAGATGTTGAAGAAGAACAAGTTGAGGAAGTGTAAGAGTTAGAAGTTTACTTTAAGGAAAAACTATAGAGTACTATGAAGATTTTGATATTTTGAATTGGAGGAAGACAAATAGGGGAACATATCCTATATTGTCTAAGATACTTAAGAATATCATTGCTATCCCAGTGTCTATAGTTGCTTCATAGTCTGCATTCAGTACTAGTGGTTGACATCTAAGTTCACATCCTAGTAGACATCATTCTAAAACATTGGAGGCTTTGATATGTATCGAGAATTGGTTGTGGTCTGCATGGAAAGGTAAAAAATATTTCAATTGTATTGCTACATTATATAGTATATTTATATATTGTTTCACTAATAAGTTGGTTTTTTTTTTTTTGAAGCTTCCATCATTCTTGAAAATAAGATATTTACTTCAAAAGAGATTGTAGAAGATGATGATGGAGATGGAATTTTGACATCATTAATTGGAGATGATTTGAAAGTTGGGTTGTTTAATTTCTCTCAGAAGGGTTATTCACCAATACTTAATGCGGAGGATTTGAAAAATTGAAGAAAATGGTAAAGGTAAGGAAGGGTAGTTAATTAGTGTGTGTGTGTGATGTGCCGGATTTGCAAAAGAATAAAAACCTACACAAACCAATTTGGGTTGAGAGAGCATTAGAGACACTGATAGTGAGAGAAAGTGTAGTGTAGGTTTTCTGAGAGGCAGAGGAGACGGTGGTGAAGAGGGATGAAGAAGATAAATGATTTTTGTCAAGAAAATCATATTTTATAATTATTATTAAAACTTATGAAATGACCATTATACTTTTTGTAATGAAATTATTTACATGATGTATTTTCAAAAAATAAAGGGAAAGCACTAATGAAAAAGGGTAAACAATAATTACACATGTAATTAAGTCCAAAGATAGGGATATACTATGTCATTTGCCTAATCTTATTTCGGTGACAAGTATTAACACTTCTATTAAAGAACACTTAACGGTGTAGAATGTTAAATAAGAAAATCATATTACACTTATCTCACTCGAATTCATAACCTATTGACTAAAACTAACTTGTGAACCACCTAGGTAACGTGACACTTAATAACATTAACTTGCAACAATTTTATTAAATATAACATCAAATATAAATCATGAAATTTATAATTAAAAATATAAAAGATGTCATAGGTTAATCACCTTTCAAATTAAAAATATACAATGTGAATTGAAATTATTAATTTAAAAGTTAAAATATATATTGATGATGGTAAATAAATAAATGAATAATTTAAAATTATAATGAATAGATTTATAATTACAAATATAAGTTAATGATTATAAATAAATGTTATAAAAATTATTAATTTAAAAGATAATACTTTAATAAATGATAAATATGTTATATTAATTGCAAATATAAGTTAATGATTACAAATAAATGTTATAAAAATTATTATTTTAAAAGATAATATTTTAATAAATGATAAATAGGTTATAATTTATAAATCTATTTATTATAATTTTAAATTATTTATTTATCATCATCAATATATTTTAGATTAACAATTTCTTATTATTTATTTATTATCATGAGCTTATATTTTTAATTATAAATCTACTTATTATAATTATAAATTATTTATTCATCATCATCAACGTATTTTTAACTTTTAAATTAACAATTTTACTATTATTTAATTCACATTGTTTATCCTTAATTTTAAAGTGTTTAGCTCTACAACACGTTTCTTGTATTTTTAATTGCAAATTTCATGATTTATATCAATGTTATGTTATGTTAAATAAAATTATTACAAGTCAATGTTATCAAGTGTCATATTGCCTAAGTGGTTTACAAGCTAGTTTTAATCAACAGGTCACATGTTCTAATGAGATAAGTTCAATATGATTTTCTTATTTAACATTCAACAACAAAAAGACTTTAGTACCCATACACTGTTAAACATTCATTAACGGAAGTCTTTAAGTACAGGCCAAATATCACTTTCCAAACAATGGGAGTGAGATTGTTCATTCACCCAAAATTCAAAATAAGAGCTATCACCAACATCATGTACTAATATGACAAACATATATGGACAAATCATACCAAAAATCAAATATCTTAATAAAGCATATGATCAGCTACAACATATTTCTTTATTTTTACTCCACCAAAAATTTAAAAAAAAAAATTGTAGTGAAGTCCATCAAATATCATACATTCTCACAGTTTTTGCTGTAAAAATTTCCAATCACACAAAAAGCTACAAGGTGAGTTTTCTGGACCAGTGCAATAGGCTACAAGTTCCGTATCTGCCCACTTGATGCACCTCTTCATCCAAGCCCCAGATAACAAGAACCTGAAAAGCCCAAAAATTTTCAGAACAATCATTTGTAAGACGATCTCACCAAAAGGCTTAGACTTGAATGATTAGGTCAAGAAACACATGAGAAAAATCGCCCCCTATTACATACCAAATTAGTCTGTCAACCACTTAGAATTATATTTATATAGACAATTATATTTTTGAAGATATCCATTCAAAAGGTTGAATTTATTGTTTTTTAATTCTTTTCCACCCTTTCGATGAACAAAATTCACTTGTGCTCTCAACATTCCCACTTTCACTCAAACAATGTTTAAATCAACCTCTTATGGTTCATCAAAATCTTCTATACAGCTATGCTTCCTCCAATGAATTAAGTTTTCAAGTATTACCTTACTATATCTACATTTCAAAACCATAATTACAGCAAGTCACATTAAGTTAGAAAGCTATAAAGCACATTAAAAGAAACAGCACCGTAAGGGCTAGCAAATTAACTAATTACCTAAATGCTACAGATAATAGAAATCAGATATGAAACTCACCTGAAAGACCAATTATGATATAACAAGTCCATTTCTTTCTCCAATTTGGTGTGTCAGGCTCATTAATGGGGAGATTGACGATCCAGCTTCTATGAGCGTTGAAGAGGAAACTTACCTTTATACCATAGACGACGTCAGATTTGATTGGGTCAAGGATTGAAAGTCACTTGTCATTTCACTCTCCAACCGGCTATTTAAAATATCCAACACATTGTCTGGTGGACATTTGTCAGCAGGGTTCTCTGCTGACATTTGACAGAAACATTCAGGCCAAGAATTTGTATAAAAAGATTCAGGTGGGACACGCTTGTGAGGTCCACCAAAGTTTGTTTTGAGCATGACACGTCTAACAGCTTCTTCAAACCCAGCTGTCCGCCCATTCTCTCTATCAATAAAAATTGGGGCGAGACCTTTCCTGTCAGGTCTGATTGTAGTCCGGAAGCCGTAGTAGAGGCGGTGACCCAGAAGATTGTTGGCAAAGTTGCTTGGCCCATCATATGTTGGCATAAAAATGTCCGAGAGCAGACAAACCATATAATCTACAGCCGACCCTATCAATCCCCGTGAATTAGCAGCTAGCTCCTCTGAAGGATCCATAGAACTGTGATTCTCAAGGTGAGGGAACAGCGACCAGAATGGTTTCATGAATCGCTCCCCGCCAAATAGTTCACCGGCTGCTAGGTAAATCTTGGTAGAATTGTCAAACCCCATAGCACGCAAGATAAGGCCAACCTGCAGAGTCATGAGCCATAAAAAGAATTGTAATACATGCATGATTTGCTAATAATGAAAATAAAATGTACATGTGATGGTGAAAAAGTGGCAATCACCTTGGAGTTATTAATCTTTCATAACCTTAATGAACTTAATTAATTGTCTATAAAAGACAAATAATAGTAACAATAATAATAATAAATAAATAAATAAGAGAAGAATAACCTCTTCTGGGGTTAATGGGCATTTTCCTATGGCCCTTCTTTCTTTATAAACAAGTTCTTTTGGGGCAAAATTTTCTTTCCGATATTTCTTCAATATACTTTGCTCTTTCGCGTTAAATATATCGAAGCACCTGCAAGTTTTTTATAAATCAAGCAGTCAACTAAGATCACCCTTCCTTGTAGGTCAGTTAGTAGCCATAACAGATAGATACAAAAGTGAATAAAGTCCCATAAATATTTATTACTGGCAATAATTGAACACTGTTGAGTAACTTTCCACACTCCCTCGACAATGAACACTCTGTTTTAGCAATAAACACCAAGCAACTAGCATCCAGTTTATGTAAGACTTTTACAATCATTCCTGTTACTAACAGACTCAATATTTTCACTAATCCTTTTATAATTAGGTACTTTAAAAGCAACAATGAAATTATGTAATTAATTCACTTATGTATCTACACAGACACACACCAAAAGAGAAAAAAAAAAAAAAAAAAAAAAGCATGCATACGGCTAGACCATGTCCAGCTTTATCAAAATTGTCATGCCAAAATGTTTTAGCAATGTAGTTTATATGTCCTCGAGTCCTTCCCGGTATTTCACAGTTTTACCACAAGCACTGAATCAATGTATCTTAAGTGTCTGCCCTAAAACCCAATATATACATGTAAATAATTGTCTACAGATTGTAAAATTGTTAATAAGAACATACCCAGCAAATGCCAGCATATCCATCTCAAAACGAAGGTGAATTGACATGAAATGACCTTGCGAACGGAGTTTATCAACAATTGACTCACTCAATTTCATAATATGAGGCTTGAACCTTAGAGCATGGTAGTTTACTCTACACCTCAGTCTCTGATACTCAGGGTTGTCAATTTCTTCGGCTAAACGATGGGAAAAGGGAGTCAAATAAATAGCACCATATTCCTTCATCTTTTTCAGAGCTTCAGTTGTATACCACCTGATAGGAGCATCTCTAGGGGGTCGAAGCTGAGTCAAGATAAAGGGGAAAAAAAAGAGTGAACAGTTACAACTTTTCCAGAATCAAACAATACTATCAAATTTAAGATCATGGACACAATGAGAATATATACCAATATTCTACCTGATAACCTTTTATTTTTTTTGTTTTCCCATTTTTGCGAATTTCTGGTATGCTTTCGACAATGCGTACATCATATCTCAGTGTCTGAATAAAATGCTCAACATCATAGATACCTTGGAAACCACTGTACATAACAAAATAGTGTGACTGCACTTATCCTATCAGATGAATTGTAACAGATTATATCAGAAGTAAAATAAACTTAATGAGCATCTCAAAAGTAGATGGAAAAAAGAAGTATAATCAAGGAAAATATATCTTGTGTAATCCTTTCTAAATTACATGAATGATTGATACAATTATGATAAGATACACTTTACATAAAGAAATTATTGCAAATTGTACAAGGATCTTTTGTTATTTGTTAGTTCAAGTTTTAAGATACAAATCACATAAAGATCTAAATCTAGAATAAATTAGTTGATATGAAGAATATTTAAAAGAAACTTCAGTCGTAATTCAAAATCACTTACAAAAAGAAAAACATTTATTACTTTAAGCGGAAAAAAGGCACGAATATAGATTTATCACCAAACAGCCAGCAATCTTCACTGAGATGACCAGGAATTATAGAAGAAGATATAATCCCATTCACTTGAAAGAACCCTAAATAAATTGCATTGCAAAACATAAAATGTGTAGTACAATTTTTACAAAAAAAAAAAAGGGAACTGCTTATCATACTTGATACATTTTCTTCCTGTGAAATTTTCCCTGTATCCAAAATTAACCCATCAAGAATCAGCAAACACACTTCTATATCATTTTGCTCAGGGAATCAGGGTTATAATCATAAGTTAGCCATTAATGCATGACGTGCAGCATGATACATCTCACAAGAGACAGCTTCAGATGTATCTTTTTATGCTCAAGACTCTCAAACAAGATCAAGTGCAACATTCTCATACATTACTATATATGATTAGAATATTAAAGTCATATCTATATATTCAGTTATTTCTCATTTAACTATACACCAACTAAGAAAAGGATCATATAAGAACAACTTCTTTCACTAAATAGGAGCTATAGCAGCTTTCAAAAGCAATTTGCCGTGCATCTAATCCAGAAAACATAATGTTCAAATAACAAATGCTGTTTTACTTAACAAATTTGTACATACTACCATTTAAGAGATTGCTGCATAGAAACTGAAACTAGTGCAAAGCAGCAGTATACTTTAGACCACAAGAAAAAACAGACAAACGAACAGACTGAAAAGATTATACCTGTCATCATGCCAGAAGGAGTTTGCGTCCAACTCAGGCAGCACAAGTGTTGCATTCATGATTCGTGCAGCAAGAACAGCATTACAGATCTAGAAATCCGTAAGAATTTAAGTTAATTACACAAATTA
This sequence comes from Boswellia sacra, assembly GCA_013180625.2. Classification (NCBI taxonomy): domain Eukaryota; kingdom Viridiplantae; phylum Streptophyta; class Magnoliopsida; order Sapindales; family Burseraceae; genus Boswellia; species Boswellia sacra. The sequence goes on along the minus strand of SNVD02007983.1, from coordinate 47,190 downwards.
AGTCAATCAACCAGGAGGGAAAAAAAAAAAAAAAGAAGAAGAAGAAGAAGAAGAAGAAATTCATTAACAATTGAATGATTTACTAGCGATTCTTGCTGGATTGAGTCACTCTTGCAATTTTACTTAACATGTAACTTTTGTGTAAGATATCTATTTACTTTTGAGCACAGACAAAGAGACTGTCATTAAAAGGAAAGAGAAGATAGAAAAGAATTTATCTCTCTTTCTTGGTATGGATACATTAGTCTCTCTATCAGTCAATATAATTCTTAAAGAAAACCAGGCATAAATATAGTCTATGATATATTCTTCATGAATAGATACAAACCGCACTACGTTGTTGATTCAGACCACCATTACAACGAACACGCAGATAGCCATTGGTCTCTTTTGGAGGAGCTGGAACAACGTAAAAGAGCATAGGACAAATTTATAATCAAAATTTGCCAAAATGCATAGAACTCAATAATAAATTTCATTTCATCCAATCTACTAGTGAAATTTTCTTCAGCAAAAATTAAAAACATACGGGGCCAGTCCGACCGTGGAGCAGATGATGGCCTCCAACCATTGGAATTAGCACTTTCCCAAAGTTCTTCCACATTAATATGCTTAAAAATGGCAATAACAAATGACACCGCTAGAACAATTAGTAATTTCAAGCAAAGATAATTTTTTTAAAAAAATCAAACATACCTCCAATTTATTACAATTCAAATTTCCAGGTTACTCTCTCATGTTCTATATCACTCACAACTATCCTCAACTTTCAGTATTCTCAAATTAACATTTCCAGATAACAATGAAATCAAAGATTCAAAATTTCCATTTTCTCAGCAAACAAACACTGTTTGAGCTAACAAACATACTAACTAACCAACCTCGGAAGGGGAGGTAGATCCACGACTTCCGGTGAGAGTGGCGGAGAACAAGAGAGAAAGGGTGCAGATTAAGAGAACAACAACCACAATCGTCAACTTCCCTACCAATCCCCTCACTCCCGGTTGCTTCGCGTGCAGTCTGTGGTGGCCAAGGCCAGGCCTGCAAAGAAACGCACAAATCAATGAAAACTGAAACATCAAAGTTCTGTTTGTTTCGAGGGAAAATTGAAAAATAATCGTAACCTTACCTTCTCATTGTTTAGAGATCTAATTTTGAATCTGAATCTGACGATGCTTGCTTCGTTTTTCACTTAATGTGTACTTAATCTTGTCAGCGTGGAAATGTTATTACTATCCGAGACTCGGGAGTCTTGAAAGCGAAAATTGGAAGTTGAGAGTAGACTTGAGTTAGCTTAGCCTTTGATTTGGCGGTGAGTGACGGGTCAATTTTGGATCTTGGACGGGTTGGATTTCGAGTTTTGAATGATATTTTAAAAGTACGTATAAAACCTTTTGATTTATCTATTAATTAACTTATATCAAACTAATAATCGACTTGCGATCAATATAATTTAGTACAATTATAAGTTAAAAATTTAACACTTAATTTTAGGTGAAGGAAGGGTGAAGATTTGTAAATATGTAACCTTTTCTTTAATAAATTAATTAAAAAATTAAGGTAGATATCATAATATCAAAATTGTTTCCCCTTACCAAAATTATTATAATTTGTTTTTCAAATTAATTAATTTTCATTATGATTCAATTTCAATGTAATAATAGCATATTATTATTAATCTAAAATTATGAAAATTAATTATTTAGGTACGGAATTAATTCTGCTATGTATAATTTGATTGATGAATGATTAATTTAAAAAATAACTAATAGACGAGATCGGAAGGATTTAGTTACCCAATATTTAACCTAATAAAATTAATTGAAATTAATTAGAGGCGAAATTAACCTCATTCATGTATACAATAGATTTGACATAATGAATTTAACCAATCGGGAAAGTTCATTCATATGTAATTTGATTAATTAATCATCAATTAACATTAACGTAGTTTTATCTACTCATTGATTTTAATATTTAATTTGATTAATTATTATTTAAAATAATTTTATATTTTCGTCAATTTAATATAATCTTGTCTTATATTAAGGAATTAGTTTATTTTATAATTGAGATTGGAATGAAGAATTATGATATTTAAGTACGTAACAATAAAAATAAATTATAAATTAAATAAAATTACTCAACAATGAGTGAATCTCTAAGAATTTAAATGACTTTATGGTGTTTATTGGCTTTCTTTGTAATATTGTGACAATTATTCTAGGCATATGTGACCTAGTAAATTAGACGATTTTGAAATATTATATTATTAGATAAATTAAAATAAATGTTAATATATATAAATTAATATTTATTATATAACAGAGTAAAATGAATGATATTTTGATTATATAATTAAAATATATGGGCAAATTTTATAAATAACCATGAACAAAGACTTGATATTGTACATAATCTTAATGTTTTTCATAATATCAACAATGACCCTGCGATTAGACAATTTTCGGTAAAAGTGAAGTCTAACACATGTAAGAGTGATTAAATGACTTCTATACCTTTATTTTGTTGGCAATGCTACACTTACAATCAAATCCTACGACCAATTGTTTACAACATAAGTTGACATATATTCATTGGAGGAAAAAAAATAAAAAAAGGAAGTTATATATCCAGTAAAATTTTACCAACTTAGGTTTTAAGTAGTTGGTTGTAGAATTTGATTATAGATGTATATTAATTTTGTTTTCTTATAAGTTAACTATGTTGTGTTTGATATTGACTAATAAATTAAGAAATGAATTTCTTATGCAGCCCTAGAATACACTAAATTTACTCATTCGAATATAAGATTTTGTCTATATTACATCTATAATCAATGTTATTATAATAATCAATTTGATAATATTTTATTCACCTTTATTTATATCACCAACAATGTTAAATATGTGATAGCAATTATCTCTTTATTTTTAGTTGTTAGTAAACTATCATTAAAATAATTAATTAACTAAAATGCATCATTTCATTACTGTTTCACTAAAACATATAAAAACATACCAAAAAAACAAAAACAAAAACCTTACCTTCCCTCGAAATTCTAATTCCAAATACTTTTAATCTATGGTACTAAAAAACTTCAATTAAATATCAATTAGCAAAGAATAAAATTAAAATTTAAGGATAATATTGTTAAAGAGTTGTTTATTGTTAGATTATCACTTAAAATTACCTTTCTGTCCTTTAAATGTTAAATCTAATGGAATTCTGTTAACAATAGTTTCATGGGTAATACTATGAAAAAGTTATAATTAATTTTAATATTCGATTTTAGTTCAAAATTATACATAATATTTCTCCTAAAATATATTTCCTAGTTTATTTTTTAAAATTTACAAAAGAAGATACTCTATATATTTATATGTTCATGAAAAAAAATTTAACTTTTTAAGTTCTAATCTTTTAAATTTATTTATACTTTTTATTATATTGGAATTAGCATAAAAGTTTTTTAATTTTTGATAAAGTTAAATTAATTTATATAATAATAATAATAACTTAAGGTTGTTTTTAGCATCTAAAATAATAGATAAGGGTGTCATTTTATTTGATCAAAGTCAAAGGTAGGGGTATTTATATCCAAAGTTTTGATTAACGTACCCATTTTTTATATATTTTTTTATTACAATGTACTCCCTATACAAATTTACAATTAATTGCAACAAAAATAGTTATCTTAAGTATTTTTTTTTCCTTTTTACATCCATTCCTACACTCATTTATTGTTTGATGAATTTGTTATAGATCGAGTCAGTTATTTTTCTTTTTCATATATTCTTCTTGTAAATGATGAAAAGAGGAGGAAAAAGAAAAAAGAACAACAAACTCATAATTAGAATTCTAGTCTTTTGAAAAGAAGTGCTAATAATATTAGACAAAAGGAAAATTTCAGCTCAAATGGATTTCAATCTCGTCTCGAATAATATTTTTGTCCCTAATATTTTAGTTATTTTTTGAAAAGAAAATAAGTTGCGTTAATATGCCAACTTCTTGTGAAATATTCTGTGTTAGAGAACGGTTTTGAAGTTCCAGATAGGCCAATTTGTTTACTTTGCAGTAAGATTAGGCGAGATCACCCTAAGGAAAAACTCATCAGGCATTTTTGAAATGAAATAACATGTGTAATTCTTTATTGTTTGCTGTTTAGTGGGTACGGAGATTAAGATGATGAATTTATTTAGGAAAACAATTATCTGTAAGTTTCATTTTAAATATGGTTAAAATTAGTATTAGGATGGCTTTATAAATTAAAAATTTTTTTAAATTTATAAAAGTGTTGATTAAGAAAACAAATGTCTTCATAAAAAAAGTTGAACACAAATAGTTGCACCATAGCAAACCTTAAAAGGAAATTTAAAAATTGTGTCATTGCTTTGGGTATTTTTGATAAATTAATTAATTTCAAAAAATTCACATAATATAAACTTATCTCGCACCTGAGGTTTGATTGACTGTCGAATATTATTCAATGTACTTATGAAATATTTTTTAGGGAAAATTGAAAAAATGGACAAATTTAGGGGGCTTGTTTGAAAAATGGACATGTTCTGAAATATTTTCATCCCATAGGCACTTTTGTGTCTAAAAGACAAAAACACCCCTGTCCTAAAATAAATTCCCAAAACCTTCGTTATTTCATATCCTTCGGACAAATTTTAAGAAAGACAGTAAAGCAAGACACAGAACAACGGAAACCAGTAACAGCTCGAATCACTTAACTTCACTGTCCCGAAACAACCTCAATATCTGAAGCAGTAAGCAGAACGCGTAAGAACAACTTTTCCTTAATCTCTCTGTAAATGGCATAAAAATTTAATGTATGTGTAATGTTTTCGTTATTGCTCGCTTTGGTAACTGACAACCGCATTATATAGCTTAAAAATGGGTTATGTATGTGAACTAAGGGTAGAGATAGTGCCGTCTGTGTGAAAAAATGCTGGAAATTGGCTGTCGGTGTGCAAAATTGGGTTTTCGCAGTCGAAGGTCGAAGAAGACGACTGTCTTCGAGTTTCGTCGAGTTTCGTCGAGTGTCGTCGAGGGTAGTCGAGTGTCGAGAAGTTCTGTCGGGACCGAATCACGACAATTCGGATGGTGGTTTCGAGTGTCTAGCCATTGCCTCGATTCTAGATTCGAGTGTCGCGTGTTCGAGTTCCGTCGAGGGTCTTGTGGATTGTCAAAAGTTCGTGTGTCGCATGTCGAGAGTCGAGTGTAGGACGCGTGGAACCGACCTGTAGATGTCTCGAACCATTCATGTCGAGTGTTTCGAGAGTCGTGGACACCATTTTGTCGAGCTTTCGAGTAAGAGAGTCGAGTGTACAAGTTGACGAGTGTCGGACGACGAATTTAGTCGAGTTTGAGTGTCGTGTCACATATGTCGAGTGTCGAGTGTGTTTGTCGAGTCTCGTCGAGCGTTTTGGTAGAACGCTCTTTTTTCCCACTTTTGCAAGCTATTTCATAATTATTTTTTGTCCACGGATCTTATATGATATGATATATCTCAATCATGCAGGAAATGGAGACTTTACGCATACTCATTGCATATAATGGTTCATGGACTGTGCAAGAGAACGGTAGTTATTTGTATGCCAGTGGGACAGGGAAGCCATTGATAATTCGTAGATGTGCTACTTATAATGAGTTGGTTGACTGTATTAGTACTAAAATGGGTTGGGATCTTCGTAAGAAAAGAATGAGTTTAGAGGTTCAATTTGCTTGTAAGGGTGTTCTTCCAATGCCGATTCGTATTGAGACTGACGACGATGTTTCTTTTTTCATACAACATTGTTTGGAGGACCAACAATCATATACACCGTTAGTTGTTAAAGTTGAAGATGGGGAGAAGCAAAGACAGAGGTCAGGGTCAGGATCCGATGCAATCCGTAGGCGAGAAGGATGTTCTCATCCCACTTTGTTTCGTTCAGCAAGTGGGAGCAACCAATTAAGTGAGTCTACTCCTGTTTGTGGACAACCAGAATTGAATGACGATGTTGGCGTTGAGTTTGAGCAGTGTTCAGGGCATGCAGGGCATGAGTCATTTGGGGTAGGGGTGTTATTTCAAAATGAAGAAGGAGTGCCTCCATCGATGCCATCGAGATTGGTACGTCATCTTGACAGCATTAGAGAGTTTGAGAGTCTAGGTAATATTGATGATGTTAATGATGACGATGGTGGCAATGAATATTGCGAAGATACTGATGATGGTGGTGATGATGTTAGTGTGCATGTTGACGATGACAATAATGATTACACGGTTCATATTGAGAATGATGTTGAGGGATTGGATGATTTTGTTGTTGATGGGCACAATGTAGCCGGTTCACATTTCGATAATGAGGGAGAACGGGTGATCTTGAATGATGTGAACAGGATGAGCCGTTTACCGTGCCTTCTCCAATTCACTCCACACCTACCGTGCCGTTCCTCCAATTCACTCCACACCTACCGTGCCTCCTCCAATTCACTCCACACCTACTCGTCCAGTATATGGCCATCAGGAAGATCCGATGTCGAATAATGACAGCTCTCAGGCTAACACATTCAGGTGGATGCCGCCTATCGTCCATCCACCCTCCACAGATGGCGATGATGCCTCATCATTTGTAGTTGACAAGGTTGAGGTTGGGGTTGGACAGATGTTTAACAGCAAATGGAGCTTCGAGAGAAGTTAGCGATGTTGGTATTAAGACGAAACTTTCAATTCAAGGTGAGGAACTCCAACGCCACAAGGTTTGAGGTTGTATGTCGTGCTGAATCTTGTAAATGGCGTTTACGTGCCATAAAGGTGGCCGATTCACATTTCTTCCAAGTGAAAACTTATAAGAACCACCACACGTGCTCCGGAGCCGGACTTCACCCAGTTCACAAACAGGCAACTGCACATGTCATTGGCAAACATATTAAGAGTAAATTCGTTGAGGCATCGAGAATATATCGTCCAAAGGATATTATGTCCAATGTTCAGGAGTCATTGGGTGTTAATATCATGTACAATAAGGCATGGAGGGCAAAGGAGGTAGCTTTGCAAGAACTTCACGGATCTCATGATGAATCATTCACACTACTCCATCAGTACATGTACATGATTGAGAAAGCAAACCCGGGGACCAAAACGTCGTTAGAAACTGATGAGGATAACCATTTCAGATACTTTTTCATGAGTATGGGGGCCTCGATTACTGGATTTGCATCGTCAATTAGGCCAGTTATTGCAGTTGATGGTTCCTTTTTAAAAGGGAAATATAGGGGTACAATGTTTTTGGCTTCTTGTATGGATGGTAATAAACAAATATACCCCTTGGCATTTGGAATTGGGCATTCTGAAAATGATGACTCCTGGAACTGGTTCATGAGACAGTTGCGTGATCATGTTGTACAAAATGTCCGAGATCTTGTCTTCATTTCTGACCGTCATCGTAGTATTGAACGTGCTGTGGTTGCAGTTTTTCCTAATGCACTGCATGGATTGTGCACTCATCATCTCAAGGGTAACTTGAAGGCAACGTTCAAGGACAAGACTTTGTTGGAATTGTACTACCGCGCTGCAAGGACATATCATTGTGCTGATTTCAACTATCATATGCGACAAATTGAATCGCATATGCCAGTAGCAGCAACTTATCTTCGAGAGATCGGAGTCGAGAAATGGGCACGTTCACAGTTTCATGGTCGGCGGTATAACATAATGACAACAAATATAGCTGAGTCGATGAACAGCTGTTTGCGACACCATCGATTCCTCCCGGTGACGTTGTTAGTTGATTATTTTTAGGCCAACTTGCAGAAATGGTTCTATGAGCGTCGACAGCTATTTGCTAACTCAGAATCACATCTCTCACCCTGGGCAAACAAGTTGATGGAGGAGCGTTTAAAAGAAGGAGATCGTATGAGGGTTAGTGGTATATCTCTTACTATGTATGAGGTTAGAGGCAACGACCGTGTTTGTATAGTTGACATGCACGTGCGTACATGCACGTGCCGTGTGTTTGATCTTGACCAGCTTCCGTGTGCACATGTATTAGCGGTATGCAAACGTATGAATCTCCTTACGTGCCATGATTACTGTGCCCATTGGTATACCACCGAAACATTGTTACATGCATATGCTCTCCCAGTAGTTCCTGTTGGAGTTAGTGAGGATTGGGTGGTTCCTGAGGAGGTTCGCAGTAGACTGGTTCTCCCGCTAGTCATGAGGAGACCAGCCGGTCGTCCTCGGAGGAATCGAATCCCTTTTGTCGGTGAGTCTAGCTCCTCTCGATCTTGCGGGCGTTGTGAAAGTTCCGGGCACAATCGTCAAACATGCCGAAACCCAGTTCCGCTGCATGACAGGGGATGATGTATAACAAATGTGTAAACCAAATGTTGATGTTTGCAACATTGTCTCTTTTTTTTATAACAAATCCTAAGCTTTTGAAAATAATATATTTTGGGTGTTGGATTTTGTCACTGTAAAGCAGTATTATTGTATTAAACACATCTTTATGGGCGTTGTTGTTAAACTAAATAATCTTACCTGACGCCCAACTGAAAAATAATTTGGAATCTGATTCGAAATCTCTAAGAAATAAGTGTTCTGTCCAATCGCTCGACGACACTCAACGGTAGAAACTCGACGCTCGACATATATTAGTGGAATAGAAAATGAAAATGAAAACGAATGTTCGGCCTAAACGCTCGACGACACTCGACGGTATAACTTGACGCTCGATCTACACGACACACAACCCCTCGAAGCTCGATCATATTGAACATGAACACGCGAAGCTCAATCAACACGTCACATGAACACTCGAAGCCCGACCAACACATCACACGAACACTCGAAGCACGACCACCACGTCACACGAACACTCGAAGCGCGATCAACCGGTCAGACAAACACTTGAAGCACGGTACACTTCGTCACACGAACACTCGAAGCTCGAGCACACGTCAGAAAAACACTCGAAGAGCGACTAAACATGTCACACGACCACTCGACGCTCGAGCTCACGGCACACGAACACTCGAACCTCGAGTCTCGACCTCCGGAGTGTCTATAATGTAATTTGCCTCGTCTCGACCCTCGACCCGCGACTTGCGATGACTGACACGTGGGAGCTCGAACTTTGGGGTTTAAAGTTCTCTCTACCGTCACTTCCCGCTTCACTTCCATTTACTCCTACAAACCGTTTCAACTCTCCAAACTCACAGTAACGCACAGATAACGGTTGGGACACAAACAGACGCACAGCGACAATCATCTCAACTCCCGGCGACTGCAGCACCGATCGGCATTTAGGTACGGCGTTTATTTACCGGCCATGCATGTTGTTTTCACTAGTTCAGTGGATTTAGGGCTGTTTAATAATGTTTAGGCCGTTTATGTTTATATATGTGATTTGAAAATGTATTGTATGTGGTTGGTTTCGGCTGTCGTTGCCGGAAATTTACAAACGAGTTTTGTTGTGGTATAGACACTCGACACTCGTCAAACGAGTTTTGTCGAGTGTTGTCGTGTCATGTCGTGTGTTGCCGAGATTTGTCGAGTGTCGTCGTGTTATGTCGAGTGTTGTCGAGCTTGTCATGTTTCGTCGAGTTTTATCGAGCGTTTAGGCAGATTGCATGCTTTCTGGCTTTTTTTGGCTGTTTTGTTTTTGCCTTTTTGTTTCATATTGAATAATGGACTTCTTTTTGCCAATTTGAAGCAAATGGCTGGTGAATTTGGACTGTCCTTCATGCTTAAGACACCGAATACGGAACACTACCAGGCCGTGGTCACAAACATGGCAGGTTGGGACTGTATACAATGGATCCGGGTGAGCTTCAGTGCGAGGCAGAAGGAGATGTTTCGTGCAACATGTTTCGGATTTCTCCTAGACATCCGTCGGCTCTCCTTTCCGTCTTAGTTGGCACACCACGTGCTTCAGTGGGAGGTTAACACCGTGAGGTACGACCGGGAGATGTGGTTCCTTGTTGAAGATAAAAAAATGGTTTTCATGTACAATGTTGTTACAAAGTCATAGTTTTACACGTATGATATTTTTAGTTATTTAACTGTAATATCGTTGTCATCTTATGTAATTTTGTTTCCTTATTTCCAGGATGACTCATTCGTTTTTCTGCGCACGAGTTCGGTTTGATAACCGGCTTACGATTTGCTTCCACAGTGCCACCAATACCGACGATGTTGCATCCGTGCCGATTGTTGGATACATACTTCGATGGCATGGACTTGGATCTCAACACTTTGTATGAAAATCTTAAGAAATTGAATGTGTCTTGTATGCCAGACGAGGATGTCGTGAAGCTAGGCGTGTACTACGTGCTTGAGCGTTTTTTCATGGCCCGGGATAGACGCCGACACGTGTCCAGGACATGGTTGAATTTTGTGGACAGACTGGATGAATTTAATACGTATCCATGGGGTTCGTTGTCCTACGAAAAGACATTGGGCTCGATGAAGAGGGCTTTGGTTGGGAGGTTAGAAAATTACAAGAGGCGAGCCCAAGCGAAGACGAGGCAGGTGGAGCGCTATAACTTGGAGGGGTGCCCGTACGCCTTTCAGGTACGTTCTGCTATCCATGAGTGTGACCGTGTTGATTTCTGTTTGATGTAATTTTAGTCCATGTCACTAATTAACCTGTTCGATGTAATTAAGGTTTGGTTGTACGAGGCCGTGCCTTACTTTGGCACACATTTTGGTATAGTGCCACAGGATTGCGCGGCGAGGATACCACGGTTGTTGAAGTGGGAGACAGTTAAGACCCCGTCCCAGAACGCTGCCTACACTGATATACTGAGGGTTAGGAGGCGGGTTAGTACGAATCCTGTGTTACATCGAATTGTCTTGTTTTTTGTTCAACCAAAAACTGATAACAGTTTCGCGTGATCTGATTATATGTTGACGCAGGCTAGGCCGCTCGTCGTTTTAGAGCCGTCCGTTGTGGAGCAGCAGACGGAGTGGTATGCACAGCTCAATGAAGTAGTTGGCATCTATAGAGGTGAACATGTGGCTTGGGCAACAGCTGTGGATGCTCCTTTACTGGCGGCGGAGAGCATTGAGCCACTTCCTGCTGAGGCAGCTGCAGCTCCACCTCCGGAGGGACCAGCAGCTCCACCTTCGGAGGGACCAGCAGCTCCACCTCCGGAGGGTCCAGCAGCTCTACCTCCGGAGGGTCCAGCAGCTCCACCTCCGGAGGGCCCATCAGGTCCACATCCAGAGGGTCCAGTAGGACCACCCCCTGAGGGACCGGGACCAGTAGCTCCACCTCCGGAGGGTCCATCAGCACCACCTCAAGAGGGTCCGCCAGCACCACCTCCGGAGGGACCGCCAGCTCCACCTCCTGAGCTCTCATCCGCTTCACCTCCTGCTGGCATCAGTTCCCCTGTTGACTCGGATGTGGTTGCAGCAACAGACACGGACAGTCCTGACATGGATGTAGGGCCTGGCAGTCCACCGCTGGAGCCTTTAAGTCCACTGCCAGAGCCGTTCCATAGTTCCGGAGCTCCAGGAGCATCGACGACGGCGTCGGGTCGGCAGGTAAGAAATGCCAGTCGGCATTAATATTCTTGTACGTATACATTTGCTGCTCTGTTGGTTAATGAAGACCCTTGTTACAATTCTCATGCAGGTGCCGCCGGTCCATGACGACTTCCAGAGCACAGTTTTGCGTGAACTTGCTCTGTTACGGGCGGAGAACAGGGAAATGCGTGAGGAGATAGCTCGTCTCCGCGAGGCCGTTCTGGACCTCGGTGCGAACTTCGGAAACGATGACACGGTACTTTCCAATATTTACACACCGGATTTTGACCAGTTCCACACACGCTTAAGCTGATGGTTATGTTTGTCTGATTTCAGGATTCAGATGCTGATTCCGACGGAGGTCCGGGTGATGACGGTGATGGTCCGCCACCCGCGAATCCTGATTCCGTTAACCGGAATGTTCCTGCAGCCGATGCTCCTCTGGCAGCCTTAGTTTCACGCCGGGGTCGCTGCCTCCTACCAGCAAAGCATAAGCGGAGCCCCTTTGTCAGTCCACCAGGTAGGAAGAGGCTGAGGGTTCAGTAGCAGGAGGAAGCCGTAGACCAGCAGCAGCCACAGCCCTCGGAGGAAGCCGCAGACCAGCAGCAGCCACAGTCAGAGGCCCTTTACAGTCCGAGGTGCCTATTGCTCAGTCGGAAGACAATCGATCTCAGTGGCCATCAGCAGATGTAGGAACTGGTCTCATTTTGTGCCCTCCGGTTCCACTTTTCGACCCACGTGCCCCGATAGCAGAAGTTGACATGAAGGGATTCCACGCGTGGCTGGCGGACGACACCAGAATAGATCGTGCTGAGTTGGCAGTCTTCAGCGCAGATCGTAAGTTCTTCACGACGCCGATCAGCCCATCAGAATGGCTTGAAGCTGAGGTACTTTCATAACATCTCTGGCTGTCGAATATTGCTATATACAATTGGATTCCTTATTGATAGCAATTGTTGTTTTCAGCACATAGACAGCTACTTGTGGGTTCTACGGTGCAGAGCTCGCGCCATGACCGGACCTGGTGTACAGAGGTCTGCTTTCCTCGACACCACTTTTTGGGTACGTAAATCGTAGACATCTTACATTAACAATTTGTCACTTGTAATTTATGATTCCTTCAATGCGCTAACTGAACTCATGAACTTGCAGTTGAAATTGAAGTCGTTGTGGGCGCTATACTCGGAAAGATTGGACGACATTACCTGGGCAAATGAGGAGGACATGGTCCAGTATGTCCTGGGACAGGTGCCCCTCGTTGGAACACCATGGGTCGACGTTGACAGGGTGAGAACATTTATATTCACTGAGTTAGCATGTGCCATCTTATTTAAAATGTTGTGATTCATTTTCATTTCCATGTTGTCAATTCGTTTTCAGCTCTATCTCCCAGTTCACCTCACCGATGATCATTGGGTGGCAGCTGAGGTGCATTTGAATCACCGTCAGATTTCCATATACGACTCATCTATTGGGCATACTTCTACGGACATAGTCATGCAGACAGTCCGGTGCCTCGCTGAGCTACTACCCCGTATGGTGTCAATGGAGGTTTACGGTATTCCTGACTATCCCACAACCCCATTTGACATTATGCGAATCGAGGACGTGGAGCAGGTGCCACAGCAGGAGCCTGGGGGAGGGGCATGCGGCGTGTACTGTTTGAAGTACATCGAGTTCCTAGCGGGGGGCGTTCCATTGACCGAGATTAAGGCATTCCAGGACGACGAATGCCGGGAGAGAATGGCATTACATCTTTGGCTCAGTCGCGAAAACCCACAAGAGGCGGCCCCGCCCATCCTGGTGCCCTACGACATCAAGGCGCTCTTGCCTAGATATCCTGTGCCTCAGGCGCTGTTGCCTCAACCGGTAGTGCCTGCTGATGTTGCAGGCACTACCGTGACTGCTGATGATGTGTCAGGAGATGTTATGACCACTATTGCCCATGACGACGTTGATTCAGCGGAGGTCAAGTAGCAGCCGAGCACGTTGGGACCATGAGATCACCTATTTTTTTGTATATATTATGTTTAGTTAAACAAAATTGTTTTTTTTTTGTTTTTGGACACTAACACATTATTGTATAGTACATGTTTTTTATAGTAGCACATGGTTACGATGTATAGTTGTACGAAAACTTGTAAATACACAATATTCTATAGTGACATTATTTAATGGGCTAATCACACATACCTCCCCTGGGCTTTAGCTTAATTTCATTCATAAACACTGTTTACCATTTTCCATTATACGATACCCCTTACTTTTTTGAAATTAATCATCGAAACCCCTTCCGTCAGTTTTGCCGTTAATTGTATGAAAATAAATGTAATGAATAAGGGAAAAAAAGTAAACCCATCTAATTAGTTCTGCTGACCAGTCTCACGGGAGCTGCTCACAGAACCCAAGTGCTCTTCGCTGCCTCCTCTGCACTGCGCACGCTGATAGCAAGAGTTCAGTTGAGTTGAGTTGATGCAAAATGAAGTTTAACATAGCAAACCCAACCACTGGTTGCCACAACAAGCTTGAGATCGATGACGATCAGAAGCCCGAGTCTTTTTAGATAGGAGGAGCTCCCAAGAATTTAGTACAGATGCTCTGGGGTCTACAATTCAAGGATATGTTTTTAAGATCATGGGAGGCTGCGACAAGCAAGGATTCCCAATGGAACTGGGAGTTCTGACTCCTGGTCGTGTTCATCTTTTGCTTCAAAGAGGAACCTGTTGACCCAGGTATGGCAACCCAAGAGGGGGGGTGATTTGGGTTTTTATTTATCAAAATGGATTTGTAAAACTTTTCTTGAATAACCAAAATTAGTTTACTCTTTCTTTAGGAATAAAGGTGAAGAATATGAAATTAGAAGTTATGAAAGATGCAAAGAGAATAACAATAACGAACAATCACAAGTGCAAGTAAATATAAAGAGATAGCGATAGAGAGAGTGCAAACTCAATTCACGTGGTTCGGCAAACCTTGCCTACGTCCACGGGCTCCTAGCTCCAAGCTAGGCTTTCCACTGAGTTATAAAAATCTTTACAACTTGCTTGATGAACAACAACACCAAGACTTTTTCTTCAACTCTTGACAACACTACACCAAGAGTTCTTCTTGATGAACAACCTCACCGAGGCAACTTTCTTCAACTCTTCATAACACCACACCAAGAGTTCTCTCAAGGATAACTTTTATCCTTTACAAGGAGATCTCACTCTCACCACAATACAAGAACGAAGAAAAAAACAGCAGCCACAAAAGTACAACTCTATTCAAAGAGTAGATAAAGAATATAAAAGTTTTGCAGACTTGATATTTCTCTTGTTTTTTGCTTGATAGATGCCTCTCTTGCTCTGTTTGAATGCATGGGAGAAGGGCTCCTTTTATAGGCAATTTGATTGAACTTAATCAAGTGAAGACACCAACTCCAAATTTTTTGCCCACCATAAAAAACGTAATCTTGTCTGCCACTTTTTTCAATGTTCTGTTTGAAATTTGAAAATCTGCAAGAACCAAGTCATTTGGATATTTGTAGCTCAAGATATGGCCAAAACACCATTCGGCGCTCATGTGAATTGATTTTTCTTCCATATGTCAGTCCACCGACTTGCATGTGTATTATGTCAGCCTTCCGTTTCAAATTTGAATTTCTTCAAAGAATATGAAATGTGATCCATTGAATCATCTTTCCAATGCCACAAGAATCAAGTTATTTGGATATCTCTAGCTCAAGATATGGATAACACATCATTCGGTACTCATATGAGTTGATTTTTCTTCTCTGTGTCAGTCCACCAAATTGCATGTCAATTATATCGGCCTTGCATTTGAAATTTGAATTTCTTCTAAACATATAAAATGTGCCCCATTAAGTCCTTTTTTCAATGCCACAATAATCAAGTCATTTTTATATTTCTACCTCAAGATATGTCCGAAAGAGTATTCGGTGCTCATGTCAGTTGCTTCCGTTTGTCTTTCAAATTGCATAATAATTTGGACAACCTTACACTTGAAATTTGAATTTCTTTAAAACGTATGAAATGTTATAAATTGAGTAAACTTTCCAAAGGGTCAAGAATCACTTCATTTGGACATCTGTAGAAAAATATATGACCAATTGATTGAACATTGCTCATGTGACGCATTCCTTGAATCAAACCTTGTTCTTAAACTTTTGTGCCTTTAACATGTAGTATTCTCCTTTGGCTTCAACACTACTTTTGTGCCTTTAACATGTAGTATTCTCCTTTGGCTTCAACACTTCATTTTAATAAGCCCCATCGTGATTTTGCAATTATTTCAATAATCTTATTCTTGCGCATAAATATAATCTCAATGAATCAATGTGTATTGTTATCATCAAAATTATCATGTAGCCTTAGGGCTAACAATCTCCCCTTGCTTCAGAGGTTATGGAAGGCGCAATGGAGACCGAACGAGGAAATCTGTTCGTGGATGTATTGTTAATCAAGATCTGTCTGTATTGAACTTGGTTATAGTTAAGAAGGATGAGAACGATCTACCTGGGTCGACAAACAGTGGAAACCCAAGGATGAGCGGTCCAAAGAGGGCATCCCAGATTAGGAAGCTTTTTAGCCTCTCAAAGGAGGATGATGTTCGGAAGTATGTGAACACCTACCACACAACATTCACAACAATATCTGGCAAGAAAGTTAGGGGTACCGTATGATGTCACTTAACAGCAAAACTGACAGAAGGGGTGTCCATGATGAATTTCGAAAAAGTCAGGGCTACCGTATGATGAAATGTAACAAACAGTGTTTCCGAATGAAATTAAGTCAAAACCTTAGGGGGGGTCTTTGTGATAGTACATACATGTTTCTCGTGTTTTCTGGTCCAACAACCATTGTATACAATGAGTATGTGTAAACTTTCCATTTCCTTCATGATTGAGACATATCATATCATATAAGTTCCGTGGATAAAAAATAATTACGAAATTGCTTGCAAAAGTCCAAAAAATAAGTGTTCTGCCAAAACGCTCGACGACACTCGACACTCGACGCACGTCCTCGAAAGCTCGACAAAATAGTGTCACAACTCTTGAAACACTCGACATGCATGGTTCGAGACATCTATAGGTCTGTTCCCTTCGTCCGACACTCGACTCTCGACACGCGACACACGAACTCTCGACAATCCACAAGACCCTCGACGGAACTCGAACTCGCGACACTCGAACCTAGAATGGACGCAATGTCGAGACACTCGAAACAACCATCAGACTTGTCGAGATTCGGTCCCGACAGAACTTCTCGACACTCAACTACACTCGACGACACTCGAAGACACTCGAACACAGTCGTCTTCTTCGACCTTCGACTGCGAAAACCCATTTTTGCACACCGACAGCCAATTTCCAGCATTTTTTCACACAGACGGCACTATCTCTACCCTTAGTTCATATACATAACCCATTTTTAAGGTATATAATTCGAGCTGTTACTGGTTTCCATTGTTCTTTGTTTTACTTTACTGTCTTTCTTCAAATTTGTCCGAAGGATATGAAATAACAAAGGTTTTGGGAATTTATTTCAGGACATGGGTGTTTTTGTCTTTTAGACACAAAAGTGTCTATGGGATGAAAATATTTCAGAACATGTCCATTTTTCAAACAAGCCCCCTAAATTTGTCCATTTTTTCAATTTTCCCTATTTTTTACACTTATCTAACGTACTTATTAACATTGTTGGACTGTCAAATAGCTAGGTACATAACATATAAATTTTCAATGCTTAGATCATTTTCGGACTTCTCCAAAAGTTTGGGTCGTGTTTGTGAATTTCACAACCTCAGACTTTACCCTTTCTCAACAATACAAAACTAAAGCAATTAGGATATAACACGTAGTGCACAACCAACCGCATAATTGTACTATATAGTAATATATCGGAGAAAGCAAGAACAACTTGGCAGTTGATGTACGACTGAACATGCGTTAGTTCAACAATAACAGACTTTGTTAATTAATTAATCAATTAAATGCTGTTTAATTAATGAATCGAAAGTCGTTTTTAAATGCTTGGATTTTGTTTAAGAAATTGCACATAATGGTAATAACCAATTTCTAATTAATTGGCCAAATTTTCAATTAATAGGCCCGAAGATGAAACAATATTTTTTTTTGAAAAAATTCAATTTATCTCCTGATGTTAGACAAAAATAAATTAGAGTCTCGATTTTCTGAAACATAAGATTGCCCCCTGAGGTTTTTCTGAAAACGTTAGATTAAACGGACAAAGGGTAAAGCGGTCATCTTAGAGGTAAAGTAATTTGAAATTCAAAGTAAGGATGCATCAGTCACCTAAATGTAAAGGAGTGTGCTTGATCTAATAAAAAATCTTAAGTACAGTAGCTAACTATGGTAAATATATATATATATATATATATATATATATATATATATAAGGGATAGACACACGAGAGACTCGGCTAGTATTCCGTGTCCCAATACAAAGCCCAAGTATCCTTTATATAGGCCAAGCCAGGATACTATGCTAGGATGCTTCCTTATCTCTAAGGAATCTCCTTTACACGTATACACTACTTTACAACTCACACCTTATCATTATCATCATAACACTGGACACCTCACTATATGACTCACACATAAAGACAATACAACATCATTACACTAGCATGACTCAACTTATGCTTTATTGCTTTATGTCACATCAAGTCACATCATGTCTCCAAAGTTTGAAACAGAGCACAAAGAACTTCTAGAATGCTGTGGAGATGTTCCAAACAAGTTCTGGTCTCGAGAACAATATTTTGTTTCTCTCCCTTACAAAGACAATTGGGAGATGCCACATCAAACAGCTTCACATCCAGGATTACCACATGATGAAGATCTTTGCAGAGAAGAAATCTCTGAACTTCTCAAAATAAATCTCATCAGTCCTTCAAAATCTGAATGGGCAAGTCAAGCTTTCTACGTCAACAACAGAGCTGAGCGTGTTCGTGGAAAGAAAAGATTCTGTATTGATTACAGAGACATGATGTGACTTGATGTGACATAAAGCAATAAAGCATAAGTTGAGTCATGCTAGTGTAATGATGTTGTATTGTCTTTATGTGTGAGTCATATAGTGAGGTGTCCAGTGTTATGATGATAATGATAAGGTGTGAGTTGTAAAGTAGTGTATACGTGTAAAGGAGATTCCTTAGAGATAAGGAAGCATCCTAGCATAGTATCCTGGCTTGGCCTATATAAAGGATACTTGGGCTTTGTATTGGGACACGGAATACTAGCCGAGTCTCTCGTGTGTCTATCCCTTGTGTAATCTCTTTCTCTAGTAATAGAATCAGAGCTTGTACTCTGAGCCTAGTTGTTTTAATGGTATCAGAGCCTATCCTCCCAAAAGGAGTTGAAGTTTAAGGTTCAAAATAATAAAGTTCTCTCAGTTCGGCCCTGCCGTCGGTTGAATTTTATCATTTTGATATCTTATGAATTTCTGAGTTAGAAGTTGTGATTCAGTTAAGGCTATCCAGAGTGAAGAAATATAGATTGAGGATACTTTTCTATTGTGGTGTGAATGCTCGAAAAGAAAGCCAAGGTGGCGTGAGAAAAAAGAGCTAATATCCACAAGAAAAGTTATATCTATATTCTCCTTTTGTAGTAAGACCCTGAGAGGCAACATAAGGACAATGGATAACCAAGAGATAGCAACGACTGAATTTGCAAAGTCTTCTTCAGAAGTTCCTTCTTCTTCTAGTTCGGTCACAAACTTTCATTATGAGGCAGAGTATGAGTCAGATACTAAACCCAATTCTCTACAACCCTTTCATCTAGATC
Organism: Boswellia sacra; assembly: GCA_013180625.2. Taxonomy (NCBI): domain Eukaryota; kingdom Viridiplantae; phylum Streptophyta; class Magnoliopsida; order Sapindales; family Burseraceae; genus Boswellia; species Boswellia sacra. The sequence goes on along the minus strand of SNVD02007983.1, from coordinate 27,856 downwards.
CTCTTAATCCTTATAAGTTCTATGATGTCAGTGTTCTTATTCCTAAACTAAAAACCCTTGTTCCGTTTAGAACCCCTAAACTCAAGTCTGTGTACAAGTCCTCGGAAGTGTCCGTCCAGTCTATTTCTTCAAGTTCTTCAGAAACCTATCTTCCTATAATTTCCGCACCAGATATCCAAAGATACAGTCGAGAAGGCTACCGTGGAATTCATCTGGGAGCAATTCGAATAGGATTGCAACCATTATTCCTTGGTGGTAAAAATGTTACTTGTTTCATTGCAGTTCTAGATACTCGTTGGCAGTCTTTTGAAAAAGCTTTGATATCAGCTGTTGAGGTAGGTCTCAATCAAGGTCATGTTATCATACAAGTTGAGCCTAACTTTACCCTTGATATTTCCAAGCCTACTTTGCCAAACACTATCAAAGTCATGATCCAGTTACATGGATTAGAAATGAATCCCAATGAGTCAGCCCTTGCAATTCATCATTCCATGACCTATAAAGTCCAAACACATCTCTTTTCCCTGAACCACACAAATATGCCAATTACTAGACTCACTGGTAATGGTATAATCATTCAGCCTCAAACTTTCAAGCAAAATCAGCTCGTTTTTCCTCCAAAATGGATTAATGAGTATGAGCAGAGTAACAAGCCTCAAACTGTCCATGACAAGCCAAAGATAGAAAAGCTGTCTGCTGGCAGAACCTCAGTTTCTTTTCCAAGAGAATCAGTTCCTATCTATCCCTGTGAAAAGTGTCAGCTGGATGGCAAGAATCCTAGATCTTGCACTCATATGCCCAGAACTCATTTTCTTCCTAGATCTCATTCAGTGAAATATGGCGGATCCATCAATATGTTCAAATTTCCAGAAAATGATTTTGTCTCTAATGCCTCTGGAAATTATGTTGCTGGAAGCTGGGTTGTTCAAAAGCTTGATCCAACAGAGTTTGGTCCCATTGAAAAGGCGGTCAACTGGCACAACACTAATGCTCTACAACAAAACAGAGCGTTAGAAGCCATTGCTGAGCAGCAAGAGCAGATTAAGCAAGAACTTCAAGAGATACGCAGGCGACTGAAGAAAGTTCACAAGCTAACAGTCAAACAACTTTCAGATGCTCATGAAAAACCTCGTCCAATCAACATGATTGTCAGTACTGGAGTTGACAGTGACTATTTTCTTAATCAAGTTCGTGAAGAGCAGCGAAGATTCTTTGAGCAAAAGAAGAAAAAGAAGATTTCTTGGAAGAAAGATAAGCCAAGAAAGAATTCTGATATTGGGAAGAAAGTCCTACGGGCAACAGTTTCAAAGGCTTTTGGAGAAATTATGAAATGCCACATGTGCAACCATGGCCTATTCATGCCTCTGGTTGGGATGATGATCTATCTGGTTCTACATCAGATGGATCAAACAATTCCTCTGAATCTTTATCTTCCTCAGTTGCTGAACCGGTTATGATGGAGCAGCCACATATTCCTGCAAATCCGACATATGTTGATACTACTGGTAGATTCAGACAGAGAACTCCTCAGTTTAAGCCAGACATGAGCAGAGGAGAAACATCAGGAGTATCTTCTTCGGCAAATGTTGGTGAAAACCAAAATCAAGAAAATCAAGAAGAGCTTGATGTTCAGATTCAGGTGCCAAACGCTCCAAATGTAAAAACTTTTTGGAATATTGATGGTCTAAAACTAGAAGAAAGACCAGCATATTTTGAAAAGATGTTAGCTTGGGCAGAAGGAGAAATACAACGCGCTCCACATCTTAGCAAACGAGCAGTCACTCTTCGACTTGTCTCAGGATTTCTTGGATCCTTGAGAAGATGGTGGGCAGATACATTTTCTGTGGCAGAAAAGGAGTATATCCTTAGTCATGATCAACCATATAATGAGTTAATCAGATATATAGTTGCTCATTTCTTTGGTACTGGAGAGCGAGAAAGCGAAATTGCTGAGAAGGAATATCTTCAGAACAAGTGCTGTGATGTCCAAATGCTTGAGCAATATTTCCTCAAACAAGAATCTCTCTACTTCAAATTTAACAACCAGTCGGATACAATCAAAAGAACTTTTGTTCTTAATATGCCAGGTCCAGTAGCAGAGATGCTTGAAGCAAAACTAAAAGCAGATGGGATAACTGATCTTGCACCATACAGCCTCGCCAGTCTCTATCAGTTAGCAACAGAAGTGATTCAAACTCATTGTCGCAATCAGGATCTCAAAAAGCACATGAAGCAGATTGAGAAAACTTCTCTTACAAAATACTGCAACAAAAAGCCGCAAGAATTTGGATGTTCTCATCTATCCCATTGCAAGTGCAAAAAAGAGAAGAATTCTAAGAAAAAATTTGCCAAGTCTTGGAAGCAGAGTATAAAGACTAAGTATCGTTTTGTCAAAAAGCGAAAGTTCCCAAAGCAATCAGGCAAATGTTTTATTTGCGGAAAGAAGGGACATTTTGCCAGGCAATGCAAGCAGAAAAAGAAAGCTCCAATCAGACTTCTTCAACTTATCAATGAGCCAGAATTTTCAGATGAATGGTATTACTGGTCAGATGATCCAGAAGATGCTTTGTTCTCAATAGAGGTCCAGTCAGATGATTCAGAAGATGAAACCAGCAGTGCATCAGAAGTTATCATGAATATTCCTCGTGAGGTACCTATTGATCTTACTATGCAGTCAGGTCCAATTTTTCGCCCATATGTCAAAGTGGTAATTCAAATTTCTGATCAAGACCAAGTTGCACTCTCTGCACTTATTGATACTGGAGCAGTTTCCTCTATAATCCATAGCAACTGTCTTCCAAAGTCTCTATTTATTCCTACAGCAGTCAGATTTTCAGCCGCTAGTGGAGATTTGTTTCAAAGCAGCAAATGCACTAGAGCTATTAATCTATTGCCATTTCATAAACGGCATAGCTTTTTTGCGTTTGATCAGTCAGGCGAAGATCTATTGCTTGGGATGGATTTCCTAAGTATTCTCTCTCCATTCACTTTTCATCCTGAAGGATTTGCATTCACTATGCTTGATCCTGTTACTCAGAACTCTCGTTCTTGTCTTTTACCGTGGATAGAGAAATTCTCCATCTCCAGGAGGGGTGAAAATGTCAAATCTCTTGCTCCAAAGTTTGAAACAGAGCACAAAGAACTTCTAGAATGCTGTGGAGATGTTCCAAACAAGTTCTGGTCTCGAGAACAATATTTTGTTTCTCTCCCTTACAAAGACAATTGGGAGATGCCACATCAAACAGCTTCACATCCAGGATTACCACATGATGAAGATCTTTGCAGAGAAGAAATCTCTGAACTTCTCAAAATAAATCTCATCAGTCCTTCAAAATCTGAATGGGCAAGTCAAGCTTTCTACGTCAACAACAGAGCTGAGCGTGTTCGTGGAAAGAAAAGATTCTGTATTGATTACAGAAAGCTCAATGACTGTTTGCGAGATATTCGATATCCTGTTCCAAGAAAGATTTGTCTCTTAAAGAGAATGGCTAAGTCAAAGATCTACTCAAAGTTTGATATGAAGTCAGGATTTTGGCAGGTGGGAGTCAGAAAAGAAGATCGCTACAAAACAGCTTTCATTGTGCCACATGGTCACTATGAGTGGAACGTGATGCCCTTTGGTCTCAAGAATGCTCCTTCAGAATATCAGCACAGAATGGATGACGTGTACAAAGACATAATTAACTTTTGTCTTGTATACATTGATGATGTCCTTATCTTCAGCAATAATGACGAAGATCATGTCCAGCATCTTAAACAGTTCAAGAGTTTAACTTTTGAGCATGGCTTGGTCTTATCCGAAAGAAAGATGTTCATTGGAATCCCAGAAGTAGATTTCCTTGGATTACATATCAAGGATGGCTACACAAAGCCAATGCCACATATTGCTGAAAAGATATTCTTGTTCCCTGACAAGTTGACAAGCAGAAAGATGATTCAACAATTCTTGGGAATCGTCAATTATGCAGGAGATTATATAAAGAATTTGTCCAGATACACTAGCAAAATCTCAAGGCATATAAGGAAGAAAGCAGCAGCCTGGTCTGACGAAGCGACACAAGCTGTAATTGATTTGAAAGAAAAATGCAGGTCTCTTCCTCCTTTAAAGATTCCTGACACGGGACAACTCATCCTTCAGACTGACGCAAGTGACAAATTTTGGGGAGCAGTGCTACTTGAACAAGAAGGGAGCTACAGAAGAATTTGTGCATATAAATCCGGGCAGTTCTCAGACTCTCAACAACACTATCCTTCATCCAAGAAAGAAGTGTTAGCGGTCATCAACGCTATCAAAAAATTTCAATTTCATCTCTCTCTTGAGGAATTTGTGGTTGAAACAGACTACAAATATTTCGAGGGATTGCTTAGAAGAAGAGAAGGCGAGATTCCAGATCCTCAACTCGCTAGATGGTCAGAGTCTCTTTCGAGATTCAAGTTCAAAGTTCGCTACATCAAAGGTGAATCAAACGTGTTAGCAGATTTTCTGTCCAGACCAATTCCTAGACCTATTCAAGTTATAACAATGGCTTCCAGTTCCTCTAAGCCATACATGCTGGGTCAGGATGCCTTTGAAAGAAGACAGGAAGGTCTCAGAAGGCGAAAACTTCCTCAAACTCTTGAAGATTACAAAGGCAAAACAATAATGGAACCACCAGGTCTAACAAAAATGAAAGGAACAGAATTCCTTTATGATCTTCCATCATTCTGTTCTCTTTTGCCTCCAGAAATCAAAACAGATATTGAAGATCGGGTGTTTTATGCACGTGACTATCCAGAAACATCAGACAAAACTTTTGGAAGAACATGGGATCTTTTATATCAATGCATGATGAGTCCTAGCACAGAAGAAAGGAGATTTCAATTGCTTTCTCCTTCACCAAATCCAGATCAAATTTTTGAGACGGTCTACCAGATCTCTCCAAATTTTCATGTGGTCCATGATGAAGACACAAATTGGGGTCATTCAGTCATACCTGAAGCTTCTCCTCTAGGATACTATTCCTATTGGCTATTGTTCAACCTATATCCAATAGCGATGGTATTTGATCCTGTATTAATTCACAGGAGCAGAAGGTATAACCCTAATCGATGGTTTGATCGGATGTTCTCTCCAATCTTTGAAGATCTCTTAACGCTTACGCTCAAAGGTGGATTTCAAATTATCCACAAGATGATAGTAATTTTTCAGTTAAGCGATATATGGGGAAGAACAAGAGAACCATTTATTGAGCCAATTATCCATGATCATATGAGTGATGATATCCAGACGTGTTGGGAAGGATGTCTGCACGCAAGAAAGAGATTGGCAGAAGTCTATCAAATGCCGTTGTTATACTGTACTCACAGTCCTGTTTCAGACAATGTCCTCAATTCACCAGATCTCTTCTATAAAGAAAGGATTAAAAGTCTAGAGCTCGTAAATGACAGTTCTGAAGATGAGTCGATTCAAGAATATCGGCATGATTACCATGAATGGCTTCGCAAGCAAGGAAGAGCCAATGAGATTCAGAATCCTTCACCACCTTGGGAAGATCTCGATGAAGGATGGGAAGATTGGCCACAGCCACAGCTGCCTAACGAACCAGTTGATCCACAACTTCCACCAATCAATCAAGTTCCATGGCAGGACGACTTCTTCTTCGACAATGATGAAGATTAAAGCGGAAGCAAAGTGGACCCGTCAGCTGAAGCAATGGTGAATAGACATGATGTGACTTGATGTGACATAAAGCAATAAAGCATAAGTTGAGTCATGCTAGTGTAATGATGTTGTATTGTCTTTATGTGTGAGTCATATAGTGAGGTGTCCAGTGTTATGATGATAATGATAAGGTGTGAGTTGTAAAGTAGTGTATACGTGTAAAGGAGATTCCTTAGAGATAAGGAAGCATCCTAGCATAGTATCCTGGCTTGGCCTATATAAAGGATACTTGGGCTTTGTATTGGGACACGGAATACTAGCCGAGTCTCTCGTGTGTCTATCCCTTGTGTAATCTCTTTCTCTAGTAATAGAATCAGAGCTTGTACTCTGAGCCTAGTTGTTTATATATATATATATATATATATCTGTGTGTGCGTGCGCGCGTGCGTGCATGTGCGCGCATTAACCATAGGTAAAGTTTGTGTTCTCTGCAAACAAAATCCATATTCCCGTGAACAAACACCTTCACCGACTCACAAGCTTCCACTTAAACTCAATTACAAACGCAAAGAAGAGATAACATTGCACAAGGAAGAATGAAAAGGAGCATTGAGTGTGCCAAAGCGTGACAAAATGAGGTTCGTTTTGTTTTGTTTTTTATTTACTTATTTTGTGTTTTTGCATTTTTGAATGAATATGAACAGTATATGTTAAGTGTTGTGCCTCTTTTTATCGATGCATCTATGATTGTTCTTCTGAGTTTATTGTTTGATTTTGAAGAAAAAATCTGTTATTGTAACGACCTATCCCCCGCCCGATCTCTCCCAGGCGCACTATACCCAGTGGACAAAACTGTGCAGGCCAGTGGGCCCAGAGCGGACAATACCTTAGAGTGTGAGACCATGTACCTGTGGTCCGGTGGCTTGGCAGGGGGCCCGTGTGCGCCTGGGAGAGATCGGGCGGGGGATGGGTCGTTACAGTTATTGTTTAAGTTGGACCTTTTGAGTGAATGATTGAAAAAGATGTAAATGATTGATTGATAAAGATGTTAACTTTGTGCTTGAGTAATGAAAAACGCAATGCCGTGAATGAAAGATGGTTGCATGATTGTAAAAACATGAACTTGTCAATGATCGATTGAAAAAGATGTGAACTTTATGATCTTGTAATGAAAAATGCAGTGCTATGAATGAAAAATAAATGGTTGCTTGAATGTAAAAACATGAAATTGTCAATGATTGATTAAAAAAGATGTGAACTTATGATCTAGTAATGAAAAATGCAGTGCTATGAAAGAAAAAAATGGTTGCTTGAATGTAAAAACATAAACTTGTCAATGATTGATTGAAAATGGCAGGCAGTGGATGAAAGTATGGTTGTTTGAATGTAGAAACATGAACTTCATGATGGGTTTAGAGCGGAAGAGAAGTGATCAATTTGAGTAAGAAAGAATGGTTTCTACATTGCATATATGGGAGCTTAACTCATGTCTCTCGTAACATAAGTTACATGGCTATTTAAAAAGCCATTATGGTGGACATATACCACCTGAACACAATGGTAGATCAAAATAAAACAAAAAGAAATACATGGCTCAATAAGGCGATTGGCCAAAGATATGTTACATGGCCGAGAATAAAATATTTTAATGCCTAAATCTTCATGCAAGAAATATTAAAAAAATTCTTTGCCTTTAAAGTTGCATGCATTTCAAGTAAACATCATGGAGCTCAATTATATGGCTATTTAAATAGCCATTATGGTGGACATACACCACTACAACACAATGGTAGATTAAAATGAAAACAAAAAGAAATATATGGCCCAAGGATGCAACTGGCTCAAGATATGTTACATGGCTAAGAATAAAATATTTTAATGCTTAAGCCTTCATGCAAGAAATATTAAAAATTTCTTTGTCTTCAAAAGTTGCATGCATTTCATGTAAACTTCATGGAGCTCAAGAAATGGAATTTGGCTCAAGAACATTTTTCTTCTGTACGCGTAACAAAAAGTTCCAGGAATCCAGAGTTTTGAAATTAACTTTCCAATACTTCATTCGATGATTGATTGAAAAAGATATGAGCATTATGCTTTAGCAATGAAAATCGCAGGTTATGGATAAAAATATGATTGTATGAATGTAGAAACATGAACTTATATTCCATGATTGATAGAAATCCATGTGAACTTTATGCCACTTGGTAATGAAAGTCGCAGGCCATAGATGAAATTATGGTCGCATGAATGTAAAAAAAAATGATGTATTTTGCAATGAATCCATGTTCTTAACGATTGATGTGATAAATCATGCATGCTAAAATTTTTTAGTTTGTATTTATACAGTGTATTTGGATTCACCATCTTTCACAGGTTTGGGCAAGATCATGAGTTGCATGGAGTGGATCCTTTTCTCTGGACAAGGAGAAGGTTGTTAGAAGAGGCCAGGTTAAAAGCTTATGGAATGCCATTGGCGAGCAATGAGAACTACATAATTGAAGCTCTTGTGCCATGGGAACCAACGAGTCTAGTCATTGGCAATGATTTGGAGATGATGAGAATTTTCAATGAATGTGAAGATATGGGATTTGACTCTATTCGTATGAGGATGGAACTAATGCCAGTTGGTTTGATGCCACATGGTTCTGAACATCTACAAAATAAAGGTGAACAACATGTGCAAATTCGAGCTGAGAAACCTGCGAATAGAACAGTACCAATAATACCTATGGTTGATATTGCTTCTCTAATGCAAGAAAATGACATAATGGGCAGTGGAGATAAAGATGATGTGAATGACTTTGACTCAGGAGATGATTCATCACAATATGATGGGAGACAACTTGCACAAGGAAGTAAGAAAGATGCCAATAAGGATAACTCTGATTGCAGTGAGGCTGACATGATTAGGTTTGGGCATTTGCTCCGGCCCCACCACTGATCCAGCCGGACCCGGTCCAACGGGGCGAGTCTAGACTCGCCCCGGATCACTGTAAGGGGTGGGTACGGGGCTGCATAGAGTCTGCCCCGTTTGGGGCGGGTCCGGGGTCGGGTCTTGCCTCTAGACCCGTTGGACCCGCCCCGCCCCGCACAGTTAAGGGTATAAATGAAAAAATTCAAAATATAAGGACTTAGAGATAATTTCAGGGGGTTATTTTGTTAAATTTTAATATATAGGAACTTTCATAATATATTTGTTTTTTATTTTTTTATTTTTTTATTTTTGGCCGTGACGTAAGCATGTTGATGATATTGTATGAAATTATGGATGGACTTAAAAGAAATATTGTGGGTGATGAGATTGAAACATATAAATATTATGGGGTGTAAATGAAATTTTGCGGGGCGGGGCGGGGCGGGTATGAATCTGGCTCTTTTTTTTTCGGGCGGGGCGGGGCAGAAAAAAAAGAGATGGGGCGGGGCTGGATACTTGCCGCCCCGTACCCGCCTCGCCCCGGTACCAAGCCTAGACATGATCTCAGACTATCGCTCAACTGATGATGACTATATGGGAAGTGGGTCAAGTGAAAAGGATGGACCAGCTACTGGACTGAATAGAGAGTTTAGGAAAAATAGGTTTAAGGAAAACACGAATAAACCATTTGATTTTACAGTTGGTGACCTGTTTGAGGATGCAAATCATTTTAGAGGAGTGTTGAGAGATTATAGTGTACTGAAACGGATTCAAATAAAGTTTGTGAAGAAAGATGCTAATACAGTAACTGCCACGTGCACTGCTGAAGGCTGCCCTTAGAGAATCCATGCTTCATTTATGTCCAAATCAGTGAAGACATTCAAAGTGAAGACTTATAGGAACATCCATGATTGCCGACAGGTTTGGAAGAATGGAACTACAACTCCTAAATGGCTAGCAGGGAAGATTGAGGACATGGTGAGGGCAAATCCCAACATTAAAGTAAAGGACATTGGTATTTTTCCCAAATCTAAATGGAGTTTCCATGCTAAGAAACACACACTTTACCATGCAAAAAAGATAGCTCTAAAAAGAATTGGGGAGAATCACGAGGAAACCTATGACTTGTTACCGAAGTTTGCAGCCAATATCTACTCAAGATACCCTGGCAGTTTGGTGGTGGTGAAAACTAACCAGAAATGAGAATGGGATTAATCAATGTAGGTTTTACATATTTTTCATGAGCTTCCCTGCAATGCGAGATGGTTTTATTAATGGTTGTAGGCCATTCATAGGGTTGGATGGGTGCCACTTAAAAGGTCCCTATGGTGGTCTGCTCCTGACTGCCAGTACCCTTGATGCAAATGGTGGTATTTTCCCATTAGCAGTTTCTATTTGTCAAGCAGAAAGGGAAGATTCTTGGTGCTGGTTTATAGAAAGGCTATTCAACTATATTAGGGTGGCACATCGTAGGCCTATCAATATCATGAGTGATAGGCAAAAGAGATTAATGAATGCTCTACAGAAACATTGGCCCAATGCAATTTTTAGAAGGTGTGCTAGACATATCCATTCCAACTTCAAGTCTAGATTTGCAAGTCTAAAAATGGATGATCTCTTTTGGGAAACTTCTAGGGCTGCAAAAAAAACTGATTAATTGAGAGCACTGGAGAAAATAAGGGTCCGAAGCACTACAGCATACTAATGGCTAATTGATATTGATCCCTCAGTTTGGTGCAAGTAGGCTCTTGATACATCTTCAAAGTCAGACCACGTTACAAACAACTTCACTGAAAGTTGGAACAATTGGCTGGGTGAGTGGAGGTTCAAGCCAGTCACAATAGTGATAAATCACATTAGGAGGAAGATGATGAGAAAGCTACAGAAGAAAACAATTTTGGGAGCATCACTGACGTCTAAAGTGCCTCCCAGAATTAAGAGTGAGATGACCACTTTAATGGATAAGGGGAGGCAGCTAAGACTTATCCACAATGGCGATGGTGAATATGAGGTATTGGATGGTCTAAGGACTGATGTAGTGAATCTGAATGGGTTCATGTGTGATTGTGGAAACTGGCAGCTTTCTGGCATTCCATGCAAGCATGCAATGGGTGTCATATGCTATACAAGGCTAACTGTAGAAGACTATGTCCATCCATTGCTGACAATTGAATCTTATAGAAAAACTTATGTTGGAATGATCCATCCTTTGCCTGATCAAAGTAACTGGCCAAGAGGCAATTGTCCTAAAATTTTCCCTCCTAAGAGAGTTAAAAAACTGGTAGGCCAAGAAAAGTCAGAAGGAGAGAGCCACATGAGTCAGTTGTCAGGCATAGGAGATCTTTTATGTTGCATTGTAGTTTTTGCAATGAAGATGGTCATAATAGAAGGACGTGTAGGCTAATCCCTTCTAATGTAAGGGTACTAAGGGCAAAGGTAAGTACCATTTTACATAGCAAATTCATTTATAACTACAACTAACATTACTTACATATTTTTTTTCTTGTTTGGCAGGGTTTGGGTGATCCTTATTCAGGACTAGAAGAAACAAGTGGAGCAAATGTCATTGTCAACCAGGTAAAACCACTACACAATTTAACCTCAAAATTAGTTCTCTGCAAGCTAATAATAATAATAGTTTACATTACTTTTTGTAGGGAAGTTCCAGTCACTACTGAGGGCAGAGTGGGCAAACAAGGGAACCAAGTGTTACTGACAACATATCAAGCCAACTTGAACCAAACACTCAACCAAGTCATAATCAAGTATAATGTGATGATTTGAGTTTGAACAAAACTTCTCTATTAATATGTTTCTTGGCCTATATGTAGTTCTATGAGTTTCTTGGCTTCTCAAACTATGGCTTTTTGTAGTATTCATATTGCTTACATTCTTGTAATGCATGAAAATGAATATTGTTAGATGAGATATTTTTGGTTTTTTTTTTTTTTTGGATATTGTGGAGAAGCATCATTCTGTTATTTTGGATTACATAAATTAACAGTGGGTAATGTTATGGTTTGAAGGTTCAATTGTGATGTAGAGATGTAAATATGTTGTGTTTGTTGCAAAATATGAATGGTCAATGTTTTATTAAATTTTTCTTCAATTCGTTTGCATGCTTGTGTTATTATCAGCTGTTAATTATGTGTTTTATACAGAGGAAAATGCGAAACATGTAACACTGGTCAACAATTATATCTCTAGGTTGCAGCTTTCATACTCAGCTTTTATATAAAGGGGTATTACGGTCAAATGCCTAAAATTAATAAGGCTAATACCTTCAAAATTTGTTACCATTTTAATATAATAAACTTGTCCATGGTTTCAATATTATATTATTAATTCTCATGAGGAGAATGGCAATTTTGTCTACTTGCTTCCTACCACTAACGGTCGACAATTAACAAGTAGACTTCTATTAAATCCAACGTTTTCAAGAAAACTTCAAGGAGCAATCTTAGATTTCAGAAAATTGAGATCCTAACTTACCTTTGGCTAACCTCAGGGGACAAATTAGAATTATCCCTATTTTTTTAGATAATTTTCTGTATACTTAAGAAATTTTTTGTTATATCTCTATATAATATCGCTACACGCGCGCGCGCACACACACACATATATATATATAAGTTGGAATTTGTTTGACATTTTAACAACTCACTTAACAAATCAATTCTCAATGTAAATTAATGTTTGTTAAACATGACATCTAAAGCCAATTACTTCGTGCCTATGTGGTGCCCGCTGGTTGATCATGCTGTAATACAACGGATGTAGGACATATTCGCTCCTCTGCATGATGCCTGACAAGGATGATGATTGATGTAAAACTTGGTAGCTAGTAAGGAGAAGATAAATGATGTATCCTTTTCTAAATTTTGTATTTTTATATTAAAACAATTTAAGAATATGTATTAATTTAATTTTTTTAAAAAATATTAAAAATATTAAAAAAATGCTGTTGAATCCATAAAGGAAGGGCTGCAGGTACAATACAAATGGAAAACGTCAAGCTATCGTTGCTGTGGCGACTCATATTTTTATTTTATTTTATTATATTAAAACAAAATTACATATTTACCTCAGGATATGGTCTAAGCACGCTCCACCCACGCTGTTCAAATGGTAACGCAACGTTAAAAAAAATTTAAACAGAAGTAGGGCATCATAGATATTTTAAGTAATAAGCTAATTACATCAAAGGAGGGCATTTAAATTATAGATTAATAATAACTAGTGATATTAAAATTAAAGAAACCAAAAATTGAAAATAAAAACACACAGGAAAGTCAATCTTCATCACCATCATCATCATCAATGGGTTGGGAATTCGTTAGCGTGGATATAAGCCACTTAAATCAAATCAAAATTCTTCTCAGATCCATTTTCATCAATGAAAGCTTCAGCCCACCCACAAAACAAAACATTATCTCAACCCTATTTCTGCTCCTCTTCAAACGCATAAAACAAAACTGCCTGTGAAATCTCTGACGGGGTAGTTAGATAATTTGGTACCCACATAATCCATTATTTAATTCCAAGCACCCAAAAAAAGTGATATTGGTTTGCTTTAGTTAAAGGTGATAGCTAGTTTCAATTCCAAGCACCTAAAAATCTATAACAATAATAATACCCATCTTATTATTTGTTACAGTAATTCTTACTATTACCATTTCATCACACCATTTAATATGCTTTATTCCTTGATGAAACACCTACAAACTTAGATAGAAAATTTTATTAGTTAGCATATTGTCGTCATTGTGTTTACAAACTTATTAATAATGATTTTTTTTTTTGAAATTCTATCTCAAATTTTGTATCAGTAAAAAGCTTATAAATATTTTTTTTTCAAATTGTATCTCAAATTTTGTATCCCAAAATGATGGGTAATAAATAAATAATTGTCAAGTGGAATATGTGATTATTTAATGAATGATGTGGTAATTCTAAATTAATGTTATATTATTTGGGATGCATAATTAGAGATAAAAATTTAAAAAGCGTATCGCTTCTCAAAACTTATTTCATTTCATTAATTGTTGATTATAGTTTGATCCAAACCCTTTCTTGCATCATCCAAATATCAAAACAACTTCAATCCTATAAAAATGTAACAAATAGAGAGAGTCATGAATTTTGGAGGAATGGTTTATTTTGTTGGGTGTACAACCAATGTCCCACATTGGCTATGCATGAGAAGGATCATGAGCATATAAGTATGGACATGTACTCTATTGGTATAAGACTTTTGGATGGAATCCAAAAGCAAATCCACAAGGGTTTAGAATCAAAGTGGACAATATCATACCAATGTGGAGTTTGGTATGGCCCATAGTCCTAGCAAGTGGTATTAGAGCCCAAGCCCAGACTTAGCTAGAAGAATATGTGGTGAAAATTCTCCAAGTTTTGAACGAAGCTAGTGGGCCCCAGTTAAACTCACGATTAGATCCATGAGGGCTTAGGTCCAAAGTGGACAATATCATACCAATGTAGAGTTTTGTGTGGTCTATCGTCCTAACAAACTGATATCAGAGCTCAGACCCAGACTTAGCTAGGATAATACGTAGTGAAAATTCTCATAGTGTCGAACAAAGGTGGTGGGTCCCAATTAAGCTCACGATTGGACCCGTAGATGGGCTCTATTTGCCAACTAGATAGAGCAAGCTCTCGAGGTAGGTTGTCCTCGATGGAGTAGAAGGATAGGCAATCGTTTGAGAGAAGGCTTGAAAAAAATACAGAATAGTATGGTCCTTTGTTTGAGGAGAGGATTGTTGGGTGTGTAACCAAAGTCCCACATTAGTTAGACATGGGGAGAATAATTGACATATAAGTATGAACATTTACTCAATTGGTATGAAGCCTATTGGGTAGAATCTAAAAGCAAATCCATTAGGGCTTAGGCCCAAAGTAGAGAATATCATATCAATGTGGAGTATTGTATGATCTATAGTCCTAACAAGTGGTATCAGTGCTCAGACCCAAACTTAGCAGGAGAATAAATGGTGAAAATTTTCGAAGTTTTGTATGATCCATAGTCCAAACAAGTGGTATCAGAGCCCAGACCCAAACTTAGCCAAGAGAATACATGGTGAAAATTTTCGAAGTGTTAAACGAAGGTGGTGGGCCCTAGTTAAGCTTACTATTGGATTCGTGGATTGGATTTATTTGCCAACTCGATAGCGCAAGCTCTCGAGTTAGGCTGTCCCTCGATGGAGCAGAAGGATAGTTAATCGTTTGAGGGAAGGCCCGAAAAAAATACAGAATAGTATGATCCTTTGCTTGAGGGGAGGATTGTTGGGTGTGCAACCAAAGTCCTGCATTGAGGAGAATCATGGGCATATAAGTATGGACATGTACTTCATTAGTATATAATCTTTTGGGTAAAATTCAAAAGCAAATCCATGAGGGCTTAGGTCCAAAGTGGACAATATCATACTAATGTGGAGTTTTTGTATGGTCCATAGTCTTAACACATTTTTGGTATAATCTAGTAATGAGAATCTACTCTTATGTAATCCCAATACTGAAGTACTGAGGGATCTTGAACTTAAAACATTGATTGGGATTCAAATTCATATTATAAGGAGAGTCTACTTTATGTAAAGCGAGAATGTTGATTGTTTTCTCTATTAATTTTGACGCATCCCTTTGGCATCTCTTCGGTGTGTAACTAACAAATTTTTACTCGAGGTGAGAAACACATCCTTTCAATAAACTAAATTCATTTTAAGCAGATGAGAAACATCTTTCATGCATGCTGCTTGATTTATTTGTTTTGAAGTACCTTTGGTGACTTACTTATCAAAACTACTTACCATGAGAATAATTAGAGGAAATGTGCAATATTCAATTCTCCATATATGTTTTGATCATGTTGCCAATATTGAGCCCGCCTATAGCTTATATTAGCAAGACATCAGTATGCACGTTGGCCATGGAAACAATTAATTCTTATTGTAAACGCATCACGTGCTTATAAAACTATTCATATAGTAATCAAGTATTTTATTAATGCAAGTCCAATCCACTTTAAATAGACCTAGATTTGAATTGGAATAATTGAACGCATAGATGACCCAAAATAGGATATGTTTAAAATTGGATTAGGCATTGAAGATTTAGATATCATGATTACATTTGATATACGAACAAAACTTTTTTTGTTACCTGTCTTTAGCACTTAACGTCTCTTTGTCTAACAGTTTATCAGTCTTAGCTCCTAATGCTCTAGGTGTTTAATACTTGGCAAAAATATAATAATAATAATAGTGATAATAGTTTGTTGGTATGATTTAAAATTTCTCCTCGATGCATTTCTTAATTAATGTAAATAAAATTGCTATTAATAGTTTGATTGCAAAGTACACACCCCAATTCTAATAAAAAAACAAACTAGTAGTAGAGACATAATAAAAGAATGTATCTTTACTTGAAAAAAAATTCTTAGATTCTTTTAAATAAATTATTAATATATATCTAATTAATGTGATAAAATTATATGCGAGATTTAAATGAGGGTATAAAATAGATTATAAATTATAAATTCAAGTGAGAGATGTCTTGAGAAACGGGTACGTGGAGTATATTTTTGTCCATGTAGCCCAACCTCTTCTATTTTATCTGTATCAGATCCTCTACTACTAGTGTTTATAATTTTCGAATCTTTTTATTTGTGTTGTTTCTTTGGTTTCATTAGACCAATACTGACAATTTCTGAATTTTGCTTTCATCCTTGCTTGACAGAAAGAAGGAATTTTTCGTCCAATTACATTGGTATGGTTAGCATTACGTTCAATTATTGAATAACACAACTTTACCAAATTGGCTGACACTCACTACTACATTTGTTCAATGTTTTGTCGTCTATGTCTTCATACTTTTTTTACATTACATTTTATCTTTCCGTTCTCTTTTGAAGAGTACTTTTATAAGCAATATATATATATTGGTGCAGCTGATGCTGCTCTGATAAATTTGGGTACAGAAGTACAACTCTTAAATTTATCTTGGCAGATAAAAGATGGGAGAGGATTGGATGATTGGATCACTCAGAGGGTGGGGCTTATGATTTAAAATAAAATTGGTCTGCGATAGTTTTGGAAATCTCAGCTAAACTTGGCAGATTGTTGGCAGATTATTGTTGATTTTGAGTATGTTTACATCCAATTTCGTTAAATTTTTCAAAAGGGGAAATTTTACGAAACTCCTGAGGTTTAGCAAATGACAAATAAACGTGTGATGTTTTAGAAATATGCCCAAAGAAAAATCATTTATTTCATTAATAAAATAAGAGAATGTTATTTATAATTTATAAAACAAATTTAAAAAATATACAGTTTCAGTAATTTTTTCAAAATTGTAATTTATAATTTTTTTAAATCAAAATAGAAATTATAAAAAAAACGAGGTATTTCAGAATGTTTACTAGGTGGCAGGAGAGTGGAAGCCATATTTATAATACTTGGTCCTCACCATTATGTCAAATAATATTTAGAATTCAATTAAAAAAAATGACAAATATCAATCACATCAATATAACAAATTAAGACTTGAAAAGAATCGTCTACAAACGCGCAGGGGTACTTTTGATCTTATATAACATAATCATAAATAAAGCACGAATAAATGTTGTTCCAATTACGATGTTGGGAAAGTGCGGTTTAATTCCCGTGCTAAGAGTATGATTTTTTTTTCCCTAAAATAAGATGAACAAAATATTGCCTAAATTTGTCAATAACATTGACCATCAATATTGTGAGTCATTTGAATGTATATTCTTCATGTAAATATGCACTTATAAATCCACTTATATTTTACAGTAATTTGATTTAGTTGATAATATAAATAAGGGATAGTAAAACTATTGATATTATTCTTAATATATATATATATATATATATATATATATATATATTAATAAATATTAAATCGTGACATACAAGACAGTAGAAGAAGACTGCATGGTACAGTCCACGCACCTCTATCTAAACTTAAATTTCCAATATTATTATGTAAAAGTGTAAAAAATAAAAAATAAAAAGTTTATATAATATTGGGTCCTACCATCAGCTAGTATAGCTTCTTGGAAACTAACAAATCTTTCATAATATTTGGTTCTTGCCAATATCTCAAATAACATTTCAAACTTAATTAAGAAAATTACTTTCAAACTTAATTATAAAAAATACTTTCAAACTTGATTAGAAAAATAAAACGATATCAATCACTAGTATGGATTTTAAATCAAAATTATAAAAATATAAGAATAAAATAAAGAAAGTAATAGCAAGGGTTGCATTGTATTACTGTTTACAAATTGTTACATACAGAAGGGATATCATGAAGATAAAAAAAAAAGGTTCTTCTATCATGAAGATAAGAAAAATTTACATAAATAAGCTCTTAAAATAATGGGATACGTACAACTAAATATTTATGTTAGCATGAATTTAAACTCCTGTGATAAAAAATAATAAAGATAACTATAGACAACTGATTGATGATAAGTCTTCCCTGATATGCCTGCGCAACTTGTGGCATCATTGGAGACACCAAGATTGGCTCTTACTCGAACAAATCGTGACTTGTCTAGAGGCTTTGTAAGAACATCAGCTATATATCTGATTAACTATAGAGACATGTGACACTTGTGAGGAACCATCAACAACTTTGTCCTGTACAAAGTGGTAGTCAAGAGCTATATGTTTCATGCGAGAATAAAACATAGGATTGGCACAGACATAAGTTGCTCCAAGATTGTCACATAACGGTCTTGGTGCTTGTGGAAGTGACACGCCAAGTTCGAACAAAAGATTGTGAATCCATGACAATTCAGTTGCAATGGAGGCAATGGAGCGATAACAATAAGCATTTGGCAGCTGTCCAATGAGATTGCATTGGAGCATGCATATATTGAGCAAGTTTGTTGACAGTATAGACAATATTAAGCTAAGTGAGAGAAAGATGTTGCATAGCCCCAATAAGACTACAATATTATGTAGCATCAGCTGTTGTAGTACCATCATGAAAAGAAAGACGCACGATATCATTGGTGTATTAGATTCTTTCATAGATACATTTGAAACCATTCAAGCATGTCACGGATATATTTATGTTGGGAAAGAAAAAAATCCTTGAGAATTTGAAATAACTTCAACACCAAAAATAATGAATATGTCTAGAATCTTTGATTGAAAATCAGTAAGCAAGTGCAGCAATTACAAATTGAACAAAAGTTGGAGAGCTCCCTGTTACTAACAAATCAAAAACATAAACCAAGAAGTAAACTATGAGAGAATTGTTCGTGTAAATGAATAGGCATGCATCGGATTTCGAATTCAGAAACCTGAAGGAAAGAAGAAACCCTTTCAAGTCCACGAAACCAGGCATGAAGGGACTATTTAAGGCCATATAGAGAACGACGAAGATGACGAACATGATTTGGTCGTGATTGATCAATAAAACCTAGTGGCCGTGACACAAAAACTTCTTCTGAAAAAGTGCCATGGAGAAAGGCATTGTTGACATCCAACTGATAAGGCAAGTCCAAGAATCACACGAATGATAGTGGGTCCACACCGAGACGTTGATAAAACCTTTTGGCCATAAGACAAGCTTTGTACTGGTCAATAGAACTATCAGGATGATACTTGATCTAAAACACTCGCTTACAAGCAATTATATTTTGAGAAGGATGTCATGAAACCAACTCCCAAGTGCCATTACGAATAAGAGCAGTGAGTTTAGCACACCTAAAATCACGCCATTTATCATTTTTCAGAGCTTCAGCAGTTGTTTTTGGCCCTTGTAACCATTGGATGGGTATTAGACGAAGTAGGTGGACGTGAAATAGGCAAAGGTGAAGATGTAGGATTAGAATCATACATCTGTCATTCAGTGGTTGCGTGGAAGGAGCGAGATCAGACTCATGAGATTGTCTTTGTTGTGCATCTGTCATGGCAAACCGTGAATCACGGGAGACAAGTTGTAGTAGAGTAGAATTAGATGTGGGACCAGGTGGATAATTTGATGGAAGGAAAGGTGGACCACGTGAGGAGGAACTAGGGAAGGATGGAGACAAAGTTAAAGTGGGTACATTATTCAACAGAGATAAAGAACTAATGGATAAATTTAAGGCGTAAGATTGGTCAAAAATTTTAGGCTTGGAAAGAGGAGAAGATAAGGAAGAAATATTTATCCATTTAGATAGTGCAGCATTATTAATTTTATCTCACTCATAAAAAGATGGCAGCGAAGAAAACACATCCTCAACAAATTTGACGTGTCAAAAAAAAATAAAATTTGTGACTAATGGGTTCAAAACAAATATATGAATTATAAACATTAGAGTACTCAAGAAAAATGCAAGATTTAGACCTCTTTTCTAACTTGTGCTTGGAATATGGTCAAAGCCACAGGTAACAGAGGCACCAAAAAATCTTTAATTTAGAATAAGTAAGATAAGCGTGAAATAAACATTCAAAATGAGATTTATTTGCAAGAATGGAAACGGGGAAACGAAAAGAAAATTGGAGTTCAGGATTCTAATACTCAGGAGAATCAAATTTGCTCTGAAACCATATAAAAATATAAGAATAAAATAAAAAAAAGTGATGGAAAGGGCTGCCATGTATTACTGTTTACAACTTATCATATACAAAATAGCTATCATGAAGATAAGAAAAAGGTAAAGAAACATGCTCCTAAAAAAAGGATACATTCAACTAAATATTTACGTCAACTAAATATTTACGTTAGCATGAATTCAAACATATATGATGAACAATAATAAAGATAGCTATAGACAACTAGTTGATGATAAGTCTTCCTTAATAAAAATGATAAATGCAGGGGATACTTTTCGTTTTATATAACATAATCATATATAAACCAAAATCAAATTTTGTTATAATTATCATATTTGAGAATGTGTTATCTAATCTTCATATGAAAATGTATCATCTAAACTTTTTATACTTTCTTAAAAAAAGAAAATAAGAAATATTGTTTAAGTTTGTTAATGATTTTGACCATCGATATATATTATGGGCTATTTGAACACATATTTTGCATATAAATGCTCATTTATACATCCACTTTAGTTAATTTATAAATAATTTACAATATATATAGTAAAGTAATTGAGGTTATTCACCAAGAAAATTATGTATATAAATATTTGATTGATGCATATCAAAGTTAAAAAACTTGAGAGATATCTAAGTTAAAAAACTTGAGAGATTTCACTTCAATTTATTCAAGTTTAAGTAAACACAAATACTTTATCTAAGTTTAAAAAATAATCATAAAACTCCTAAACTTTAGACTTTAATAAGTTTACATGCAGCAATATTATTATCTCTTTATAATAATACTTTGGTCAGAATTTATAACATTAATAAAGTAAAACTATAATTTTCTTTTTGTCTTTGTAAATTTGATGTGGAAGATTAAAAACAAAAATTGATGTTGCAAAGATAATTGGAATGAATATCAATCACTTAGTAAGATTGATAATGTGTTTAGTAAATAAGTAATTATATATTAAGATTTATACATAAAGTTGATAAATATAGCATTACCTTTTTAAATAATGATAAATCTTAAAGTCTTCGAACTTTCACCGTTAGCTTGAGGGTATATTATCATTTTCAAACCATAAGGAGTTTTGGATTCTTCACCACCAAACATAAAAAAATAAATTAAGGGGCCGTTTGGTATGGGATTTTCTGAGCATGAGAATGAGAATATGATGCTTAACTCTTGTTTGGTTGGCTTATTTAGCATTTTAAACTATGAAATTGAGCTTTCCCATAGGTTTCAAATGCCCCTCTATTGGGGTAATGTGAAACCCTTTCAATACTTGAGTTTTATATTATCAGAAATCTGAAACATACTCTTATATAAATTTATTTATTTAATATGTATGTTTATAGCAATTTTAAAAAAGACTACTAAATTATATATAAATTTTTATAAACTTATATACATATAATAAATAAACTTATATAAATTTATATAAATAAAAATATTATTTATTAAATTATTAACTAATATAATATAATATAAATCAATTAATATAAATATAAATATATTTATATAAAATATGTAATATATTAATTAATAAATATGTAAATAAATATATTTATTTATAAATAAATTTAAATTTAAAAATTAAATTTAATAAATAAAAAATATAATATGTAAAAAATAATGTATATATAAATTAAATAAAAATTAAATTATATAAATAATAAAATAATACAATAAAAATATTTAAGATAGATATATTTATATAAATATAATATACATAATATAAATTAATAAATATTCCTATAAATTTATATATTTATTTATAGATAAATTTAAATTAAAAATATATAAAAAATTAAATTTATATGTAAATTAAATACAATTAAATTATATAAATTTTATATTTTATTTATATAAATAAATGTAAATAAATAATATGATATATAAATACTAAATTTATATGTAAACTAAATTTAAATTAAATAATTTTATTTTTTAATATAATATAAATTAATTAATATAAATATATTTATATATAATATATAATATATATAAATTAATAAATATGTAAATAAATATATTTATTTATAAACAAAATTTTAATTTAAAAATTAAATTTAATAAAAAAATAATATGTAAAAAATAATATATATAAATTAACTTTAAATTAAATTATATAAATAATAAAATAATACAATATAAATATTTAAGATAAATATATTTATATAAATATAATATACATAATATAAATTAATAAATATTCATATAAATTTATATATTTATTTATAAATAAATTTAAATTTAAAAAAAATATAAAATATAAAATATATATAAATTAAATTTATATTTAAATTAAATACAATTAAATTATATAAAATTTATATTTTATTTATTTATAAATAAATAAATGTAAATAAATAATATGATATATAAAAGCTAAATTTATATATAAACTAAATTTAAATTAAATTAAATTAAATATTTTTATTTTTATTTTTATAATATATATAAAATTAAAAATCTTCAAAATTATTAATTTCATTAAAAATAGCATAAGTATTACTTATCTATTAAATAAAATTAGCGCATTCCTCCTACAATCAGACATATTAATCTGATCCCTATAGGAATGAATAGCAAGATTCCTATGGGTAGCCAAACACAGTAGAATTAGATTCACATATTTCACTTTTCCATAAATATGAATCCCATTCCCATAAAACTAAAACCATATACCAAACGGCCCCTAAAAGACTCCCAGGCTGGGAATATTAAAAACAGTACTGAAATAAATTAATCTCCCTTCCTCAACATAGAAAATTCAACCAATTCAGGATTATAAGACAGAGCGTGCAACAATAAAATAATAATTATATATGGCCATGTTTGGTACGCGATATTGTATAGTATAGTATAATATAGTATTGTATTATATAACATTGTATTGTGTAATACTAAAAATAATGTTATATCAAAATTATATAGTGTTTGGTGTACTCATATATTGTATTAATTTATACAAAAAAGTAAGAATTTTTTTCAAAAAAGATATACAAAGTATAAATATAATTTTAGTTTATTTATAAAATTAGTTATTGAACAGTCGCTAATTGTTGAAAAAATTACTTAAGGTTTAATGCCCTCACTGGACCTATTAGACAATTCGAATTTATGGTGACATGCTAGGTGCTAATTAGTCTAATGGGAGCAGTAAACCTCTAGTGTCACCAAGTGGGAACGGTGACTCCCTTCATCCTTTTTTATTTTTAAAAAATAAATTTTAAATAAATTTGATTTTATAACTTATCTATTAAAAAATAAATTTTAAATAAATTTGATTTTATAACTTATATATTAAATACGTCTTTATTTATTTTAATATTTTAAAAAATTAGAGGGTATTGTTGGATATATAAAATTTTAGAAGGATAATTTTAATATTTTTTATCAGTGTTATACAATATAATATTAATATCATAAATTACCTTTATATAATTTAATACAATATCAATATATATAAGGGTTATACTTTATATTAATTAAAACTATATTAAATTAATATCAAACACATATATTATACTATTTAATATAATTTAATAAAATAATATTATATAATATCCCGCACCTATATCCACAGTTACTCTTGCGGTCAAGTGGTTTCTTCACTATACATTATGACAGTCTGTCCCACGCTGTCATCAGAGTAAGGGCACCGGTTGACTTGGCCCGCATTATTACTTCAGTCTTCCCCAGCCTCGAGCGTCAGATCTCTCCATTTGAGACCTTTCTTTAGCTCTAGAGCTTGCTTCTTCGAGCTCAAGAGGGCATCATTCCAGGCACACCAAAACTTAGTAAGTCTACGACCCAGTTTTTTTTTTATTAAATAACAATTAATAACTTGTGACATGCTCTTGAAATACTGAAACATAGTACATGATAGATTTTACCACTTCTTCTATTATTCAAATTTGAATTGTCTCTACTTACATGGCAGAATTTTCTGTCACAGTCGATATAGGGTAGATTTGACCAAATGCACTGCTATTTGGGGTTTTTATGTGTGCTGTTTTTCTTTTATTATCTTTTTTTTCAAATTTTTGTTCTTTGCTGTTTGTTGAATTTTTTTTTGGATAAGTTGGGTTTCAACGGCTTCTTGGGGAAAAAAAAGAGGTTTCTTATTTGGGTTTTTGATGGAGAAGATAGAACCAACGTCAGGGTTCTAATGGAGATTGAAAGCAGTGAAGACAAGTTTTTTTTGGGGAATATGAAGTGGAATGTGGGTTTTGGAACAAATAACAAAATTAGAAAAATGAAGATCAAGAGAAGAGAGGATGAAATTGCCTTAGACAGTTGCATAGCTACGTCAGTTTTTTTTTTTTTCATATAAGCAACAGCATCGGGGAAAGAGACTGATGGAAAATTGAATGTGATAATAGAGTTCCATAGCTTTGTTAGACTTTAAATAAATAAAAAGGATGAAGATGTTGTAGATGAAGTTGTTTGGAGAGAGAGAAAGTGATGAAAAATGGAAGGGAAAGTTAACTAGTTTATTTGCTATCAGAGAGATGTCGAGGAAGAGTTTTCAAAGTGGAGAAGGGAGTTCTTAATTTTTTTTAATAATAAAAATTTTTATTTTAATATTTACTATATTTCATAAGTATTTCTGCCGCTTGCGTGTAACTTATTGCAGTGTGTAGTCAGGTTTTTGCAGAAGGTTAAATTAGTCATTGCATGCTAGCTGTCTAACGGTAACAGCAGCACACTAACTCCAGGGTCCAAAGGGGTGAAATTTTCCACATATTTATTGTTTGTGAAGCTGACTTTATCTATTTACTTATTTTTGTTTGTATCAATCTATAAGTGATTAATTATAACAAAAAGATATGAGCAGGCAGATGGCCGACAGCACTGGGGATGTTGATATTGAGAATCCGATCCTTTCACAAGATTGTAAGTTTTAATATTACACTGTATTTGCCATTCGTATTATTATTGTAATTACTTATAGTGTTATTACTATTATTATTATTATTTTATTGACCATCTTTCGGATTTTATTTTGATGTCTAAAATTATAATAAATTCAAATTAAATTAAAATCTATATATAAACCTGTTGATGCACGGTTTCTATATATAAACCTGTTGATGCACGGTTTCCGGACGGCCGGGGGAGCGGGTCGGAGCTCGGGTCGTGCGACGGGTCCGGTCCTGCGAGCACAGAAAAACGGTCAGGGGTTCCGGCGGTGGTGCCGGCGGTGACACTCCGACGCTCAAGTCAGTATCCGGCACTCCGGAATTTTCTGAGAGAAATTCCTAGAGAGAGAAGCACTCAAAAATAGAGGAATTGTAGAGAGATAATAAGTTCAGAAAAATGTGCATTTGTCAACTTGTGAAAAACTTACCTTGAGCAACGTTCCGGAGGGTATATATAGGAGTCGGTATGGGCTATTGTGGAACCCAGATAATAGGCCCAGAAGATGGGCTACAGTAATGGGCTTACTGTAATGGGCCCATGTAATGGGATACGGTAATGGGCTTACCGTATGGGCCTGGATAGTAGGATACAGTAATGGACTTACTGTAATAGGCCTTGCTAATGGGATACAGTAATGGGCTTACTGTAATGGGCCCAGATAATGGGATACAGTAATGGGCTTACTGTAATGGGCCCAGTTATTGGGATACGGTAATGGGCTTACCGTATCATAAATAATTGAGCTGGGCTGGGTCATTGTGGGACCCAGATAATGGGCCCAGATAATGGACCCAGATAATTGACCAAAGTAATGGGCTTACTGTGTTAGAGACAATTAGGCCCAATATTATTATGGCCATAACAGTAGTCCCCCCAGGCCCAAGTTGACCAATGGGTCGACGTAGGGACTATTTAGTTATTTCTGGGCTAAAAATTAAATGCGTCAAGGGGCCAGCCCAAATATGTGATCTATTAAACCCTAGGTTGGTGCTCTATATAAGACACAAGTATTGGGGAGTAGGGTTTACTCAAAAATAGGAGAGAGCACCCGGGAGGCGATCAGTACAAGTGACCCCAGCAAACAGGACTCTCCAATCTGAACCCGGATTTTCCAACCGCCACAAGTAAGTACTTTTCACTTGTGTATACACTTTAGAATGCATGGATTAGGCTTAAAATTTTTGTGTTTATTACTGTCTTGCGTGAGAACATGTCAATGCTTGCACATATGTTCCCTTTGCGAATTTATGTATGAGAGAAGAGGAAACATGCATGTGTATTCGGTTGTGTTGGAAGAAGAAATTCAGGGGTGTTCGGGTGTGATGGAGGGAAGAAATTTGATTGGGTGAGCTGCTATGCATGCGAGGGCTGCCCTGGGCGCGCAGTGGGCTCGCGGGAATAAGCGGTTTCGTGTGTGCTCGGGTGTGCAGCCCTTGTGTGTGCGTGGGAGCTCCTGCTGCGCCCAGCGCACGCGGTCGAGCTTCCGCAGCATCCAGCGCACGCGGGCGAGCTCCCGCAGCGCCCAGCGCAGGCGGGCGAGCTCACGCAGCGCGCAGCGCACGCGGGTGAGCTCATGCAGCGCGCAGCGCACGCGGGCGAGCTCACGCAGCGCGCAGCGCACGCGGGCGAGCTCCCGCAGCGCCCAGCGCACGCGGGCGAGCCGCTGCGCCTCTTGCACGTGCGGGCGAGCTAGCGTGTCCCCTGGTGCTCGGGGGCGAGCTCCGGAGGCGCCGGGGGCGCCTGGGTGGCGAGGTCCGGCGACGGGTTGGTGCTGCATGCTGCATGCAGCGTTTGAAAAGTCCAAGGGCTTTCTTGGAAAAATTTAAATAAGTGCAGGGGCGTGCCTGCAATTTTCGAATTTTCATTTTATAATTTCGGGGGTGCTAGTATAAAATTTCAAACCTTTTACTTAAAAATTGCGGGGGTGTTTGTGAAAAGTTTCGAAACTTCATTTTATTTCGCGGGGGTGTTCCCGCGAATTTTCAAACTTCAAAAATTATTTCTCCGCGGGGGTGTTTCTGAAAATTTTTCAAACTTAAATAATTTTTCCTCCGCGGGGGGTTTTCTGCGAATTTTCAAACTTAAATAATTTTTCCTCCGTGGGGGTGTTTCCGCGAATTTTTAAACTTAAATAATTTTTTCTCCGCGGGGGTGTTTCCGCGAATTTTTTAACTTAAATAATTTTTTCTCCGCGGGGGTGTTTCCGCGAATTTTTAACTTAAATAATTTTTTCTCCGCGGAGGTGTTTCCGCGAATTTTTAAACTTAAATAATTTTTTCTCCGTGGGGGTGTTTCCGCGAATTTTTAAACTTAAATAATTTTTTCTCCGCGGGGGTGTTTCCGCGAATTTTTAAACTTAAATAATTTTTTCTCCGCGGGGTTGTTTCCGCGGACTTTCAAACTTGAATAAACTTTCCTCCGCGGGCGTGCTTCCGCGGATTTTCAAGTTTCAATATTTTTTCTTCCGCGGGCGTACTTCCGCGGGTCCGCGGGTGTTCTTCCGCGGACTTTCAAGCTTTAATAATTTTTCCTCCGCGGGTGTGCTTCCGCGGGCTTTCAAACTTGAATAAACTTTCCTCCGCGGGCGTGCTTCCGCGGATTTTCAAGTTTCAATATTTTTTTCTTCCGCGGGCGTACTTCCGCGGGTCCGCGGGTGTTCTTCCGCGGACTTTCAAGCTTTAATAATTTTTCCTCCGCGGGTGTGCTTCCGCGGGCTTTCAAACTTGAATAAACTTTCCTCTGCGGGCGTGCTTCCGCGGATTTTTAAGTTTCAATATATTTTTTTT
>SNVD02007980.1:0-31121 GCA_013180625.2 Boswellia sacra | reverse complement strand
TGTCCAACTTTGCAAGAAGGAGATACAGAACAAGCCAATGCCATGGTGGATTTCCAGGACAACCAAGGCAAAGGTATGACCCTTTCTCCAATACTTACAATGCTGGATGGAGAGATCACCCTAATTTAAGATATGAAAATCGTCAACCAATTGCCCCAAATGCCATACCAAATCGACCACCAGGTTTCAATCAACCAAGGGTGCAGCAACCATTTCAAGCACAACCACCACCAGCACCACAACCAGCTCCAAAAAATTCAGGTATGTCTCTCCAGGATATTGTTAAAGCACTTGCCACTAACACAATGCAATTTCAGCAGGAAACTAGGGCAAGTATCCAAAACTTGGAAAATCAAATGGGACAATTGGCCACATGAGCAAATTTGAGGGTCAAAGCTCAGGAAAATTACCTTCTCAGCCGGTGATCAATCCAAGAGAGAATGCTAGTGCTGTAACTTTGAGAAGTGGAAAACAATTAGATATTCCACCAAAGAAATCACAAATTGATGAAGGGGATGATACCACTTCTACCATGAACAAAACATCCACTTCTAAGGTAAATCCTAAAAATTCCATTCATTCATATGTTACCCCTCCACCTTTTCCCAGCAGATTTGCAAAATCAAAGAAGGAGAAACAAGAACAAGAAATCCTGAAAACTTTTCGCAAGATCGAGGTAAACATACCACTTATGGATGCTATCAAGCAAGTGCCTCGTTATGCAAAATTTCTCAAAGAGTTATGCACCAACAAGAGGAAGTTGAAAGGAAATGAGAAGGTAAGTGTGGGGAAAAATGTTTCAGCTGTATTGCAAAGAAAAAATTCCTCCTAAATGCAAAGATCCAGGTACGTTCACCATTCCATGCACCATTGGCAATACCAATTTTGAAAGAGCTATGTTAGATTTAGGAGCATCAATTAATGTCATGCCCTATTCTATTTATGCTTCCTTGAATCTTGGACCCCTTGCGGAAACTGGTATTGTAATTCAACTTGATGATCGTTCTAATGCATATCCCAAGGGAGTTGTGGAAGATGTGCTTGTGCAGGTGAATCAATTAGTTTTTCCAGCAGACTTTTATGTTTTGGAAATGGAGGATGAAACGTCTCCCAATCCAACATCAATTCTTTTAGGGAGGCCATTCTTGAAAACTGCCCGAACCAAGATTGATGTTCATGATGGCACTCTCACCATGGAATTTGATGGCGAGGTGATTCGCTTCAATATTTTGAGGCAATGAGATACCCTACTGACTTGCATTCTGTTTTTGCAGTTGATGTCATTGATTCTTTGGCACAACAATTTCTTGAATTAACTCGCAAAGATGAATTGGAAGTAGCCATTAGTGAAAACATAAGGACAGAAAGTTTCAAAGAACCAGGAAAGTTGATACATGTGTCTAAAGAAGTGGAGGAAGCTGTGGCAAGCTTGGATGAGACTATAACTATCACCACAAACAGGTATGATGTTTCGTACATTGAATTGCCTTTATCTAATGAGAATATTCTTCCTTCTGTGATGAAAGCCCCTACCTTGGAGCTTAAGCTCTTCCAGAACATTTGAAGTATGTATTCTTGGGTGAGAAGGATACTTTGCCAGTCATAATAGCCAAGGGCATTACACCATTACAAGAAGAGAAACTCATTCGAGTGCTTCGAGATCACAAAACAGCCATTGGGTGGACAATTGTTGACATCAAAGGTATTAGCCCAGCCATATGCATGCACCGTATCTTATTAGAAGAAGGATCCAAGCCCACTCGAGAAGCACAGCGGAGGTTGAATCTCCAATGATGGAAGTTGTCAAGAAAGAAATCCTGAAATTGTTAGATGTGGGTGTAATTTATCCAATTTCGGATAGCAAGTGGGTGAGTCCAGTCCAAGTCGTTCCAAAGAAATATGGTGTTACGGTGGTTAAAAATGACAATAATGAGTATTCCCACTCGTATCCAAACCGGGTGGCGAGTTTGTATTGAATATCGAAAGCTCAATTCTGCAACTCGCAAGGATCACTTTCCTTTGCCATTCATTGATCAAATGCTGGAGAGATTAGCAGGTCATTCTCATTATTGTTTTCTTGATGGATATTCAGGATATAATCAGATTGTCATTGCCCCTGAGGATCAAGAGAAAACTACATTCACATGCCCATTCGGTACATTTGCCTATCGACGCATGCCATTCGGTCTTTGCAATGCCCCTGCCACTTTCCAAAGGTGTAGGGTAAGTATTTTCTCTGATTATGTTGAGAACATTATTGAGGTATTTATGGATGACTTTAGTGTTTTTGGGGATTCTTTTGATAAATGCCTTGACAACCTTACCCTTATACTTCAAAGATGTATAGAAACTAACCTTGTTCTGAATTGGGAGAAATGTCATTTTATGGTAGATCAGGGTATAGTTTTGGGACATGTTATTTCTGCTAGGGTATAGAGGTTGATAAATCCAAGACAGATCTTATATGTTCCTTACCACCTCCCACAAGTGTGCGGGATATTCGTTCGTTTCTTGGTCATGCAGGTTTTTATCGTAGATTCATCAAATAATTCTCGAAGATAGCATTGCCCCTATGCAGATTATTACAGAATGATGTGGCCTTTGAATTTGATGAGAAATGCAAAGAGGCATTTGAGAAACTGAAGGAACTCTTGACTTCGGCTCCAGTAATCCAATCTCCGAATTGGAATCATCCAGTCGAGATCATGTGCGATGCAAGTGACTACGCTGTGGGTGCCGTTTTGGGTCAACGAATTGGCAAAATTCCACATGCCATTTACTATGCATCTCGGACTTTAAATGATGCTCAACTTAATTATTCTACCACTGAGAAAGAGCTGCTAGCGGTTATTTTTGCTTTAGAAAAGTTTCGATTTTATTTGATTGGTACTAAAGTAACCGTTTATTCTGATCATGCAGCTTTGAGGTACTTGCTCACAAAGAAAGATGCTAAACCAAGGCTTATCAAGTGGATACTCATTTTACAGGAATTTGACTTGGAAGATCAAGATAAGAAGGGAGTGAAAAACTTAGTTGCAGACCATCGTAGTCGCAGTCAGGACTGAGGATGGATTGCCATTACAAGAAAAGTTTTCCGGATGAACAATTGCTGTCTCTACAGTAGCAGCCCTTGGTATGCGGGTGGGCGGGGGTGTGCGGTGGGGCTGGGGGGGTTTATTGGGGTGGGGGGGGGCCGGGGTTGTGGAGGATATTGTTAATTACTTAGTTACCAAGAAGCTACAAATGACTTGACTTCAGAGCTCAAAGAGACAAGATCAAAAACATTGCCAAATATTACATATGGGATGATCCATACTTATGGAAGCATTGTTCTGATCAAGTGATAAGAAGGTGTGTTTATGAATCTGAATTTAATTCAATTTTGACCTTCTGTCATTCTTATGCATGCGGCGGTCACTTCGGACCAAAAAGAACAGCCCTGAAAGTTCTTGATTGTGGATTCTACGGGCCATCATTATTCAAAGATGCATATCTATTTTGCAAAGCTTGTGACCGTTGTCAAAGGACAGGTAATTTAAGTGCAAAAAATCAAATGCCACAAACCCTATACTTGTTGTTGAGATTTTTGATGTGTGGGGTATTGATTTCATGGGTCCTTTTCCTTCATCTTTTGGTAATGTTTACATTATACTTGCTGTGGATTATGTTTCTAAATGGGTGGAAGCTAAAGCTACGAGAACTAATGATTCTAAAGTTGTTGTAGATTTTGTGAAATCTAACATTTTTGCGAGATTTGGAACACCAAGAGCCATAATAAGCGATAGAGGGACACACTTCTGCAACAGATCATTTGAAGCCTTGCTCAAAAAATACAACATCTCTCACAAGGTGTCTACTGCCTATCATCCACAAACAAGTGGTCAAGTTGAAGTTTCAAATCGAGAAGTCAAGTCAATTCTCGAGAAGACAGTGAATCCGAACCGAAAAGATTGGAGCCTACGATTGAATGATGCACTTTGGGCATACCGAACTGCTTACAAGACACCTATTGTTATGTCTCCATATAGGTTAGTCTATGGTAAGCCATGTCACCTTCCAGTAGAGCTCGAACACAAAGCATGGTGGGCAGTAAAGCTTTGTAACATGGAGATGGATGCTGCTGGAGAACAAAGGAAGCTTCAATTGCAAGAATTGGAAGAACTTAGAAATGATGCCTATGAGAATTCCAGAATTTACAAGGAGAAAACTAAGGCATTTAATGATAAAATGATCTCCAGGAAGAATTTTGAAGTGAGACAGAAAGTTCTTTTATTTCATTCTCGCCTCAAGTTATTTCCAGGTAAATTACGATCTCGATGGGTTGGACCTTTTGTTATACTAATGTTTTTCCCCATGGTGCAGTGGAAATCAAGAGCTTAAAAACGGATAAAGTATTCAAGGTGAATGGGCACAGGTTGAGCCTTATATGAGAATTCACGTGATGCAGGACCATCGAGGAGGTACCTCTCTTAGAGCCCGCTATCTTGATGGGTGATGGCAAGTAACGTCAGGCTGAGGACGTTAAACCAAGCGCTTATTGGGAGGCACCCCAATGGTTTTGAAACATAAATAAAAAGAGACAAAGAAAAGAAGGTAGTAACAATCAATTTTTGTGGTTCGAGGAGATTCCTCCCATGGGCTATTATAATTGATCAGGTTTTATCTCTCTTTGCCATTTGTCTTATTTGATTTGTTGTTTTTTTTTGACTTTCATTTGCTCTTGTGTTTTTATTTCTTTTATGTGTCTCTATTTCTTTTCTTTTCTTTTCTTTTGTTGTGTTTAATTTGATTATTCCGTGCTTCGAGTTCAGTTGTGCAACAGCTTGAGGAAACATTCAAACGGGAGTTGAAGCCATTGTTCGAAGGTTTGAAACGTGCATATCTGGGAGAAGAACAAACTCAATCGCATTATCGGTAATATCTCTCCTTTTCTTCTCTTCAATGGATGCTGATATCTTGCTATCGAACCTTCGTAAATATTTCCCTTCACTTCCTCAAAATGCTGTGTTTAAAATTTATAAAGTACGGATGACTATACTTTTGGCATTGATGCTCCTAAATGTGCCTGCTGATATCCGATGGCTTATCGAAGCCAAGGTGAGATTGTCCGGTGAGCCGGACATTAATCTCGCAAAATACTTGCCTGGTCTAGGAAAGAGCTACTACGCCAAGAGGCGAAGAGCAAAGAGGTTACAAGTGTGTTATAAATGTGCTAGATGGAATTGTAACCAGACTTGTCGTTCATTAGGTTTTGTGTCCAGAAATAGAGAAGATAAACTGTCAATTATTAAAAATGGTCTGAGTAATGAGTCGCTGGATAATGTTTTATTAACTCTTGAGTCACATTCTTGTGAACTTGTTCAGCGTGAATTGCTTAATCTATGACACAATTTCGTGATGAATTGCAGTGTTATAGTCTAGGGAATCTGACTAAAAACGACCCTGTTTGACAGTTTATAATAAAACTGGATGGGAAGCAAATCCCCGACTCATAGAAGGCGTTTCAGCCGTACTGGACGTAAAACCAGAGGAAGATGTGAGCCACAATCACAACTACTTGTATATTTGAATGTGTGTTGTTGTTGTCGAATTTTATTTCTTTCTGGTTTCGTTTGATCTGATTATCAATGTTGTTTTTGTGTTGTTGTTGTTTGTTGATTTTGTTTGTTTTAATTTCAAGTTTTCTGTTTGACAAACCATATGACTACCCCATGACATAAGCACACGTGGGAGACAAGTGTGGAGGTTTTGTCAACCTCCGCCGAAAGTATATCTTTACTTTTCATGCTTCACGTGGGAGACAAGTGTGGCGGTTTTGTCAAACTCCACCGAAAGTATATCTCTAATTGTCATGCTTCACGTGGGAGACAAGTGTGGCGGTTTTTTTCAAACCCCACCGAAAGTTTTTCTCCTTTTTTCATGCACACGTGGGCGACAAGTGTGGAGGTTTTGTCAAACCCCACCGAAAGCATATCTATTTTTTCAAATCTCGGGGCGATAAATCTGCATCGAGCAACCCCCACCGAAATTATGTCCCCAGGTGTCAAATTTGAGAGTTTTACGTGTGTATATATCCATGCTGCATATTTTGAAATGTCATTTTATAACCTGTCTTGCACTTTAATTGCCTAATACCTAACCTGCATCATTGTCTTACATAAGTTTATAGCACTTTTAGAAAGGGAGAAAGCACCAATTCGACGATTCCAAAATATATGTGTATTTTGTGGATCGCAATTTGGTAAAGATGGAGAGTTTACAACAGCAGCTCTTGATCTTGGTAGGACATTAGCTGCGAGGGGTATTCATTTGATTTACGGAGGGGGTAGTCTTGTGTTAATGGGGTGTGTGTCGACAGCTGCATCCCTAGGAGGGAGCAAAGTTCTCGGCATTATCCCTAAACCATTAGCTGTACGAGATATCGTCGGCAACACCATAGGGCAAGAGTTACAGGTTTCTAGTATGCATGAGCGTATTGCACATATGGTCATTAAATCTGATGCATTTATAGCTTTGCCCGGTGGTTATGGTACATTAGAGGAGATATTTCAAATCACCTCTTGGGCACAGCTAAACATCCATCGGAAACCCATTGGTTTTTTAAATGTCAATAATTTTTTTGATGGTTTGTTGTCTTTTCTTGATCAAGCAGTAGAAAAAAACTTCATCTCACAGTCAGCGAGGCAAATCCTGGTCACAGCTTCAACTGCAGGGGAGTAAATTGACAAATTACAAGAATTCGTCTATTCGCCTGATTCAACAATGGCTCGGATAGATTGGTTTGAGAAGGCAATAAGAGGCGTAAACTGGATTTAACGCTCCATCTGTAATCTCTATCTGCTGGTTTGCTTCATTTTCGTTTGCTTTCTCTTTATTGTGTTTATTTGAGTTGAGTTTTTTTTTTCAGGTTGTTTCTTCCACCCCAGGTAATATTCTCTAATCTTGGCTTTTAGAGTGGTGGCTTAAAAAGTTCAAGTTCTCTTGAAACGCATTCTGGATTTCTTTAATCCATAATGGCTGAATAAGGAGGCTAACTTCCAAACTTTTTAGACCCATTCTAACTGAATTGTTTGTGTTTGCGATTTGTTGGACTTTATTATTTTCTGAGTAAGTTTAGTTTTATGTAATTTGGAGTTGTGTGTTTTTGTTTTTACCAGTTTCGATTCGAAAAAAAAACATTGTGGAAAAACCTAAGAATGGCAGAATATGGGGTTTTCTTAACTCTTGAAACGCATTCTCTCTTAATAAATCTGTAGTTTGTTTATTTCATGTTGTTTGAAGTGTCTTGTATCTTGTTTTGTTCTTTCATAATAAAGGTATATAGGCTGGAAACCTTACGTCTGCGGGCTACTGGTCCTAAGGATTGTTGAAATATACAATCTTGACTCAGGTGTAACAACGCCACGTACCTCTTTTCTTGCATTTTGTGGGTCGATGATAAGATAATGATTGAATTAAGAATAACTCTTGGAAAATGATAAATGATGCATGGATCTGTGTGCTTGAAATGTTTATTGGTTTCGCTTTGCTTTTGATTCCTTGTGCAACATTGAGCACTGAGCTATTATCACTGAGTTATTTGTTCACTTAGAGAAAGTTTATGTAATTTAAATGTTTCTTCAGATTTCAATTAATTCTAGAACTTGTTTGATGGTCACTCGAGGCGAAATCCTAGACTGTGCAACATTGGGAAATGATTTAGGCCATCTTTGGACCGTTTGAGCCTTAATAGCCAACCTTGACTGAAATTGATCCCTAGTTACCCCTTTGAGCCTTTGTAAGCCTTTTTCTTTGTTAACTCACTAAAAGATTTCCTAACCTCAAATGAATTTGTTCCAAACAGTTTATCCCTTACCTATGAGCATATAGATCGTTCACAATTAAATTTTGAGCTATTTTCTGGTTTTGGGAAGTTAGAGGAGGTTGGGATGTGTCATGAGCAATACAAGTGAGTTCTATTGTGTTAAAAAAAAAAAAAAACAGAAAAAAAAAACCAATCTGTACTTATCGTCCACGTACTTACACATTGAGGACAATGTGTTGTTTAAGTGTGGGGGAGGGGAAGTGTAATAAAATAAAAAAAAGAAAAAAAAAGAAAAAAAAGAAGAAGAATAAGAGATCTATACCCTTAGGTGTTCTTAAAAAGAATGAAACAACAAAGTGTGGGGGTGTAGTTTTCTTTTGTTTTCTGCAAAAAAAAAAAAAAAAGATTGAGTGTTCTAAATAAGTTTGGGGAAGTAACATGGTGAATTGAAATGAAGTTGTGTTATAGGGTTGAGCTCTACATAGTCTTGAATGATTTATGTGTATGTGGGTGAATTGAGCCAAATTATTATCCTTTATCATACCTTCACCCAAGCCAAACGTTACAAGCTTCATAAAGTCCTACTTGATCCTTGGTGTTGTGCATGTCTACATTAGTGGAGAGTGACTTGAAAAGCAAGCCTATGGAGTTAATTTATACACACATCTTCAATATTAAATATGATTCATTTTTATGCATAAACTCATCCGGGTTACAAGTGATTAGGAGAGAATGGCTCTACACACACACACTTGAGGAATTGAAGTGAAGCAAAACTAATCTTTGAGATAAAATTCTTGATCAAGTGCATTATTTTGAAGTTTCCTTGGGTTATAATTAAGTACAATCTTTGAGGCCTATTTGCAAGTTGAAGCATTTGTGTGTGTTTTAATTTTTCTTTGATTCTGTTTCGGTTTAGTTTTGTTTCGTATCATTTTAGTTGCTCGAGGACTAGCAAAGTCTAATTGTGGGGGAATTTGATAGGTGTCTATTTATGTATTACTTTTATATCAATTCGTCCATGTTTCTTTGCTATATTCCGTGGTATTTTTATGTTTTTGTGTGTTTGATGTTTGTAGGAGTTTTGGAGCAACTTGCACAAAAATGGAGTAAAACCCTTCATTTTCACCCTCTGTAGCAAACAAATTGCTTGGAGTGGATTGTAGCGAATAAAATAAACCGGATAAACATGCTATATACCATTGAAAAGCTCTCGAAGTCTATTTTCTGGAGAAATTTACGGTTCACGAATTATGTAGTGTACCGAAAGTTGTGATAAAAATGGTATGAGAAGTGTATATTTGTAATTCCATATATCACTGTAGCATGTTATTAAATACGGGGCACTGTAGAAAGTTACTGTAGCAGAGTATATAAACGGATTTTAGGGTTGGAATTTTCATAACTTGAACGAGGGGACAAACGGGGGAGGAGGCATGGCATTGTCTGGATTATCTCATACCTTGGGTTCTTGAGGAGAAAGAGATTTTGAAAGAAGAGGAACTACAATTCCAAGAAGATTCATCTACAAAGAAGATTTTCAAAGAATTTGCTAAGTTCTTTCTTCCTTTTCAATTCTGGAATTTCTCTGTATTGTATTTGTTATTCTGATTGAATATGTGTAACTAAATCTGAATTGGTTGAGGGTGATTTTCAAAGCCCTTGATATGGATTTTGTGAGTTGATTGTGTAAGAAATTAGTATCCAATTCTCTAATTGAAGTTGCTTGTATTTTCCCATATCTAATGCTTATGATTGCTTACTGATTGTATTTGGAATGGCCAACGGAATATAATCTGTTGTGGTTCTATTCTAGGTAGATTAGAAATCCTTGATCCGTTAATGTCATGAATTCCATCATCAGTAGCAAAATGTGTATCAGAGATTAGCAATTGGAAAATACAACCTAGGTTAAATAATCAGAAGAATGTGTGATAGGCTTAGATCAACCTATCTTTCTTATCGTAATGCATCCATTGAATTAAATTTAGAGAGCTTGTTCTAAGTTGTTTAATGGATAGAGATAAAATAAAGAGCCTGTTTTATTTAACAACAAAGTAAGGAAAGATTGGGATAACAGAGCTTGTTGTTATCTACGGTTGATAACTTCAATGCTGTAATCGGATTACAATTCTATGTTAATTCACAAATTTATATCTTGTGGCATAGAATCAACTCTTAACCAAGTGTCTCTCATTGATTTTTCACTCCATTTAACTTTGCTTTGTGTTATTCTTCATTTGCTTTCGTATTAAGTTTAGTTAATCAATCAACAAAACCCCCCCTGTTTAGTTTATTATAGCTGGAAAATAACAAATTCAATTAGAATCAATCCTCGTGGGAACGATATCTTACTTATCACTTTATTACTTGTGCGACTAGTATACTTGATAGTTTCGAACGCATCAAGTTTTTGGCGCCGTTGCCGGGGATTGATTTTCTAATCAATTTGTTATTCTGTTTTACTACTGATTCTTGATTGTTATTTCCTGATTGTTTGTGTTTAGGCTTTTATGTCCGAGGGAGAAGCGGATCAACGACTTAAGAGAATTACGGAGTTTCTCCAATCCTCGAATTTAAGGCTAAATCGGTCAATTTCAACTCCACCTCCAGAATTTGACCTTGCACGACATACTTCCCTCCCATCTTCTTGCAGTTCAATCAAATCTGAATCGGAAGCAATGGCGATGGAAAACGATCAGACTCTTAAGGAGTTAGCGGCTCCAATTATTGATCAACAACCGCTATGCATAAGCACCAATTTTGAAATAGATTTTGAACTTAAATCTGGACTGATTCATCTCTTGCCTACATTTCATGGTTTTGCAGGAGAGGATCCGAACAAACACCTCAAAGAATTTCATGTGGTATGCTCAAGTATGAAGCCAACCGGCGTTTCTGAAGAGCAAATTAAATTGAGAGCTTTTCCCATTCTCATTAGTAGATTCGGCAAAAGATTGGCTATACTATCTACCACCAGGTACCATTACCACTTGGAATGAGATGAGTAAACTCTTTTTGGAGAAATACTTTCCAGCCTCGAAAGTTACAAATATTAGAAAAGATATTAGTGGCATTCGACAACACAATGGAGAATCACTTCATGAATATTGGGAGAGATTTAAGAGGTTATGGGCTAGCTGTCCAAACCACCAAATTAGTGATGGACTCCTAATTCAATATTTCTATGAGGGTCTCCTACCCATGGAAGGAGTATCATTGATGCTGCTAGTGGTGAGCCTAGTTAATAAAACACCGAACGGTGGCAAGACGGTTTGATTAGTGATTATGGCAGCGAAATCCAACAATTCAGCAGTCAATTGGCCACAACTACAAAAAGAGGAAATGAGGTAAAGTACTTCAAAATGGGACAATTGGCCACTAACATGAGCAAATTTGAGAGTCAAAGCTCAGGGAAATTACCTTCTCAGCCCGTGATCAATCCAAGAGAGAATGCTAGTGCTGTAACTTTGAGAAGTGGGAAGCAATTAGAGATTCCACCAAAGAAATCACAAACTGATTAAGGGGATGACACCACTCCCACCATGAATAAAACATCATCTTCTAAGGTAAATCCTAAAACCCATATTCCTTCATATGTTACTCCTCCACCTTTTCTTAGCAGATTTGCAAAATCAAAGAAGGAGGAACAAGAACAGGAAATCCTAGAAACTTTTCGCAAGATCGAGGTGAATATACCACTTCTGGATGCTATCAAGCTAGTACCTCGTTATGCAAAATTTCCGAAGGAGTTATGAACCAACAAGAGAAAGTTGAAAGGAAATGAGAAGGTAAGTGTGGGGGAAAATGTTTCAGTTGTATTACAAAGAAAAATTCCTCCGAAATGCAAAGATCCAGGTACGTTCACCATTCCATGCACCATTGGCAATACCAAGTTTGAAAGAGCTGTGTTAGATTTAGGAGCATCTATTAATGTCATGCCATATTGATAAGTGTCTATTTATATATCATTTTCATATCAATTCGCCCATGTTTCGTTGCTATATTCCTTGGTATTTTTATGTTTTTGTGTGGTTTTGATGTTTGTAGGAGTTTTGGAGCAACTTGCACAAAAATGGAGTAAAACCCTTAATTTTCACCTCTGCTAGTCAACCATATTCTCGGATTTAATTGTATTGATATACAATGAACCCGATGACATATTATATACCGTTGGAAAGCTCTCGAAGTCTATTTTCTGGAGAAATTTACGGTTTATAAATCCATTCAGTGTACCAAAAGTTGTAATCAAAACAGTGTGAGAAGTTTAGAAATGTAATTCCACAAATCACTGTAGCATGTATAATACGGGACACTGTAGCAGGTTACTGTAGCAGAGTATTTAAACACATTTAGGGTTTTATTTTGAGAACTGGAAGAGGGGAGAACGTGGTGGAGGCTTCAGCTCTGGAATTCTTTCATCTCTTGGAGTTCTTGAAGGAGAAAGGAAGCTTGGAAAGAGGAAGAACTACAATCCAAAGAGAATTACATAAATTTGCTAAGTTTTTCCCTTCCCTTTCATTTTCTGGAATGTCTCCATGTTGTATTGTATTTTACCACGTTCTTAAAAATGTGTAACTGAATCTGAATTGGTTGAGGGTGATTTCAAAGCCCCTGATATGGTTTTTGTCAGTTGATTGTGTAAGGAATTGTTATCCAATTCTCTAATTGAAGTTGCTTGTATTCTCCCATATTAAATGCTTATGATTGCTTGCTGATTGTATTTGAGTGGCCAACTGAATATAATCTGGTTGTGATTTATTGCTAGACTAGAAATCTTGATCCGTAATTGTCTTGAATTTCTAATCATTAGTAGCAAAATTGTGATCAGAGATTACAATTGGAGAATATAACCTAAGTTAATAATCCGAGCTTGTGTGTTTATTGCTTAGATCAACCTATCTTTCTTATCATAATGCATCCATTGAATTAAACTCAGAGAGCTTGTTCTAGGTTGTTTAATGGATAGAGATTAAATAAAGAGCCTGTTTTATTTAAAAACAAAGTAAGGAAAGATTGGGATAACAGAGCTTGTTGTTATCTACGGTTGATAATTTCAATGGTGTAATTGGATGACAATTCTACAATTAATTCGCAAATCCATATCTTATGGTAGAGAAGGATCCCTTAATCAGGTTTCACTCATTGATTTTTCAATCTGTTTAAATTTGCATTGTGTTATTCTTTACTTGCATTAATATTTCATCTAGTTAATCAATCAACAAAACCCCCCTTCATTTAGTTTATTGTTGCTTTCGAATAACAAATTCAATTAGAATCAATCCTCGTGGGAACGATATCTTACTCATCACTTTATTACTTGTGCGACTAGTATACTTGCTAGTTTCGAACGCATCAAATATTCTATTTATGCTTCTTTGAATCTTG
This sequence comes from Boswellia sacra, assembly GCA_013180625.2. NCBI lineage: Eukaryota > Viridiplantae > Streptophyta > Magnoliopsida > Sapindales > Burseraceae > Boswellia > Boswellia sacra. The sequence continues at coordinate 17,929 of SNVD02007980.1, read as the reverse complement.
GACCCCTTGCGGAAACTGGTATTGTAATTCAACTTGCTGATCGTTCTAATGCATATCCCAAGGGAGTTGTGGAAGATGTGCTTGTGCAGGTGAATCAATTGGTATTTCTAGCAGACTTTTATGTTCTTGAAATGGAGGATGAGACATCTCCCAATCCAACACCGATTCTTTTGGGGAGACCAGTCTTGAAAACTGTCCGAACTAAGATTGATGTTCATGATGGCACTCTCACCATGGAATTTGATGGCGAGGTGATTCGATTCAATATTTTTGAGGCAATGAGATACCCTACTGACTTACATTCTGTCTTTGCAGTTGATGTCATTGATTCTTTGGCACAAAAATTTTTTGAGTTAACTCGCAAAGATGAATTGGAAGTAGCCATTAGTGAACACATAAGGACAGAAAGTTTCAAAGAACCAGGAAAGTTGATACATGTGTCTAAAGAAGCGGAGGAAGTTGTGGCATGCTTGGATGAGACTATACTATCACCACAAACAGGTATGATGTTTCGTACATTGAATTGCCTTTATCTAATGAGAAAATTCTTCCTTCTGTGATGAAAGCCCCTACCTTGGAGCTTAAGCCTCTTCCAGATCATTTGAAACATTTATTCTTGGGTGAGAAGGATACTTTGCCAGTCATAATAGCCAAGGGCCTTACACCATTGCAAGAAGAGAAACTTATCCGAGTGCTTCGAGATCACAAAACAGCCATTGGGTGGACAATTGCTGACATCAAAGGTATTAGCCCAGCCATATGCATGCACCGTATCTTATTAGAAGAAAGATCCAAGCCCACTCGAGAAGCACAGCGGAGGTTGAATCCTCCAATGATGGAAGTTGTCAAGAAAGAAATCCTGAAATTGTTAGATGTGGGTGTGATTTATCCAATTTTGGATAGCAAGTGGGTGAGTCCAGTCCAAGTTGTTCCTAAGAAATCTGGTGTTACGGTGGTTAAGAATGACAATAATGAGCTAGTTCCCACTCGTATCCAAACCGGCTGGTGAGTTTGTATTGATTATCGGAAGCTCAATTCAGCAACTCGCAAGGATCACTTTCCTTTGCCATTCATTGTTCAAATGCTGGAGAGGTTAGCAGGTCATTCTCACTATTGTTTTCTTGATGGCTATTCAGGATATAATCAGATTGTCATTGCCCTGAGGATCAAGAGAAAACTACATTCACAGCCCATTCGTTTACGTTTGCCTATCGACGCATGCCATTCCGGTCTTTGCAATCCCCCTGCTACTTTTCCAAAAGGTGTATGTTAATTATTTCTATATTATGTTTGAGAACATCATTGAGGTATTATGGATGACTTTAGACGTTTTTGACTGATCTTTTGATAAATGCCTTGAAACCTTACCCTTATACTTCAAAGATGTATAGAAACTAAACCAGTGTTCTAACTTGGGAGAATATGGCATTTCATGGTGGTAGATCACAGGGTTTAGTTTTGGAACATGTTATTTTCTGCTAAGGGTGTTTTGGTTAGAGATGGATAAATACAAGATAGATCTTTATGTCATTACCAACCTCCCACAAGGGTGCGGGATATCGTTTCGTTTCTTGGTCATGCAGGTTTTTATCGTAGATTCATCAAAGATTTCTCGAAGATAGCATTGCCCCTATGCAGATTATTACAGAATGATGTGGCCTTTGAATTTGATGAGAAATGAAAGAGGCATTTGAGAAACTGAAGGAACTCTTGACTTCGGCTCCAATAATCCAATCTCCAAATTGGGATTATCCATTCGAGATCATGTGCGATGCGAGTGACTATGCTGTGGGTGCCATTTTGGGTCAACGAATTGGCAAAAATCCACATGCCATTTACTACGCATCTCGGACTTTAAATGATGCTCAACTTAATTATTCTACCACTGAGAAAGAGCTGCTAGCGTTTATTTTTGCTTTAGAAAAGTTTCGATCTTATTTGATTGGTACTAAAGTAACCGTTTATTCTGATCATGCAGCTTGAGGTACTTGCTCACAAAGAAAGATGCTAAACCAAGGCTTATCAGGTGGATACTCCTTTTACAGGAGTTTGACTTGGAGATCCAAATGATAAGAGGAAGTGAAAAACTTAGTTGCAGATCATCTCAGTACGCATTATCCATGATAAGAATGCACTGCCATTACAAGAAAGTTTTTCGGATGAACAATTGTTGTCTCTAAATGTAGTAGCCCTTGGTATGCAGATATTGTCAATTACTTAGTTACGAAGAAGCTACCACATGACTTGACTCAAGCTCAAAGAGACAAGATCAAGAACATTGCCAAGTACTACATATGGGATGATCCGTACTTATGGAGAAAGCATTGTTCTGAACAAGTGATAAGAAGGTGCGTTTCTGAATCTGAATAATTTGATTTTAACCTTCTGTCATTCATATGCATGTGGAGGTCACTTTGGACAAAAAAGAACAGCCCTCAAAGTTCTTGATTATGGATTTTACTAGCCATCATTGTTCAAAAATGCTCATCTCTTTTGCAAAGCTTATGACCATTGTCAAAGGACATGTAATTTAAGTGCCAAAAATCAAATGCCACAAACCTCTATACTTATTGTTGAAATTTTTGATATGTGGGTTATTGATTTCATGGGTCATTTTCCTTCATCTTTTGGTAATATTTACATTATACTTACTGTGGATTATGTTTCTAAATGGGTGGAAGCAAAAGCTGCGAGAACTAATGATTCTAAAGTTGTTGTAGATTTTGTGAAATCTAACATTTTCGCGAGATTTGGAACACCACGAGCCATGATTAGTGACAGAGGGACACACTTCTGCAACAAATCATTTGAAGCCTTGCTCAAGAAATACAACATCACTCACAAAGTGTCTACTACATATCATCCACAAACTAGTGGTCAAGTTGAAGTTTCAAATCGAGAAGTCAAGTCCATTCTCGAGAAGACAGTGAATCCAAACAGAAAAGATTGGAGCCTACGACTTAATGATGCACTTTGGGCATACCGGACTGCTTACAAGACACCTCTTGGTATGTCTCCATACAGGTTAGTCTATGGTAAGCCATGTCACCTTCCGGTAGAGCTCGAACACAAAGCATGGTGGGCAGTAAAGCTTTGTAACATGGAGATGGATGCTGCTGGAGAACAAAGGAAGCTTCAACTGCAAGAATTGGAAGAACTTAGAAATGATGCCTATGAGAATTCCAGAATTTACAAGGAGAGAACTAAGGCATTTCATGATAAAATGATCTCCAGGAAGAATTTTGAAGTGGGACAGAAAGTTCTTTTATTTCATTCTCGCCTCATGTTATTTTCAGGTAAATTACGATCTCGATGGGTTGGACCTTTTGTTATTACTAATGTTTTTCCTCATGGTGCAGTGGAAATCAAGAGCTTAAAAACGGACAAAGTATTCAAGGTGAATGGGCACAGGTTGAAGCCTTACTATGAGAATTCAGTGGTGCAGGACATCGAGGAGGTACCTCTCTACGAGCCAGCTTATCTTGATGGGTGATGGCAAGTAACATCAGGCTGAGGACATTAAACCAAGCGCTTATTGGGAGGCAACCCAATGCTTTTGAAACATAAATAAAAAGAGACAAAGAAAAGAAGGTAGTAACGATCAATTTTTGTGTTTCGAGGAGATTCCTCTCATGGGCCATTATAATTGATCAGGTTTTATCTCTCTTTGCCATCTGTCTCATTTGCTTTGTTGTTTGTTTTTTACTTTTGTTTTCTCTTGCGTTTTTATTTCTTTTATGTGTCTCTATTTTCTTTTCTTTTCTTTTCTTTTCTCGTGTTTAATTTGATTATTCGGTGCTTTGAGTTCAGTTGTGCAACAGCTTGAGGAAACATTCAAATGGGAGTTGAAACCATTGCCTGAAGGTTTGAAACGTGCATATCTGGGAGAAGAACAAACTCAATCGCATTATCGGTAATATCTCTCCTTTTCTCCTCTTCAATGGATGCTGACATCTTTCTGTCGAACCTTCATAAATATTTCCCTTCACTTCCTCAAAATGCTGTGTTTAAAATTTATAAAGTACGGATGACTAGACTTTGGGTATTGATGCTTTTAAATCTGCCTGCGGATATCCGATGGCTTATCGAAGCCAAGGTGAGATTGTCCGGTGAGCCGGACATTAATCTCGCAAAATACATGCCTGGTCTAGAAAAAAGCTACTACGCCAAGAGGCGAAGAGCGAAAAGGTTACAAGTATGTTATAAATGTGCTAGATGGAATTGTAACCAGACTGTCGTTCATTAGGTTTTGCGTCCAGGAATAGAGAAGATAAACTTTCATTTATTAAGAATGGTTTGAGTAATGAGTCGTTGGATAATGTTTTGTTTACTCTCGAGTCACATTCTTGTGGACTTGTTCAGCGTGAATTGCTTAATCTATGGACACAATTTCGTGATGAATTTCAGTGTTATAGTCTAGGGAATCTGACTAAAAACGACCCTGTTTGCCAGTTTATAAGAAAACTGGATGGGAAGCAATCCCCGACTCATAGAAGGCGTTTCAGCCGTTACTGGACGTAAAACCAGAGGAAGATGTGAGCCACAATCACAACTACTTGTATATTTGAATGTGTGTTGTTGTTGTCGAATTTTTTTCTTGCTTCGTTTGATCTGATTATCAATGTTGTTTTTGTGTTGTTGTTGTTTGTTGATTTTGTTTGAATTTCAAGTTTTCTTTTTGACAAACCATATGACTACCCCTATGGCATAAGTACACGTGGGAGACAAGTGTGGAGGTTTTGTCAACCTCCACCGAAAGTGTATCTCTATTTTTTATGCTTCAAGTGGGAGACAAGTGTGGGGGTTTTGTCAACCCCCGCCGAAAGTGTATCTCCATTTTCCATGCTTCACGTGGGAGACAAGTGTGTAGGTTTTGTCAAACGTCGCTGAAAGCGTACTCATTTTTTCAAATTTTGGGGCGATAAATCTGCATCGAGCAACCCCCACCGAAATTATGTCCCCATGTGTCAAATTTGAAAGTTTTATGTGTGTATATATCCATTTTGCATATTCTCAAATGTCATTTTATAACCTGCCTTGCACTTGAATCGCATAATACCTAACGTACATCATTGTCTTGCACAAGTTTAGAGCACTTTTAGAAATGGAGAAAACACCAATTCGGCGATTCCAAAATATATGCGTATTTTGTGGGTCGCAATTTGGTAAAGATGGAGAGTTTACAACAGCAGCTCTTGATCTTGGTAGGGCATTAGCTGCGAGGGGTATTCATTTGATTTATGGAGGGGGTAGTCTTGGGTTAATGGGGTGTGTGTCGACAGCTGCATCCTTGGGAGGAAGTAAAGTTCTCGGCATATCCCTAAACCATTAGCTGTGCGAGATATCATAGGCAACACAATGGGGGAAGAGTTACAGGTCTCTAGCATGCATGAGCGTATTGCACATATGGTCATTAAATCGGATGCATTTATAGCTTTGCCCGGTGGTTATGGTACATTAGAGGAGATATTTCAAATCACCTCTTGGGCACAGCTAAACATCCATCGGAAATCCATTGGTTTGTTAAATGTCAATAATTTTTTTGATGGTTGTTGTCTTTTCTTGATCAAGCAGTAGAAAAAAACTTCATCTCACAGTCGGCGAGGCAAATCCTGGTTACAGCTTCAACTGCAAGGGAGTTAATTGACAAATTACAAGCCTTCGTCCATTCGCCTGATCCAACAATATCTCGGATAGATTGGTTTGGAAAAGGCAATAAGAGGTGTAAACTGGATTTAACGCTCCATCTATAATCTCTATCTACTGGTTTGCTTCATTTTCGTTTGCTTTCTCTTTATTGTGTTTATTTGAGTTTTTTTTATGTCATTTCTTTTGAGTTTTTTTTTTCAGGTTGTTTCTTTCACCGCAGGTAATATTTTCTAATCTTTGCTTTTAGAGTGGTGGCTTAAAAAGTTGAAGTTCTCTTGAAACGCATTCTGGATCTCTTCAATCCATAGTGGCTGAATAAGGAGGCTAACTTCTAAAATTTTTAGACCCATTCTAACTGACTTATTTTTGTTTGCTGACTTGTTGGACTTTGTTATTTCATGAGTAGGTTTAATTTTATGTAATTTAGAGTTGTTATGTATTTTTGTGTCTTTACCAGTTCTGACTAAAAAAAATGTGAAAAAATCTGAGAATGGCAGAATATGGGGTTTCCTTAACTCTTGAAACGCATTCTCTCCAAATAAATCTATAGTTTATTTATTTCATGTTGTTTGAAGTGTCTTGTTTCTCGTTTTGTTCTTTCATAATAAAGGTATATAGGCTGGAAACCTTAAGTCTGCGGGCTACTGGTCCTAAGGATTGTTGAAATATACAATCTTGACTCAGGTGTAACAACGACACGTACCTCTTTTCTTGCATTTTGTGGGTCGATGATAAGATAATGATTGAATTAAGAATAACTCTTGGAAAATGATAAATGATGCATGGATCTGTGTGCTTGAAATGTTTATTGGTTTCGCTTTGCTTTTGATTCCTTGCGCAACATTGAGCACTGAGCTATTATCACTGAGTTATTTGTTCACTTAGAGAAAGTTTATGTAATTTAAATGGTTCTTCAGATTTCAATGAATTCTAGAACTTGTTTGATGGTCACTCGAGGCGAAATCCTAGAATGTGAAACATTGGGGAAATGATTTAGGCCATCTTTGGACCGTTTGAGCCTTAATAGCCAACCTTGACAGAAATTGATCCCTAGTTTACCCCTTTGAGCCTCCGTAAGCCTTTTTCTTTGTTAACTCACTAAAAGATTTCCTAACCTCAAATGAATTTGTTCCAAACAGTTTATCCCTTACCTATGAGCATGTAGATCATTCACAATTAAATTCTGAGCTATGTTCTGGTATTGGGAAGTTAGATGAGGTTGGGATGGGTCATGAGCAATGCAAGTGAGTTTTATTATATTTGTAAAAAAAAAAAAAGAGAAAAAAATCTGTACTTATCTTCCACGTACTTAAACATTGAGGACAATGTATTGTTTAAGTGTGGGGGAGTGGAATTGCAGTTAAAAAAAAAAAAGAAAAGAAAAAGAAAAGAAAAAGAGTTCTATACCCTTGGATGTTCTTAAAAAGAGTGAAACAACAAAGTGTGGGGGTGTAGTTTCTTTTGTTTTCTACAAAAAAAAAAAAGAAGAAGAAGAGAAGAGAAAAAAAAAGAAGATTGAGTGTTCTAAATAAGTTTGGGGGAGTAACCTGGTGAATTGAAATGAAGTTTTGTTATAGGCTTGAGCTCTACATAGTCTTGAATGATTTATGTGTTTGTGGGTGATTTGAGCCAAATTATTATCCTTTATCATAACTTCACCCAAGCCAAACGTTACAAGCTTAATAAAGTCCTACTTGATCCTTGTTGTTGTGCATGTCTATATTAGTGGAGAGTGACTTGAAAAGCAGGCCTATGGAGTTCATTTATACACACATCTTCAATATTAAACATGATTCATTTTTATGCATAAAATCATCCGGGTTACAAGTGATTAGGTGAGAATGGCTCTACACACACACACTTGAGGAATTGAAATGAAGCGAAACTAAACTTTAAGATAAAAATCTTGATCAAGTGCATTATTTTGAAGTTTTCCTTGGGTTATAATTAAGTACAATCTTTGAGGCCTATTTGCAAGATGAAGCACTTGTGTGTTTTAATTTTTTGTTGATTCTGTTTCGGTTTAGTTTTATTTCACATTATCGTAGTTGCTCGAGGACTAGCAAAGTCTAAGTGTGGGGGAATTTGATAGGTGTCTATTTATGTATTACTTTTATATCAATTCGTCCATGTTTCTTTGCTATATCCTTGGTATTTTTATGTTTTTGTGTGGTTTTGATGTTTGTAGGAGTTTTGGAGCAACTTGCACAAAAATGGAGTAAAACCTTCATTTTCACCTCTGCTAGTCAACCATCTTCTCGGATTTAATTGTATTGATATACAATGAACCCGATGACATATCATATACCGTTGAAAAGCTCTCGAAGTCTACTTTTTGGAGAAATTTACGGTTTATGAATCCATTCAGTGTACCGAAAGTTGTAATCAAAACAATGTGAGAAGTGTAGAAATGGAATTCCACACATCACTGTAGCATGTATAATACGGGACACTGTAGCACGTTACTGTAGCAGAGTATTTAAAAACATTTTAGGGTTTTATTTTCATAACTTGAAGAGGGGAAAACGTGGGAGGAGGCTGCATTTCTGGATTTCTCTCATCCCTTGGAGTTCTTGAAGGAGAAAGAAGATTTTGAAAGAGGAGGAACTACAATTCCAAGAAGATTCATCTACAAAGAAGATTTTCAAAGAATTTGCTAAGTTCTTTCTTTCCTTTTCAATTCTGGAATTTCTCTGTATTGTATTTGTTATTCTGATTGAATATGTGTAACTAAATTTGAATTGGTTGAGGGTGATTTGGTTGGTACATCCATGTTTTTTACAGTGAAACGCCGCATATCTTGGAGCAAAAAGTCTTTATTTTGAATAGATCAGGCTTGGCTAAATAATCTAGCAGTGGTGGTGTCATTGGACGTGCTCCAATAGCAGTCATCGATGAACTCATCCACTACAATTCAATGATCTTCCGATAATGTCCAAAACCTTGTCTACCTGCTAGTTCTTCAAATATTTACTAATTTTAATTTAATTCAAAATATAAATCTAAATTTTTTAATAAAATATTTTAAATGCTGTATAATTTATATTATAAGAAATATAGGGTTAGTCCGGTAATAAAACCTAATTCAGACAATTATGATTGAAAAAATTGATAAAGTTTTACTTTTTCAATTAAGTGATTTATCACCTAAAAAAAGTGCTGAATTTTCAAATAGAAAATTGATGACTAAAGTGTTAAGTGATAAGTGTTGAAAAACAAAGGGCCCCTTAATGTATGACAGTATAAGATCAATTTTCTGTTAAATCTAATGGTCACTCGTAGACGGCAGGGGGCATTTGGGATATTTTTGAAAACACAAGAAGCAATAGGGACTTTCCCAAACCTCATGGGGCAAAATAAAAAATAAACAAATAAAATCAATAGTTTAGCAAATAGAGATTTTGATGGCCGCCTTGGGTTATTTTTTTGTTTGACCCGTTTTGGGGTCTCTTAACTAAATCGAACCCCTTTTTTGGATTTAACTGTTTGAGACCCTTTTGCATGTAAAAAGACTTGAATGCCCTTATTAATGTTAATGTAAGAAAACATCCAAAGCATTCAAACTCTCCAAACTCTTTCGTTTTTACATAAACCGAATGTGAAGTCAATTTGTGAAGGTTCAAAGTGAACAACTTGATTGTTATCTCAACATTAAAGAAGTAAAGGTAATGCTTAAATCATTCATCATGTTCTTGATAAATGTTGTTTTTTAAACTTAGGGGTTTGTGCTACAGTTTGTATTTACACTTTATAGCTTTGTTTTTCATTGTTTTGGTTTGATATCTACCATTATGGATCATGTTTAAGAAAAATAAGTGTTGAAATTGTGAGTTTTTGGTTTAGAAATGTCGTATGTTCACTCATGAGTGAAATTGTTGTGCTGCACGATAGTTTTTGCCAATATGTCGTGCTGCACAACTATTATCTCTAATTTGTCATGCTACACAATAGTTTTTGTCAAGATGTCATGCTGTACGACTATTTTCCCCAATCTATCGTGTTGCATAATGGTTGTTGCCAAACTTTCGTGCTACACAACGGCTTTAATAAAGCTATTGTGCAACCTTTTAAGTTTCAAAAAAATTGGCTAATTTGTGATATCATGTATACTTTCATAAATTTTCTTACATGATAACATCTTTGCTCCCATTATGAGACCATTGTTACAATTTTTACAAATACAAATATTGTTATATATTCATATTCTGAATTAACTGTGTTGTCTTTTATTTACCTTTACGCTATAGTTTAATGGATAATGTATGTTTTCCTATTATGTATAATGGTGAATAGGTGTCCACTAATAGAGAACATTTTTTCAATGGTCGTACAAGCAAATGTGTGACTTTGCCCATATCAACATCCTATGAAGAGTTAGTATGTAAAGTTTTTGAAGTCACTAATAAAAACCACAACGAAGAAATCAAACCTATGCCATTTGTGGGCTCTGTTTTCATTTTTGTTGTTGGGATTGCATCATTGTTCTTGGAGTTATTATGTCATACATTTATTGCCATTTCGTACTGTAACGTAATCTTAATGTTTAACAAAACTACATTTCACATATGTGATGATGTGTTGTTAATGTTTAAATGGTATTGTTATGTTTATTAAAAGCATTACTTGAACGAAGGTTGCATGGGTTGTTATCATTAGTTGGACAAGGAAGTCGTTGAACTTATGCTATTGACTAATTACTTGAAGGAATACAATTTCCATGTAGTGCACGACACATTTTTTCCATTGCGAGATAAATGGGTAATGAACATAGTTATTAAAAAATCGTTGATGTATAATTTTAATCCATTTCAATGTAGTGCAATTTTTTCAGTTTTACATTGTAATAGAACTCCACAAGATGTAACCATTGTATGTAAATATCATATTGCACGACCCTCTCATGCTAGTTCACGACCCTATCATGCAAAGAAATTGCTTTTGGAATTTTGCACAACTTAATGGTGCAAGATGCACAACCATGATATGCAATTTTCGTCAACAACATCAAAAATATTACTATTGTATTAAACGAATATGTTGTGCCAGTTCATGACCTCTTCATGCAAAAAGTTTGCTTTTGGGATTTTGCATGACTTCATCATGTAATTCGCACGACATGGTCATGCATATATGCAAGTATGTTTAATTTAATTTCCTTATAATCATTGTTATTTTTCTAATGATTAACTTATCATTGTAAGCAATGAAATTTTGCTTATGGTTTTGAGGCCCAGTGATGATAATCAGAGGCAATAATCAAAAGCCTTTCCTGACTTGTAAGAACATTGAGATTCAACATTGAAGTGAGATAGAAAGTCAAGTAGGCGTATAATCGGTGCGGTACCCTTTTTTTTGGGTGGGGGGGAGGGGGGTGCGTAATTAGTCAAGACCTTACAAATTATGTCTGCTTGACGCATCGTGGATCGGCCTTCGCAATAAGGTTGTTTTGGGGGTTGGAAGGCCCCCCCTCTCGAGGGTGCAGGAGCAGTGCCCCCGACCTGAAACGGTATGCATCAAAATTAAGGTTGATGCCTATAAGCTAGGGTTGGCGCCTCTAGCATTATAGGTGCATGCCTCTAGGAAGAAGTGATGCCTATAACCTCTAAAACCCTAGTGACACCTTTAGTTGGAGGTGCGCGCCTATAGCCTTACAAGTGCATGGCTATAGCTACAGTTTCACATCGAAAAAAGAGCTCATTTTCAGGCTCTTGAGAGCCTATATAAAGGAGCTCAACCCTTGGTTCTTGGCAAGCAGTTTTAAGGTGTAAAAATACCTAAAAACTCATATTTTGATTAATTCTAAATATTTTCTAAAACTATCTTCAGTATAGATATTTCTCGATGTTTTTCTTGATGTTCTTGGCATCCTCTAAAGAATTCTGGGATGTCGGTGCTAGTAAAAGATTCAACTTCGAGACTAAATTCGGAATTTGGTAAAGTTTTCTGAGGGCCTCCTCTTTAGTTTAAATATTTTGTTTAGATTAGTTTGCAATGATTAGGTATAATTAGAAATTATTATGTCATGGTTAGTTTAGGATTACTTTTGTCAATTAGTAGTTAATTGTCATGTTTATTTAGGATTAGTAGTAATTCGCCAAGCTTAGTTGAGGATTAGTTTAGTTAATTAGTAGATTAATTGTCATGATTAGTAGTTTAATTAAGCATGTTTAATAGTTAATTGCATAGTTAATTAGTCAGTAATTAGCAATTAATTATGTGGTTAGCTACTAGTCTAATTATGTATGGTTAGTAGATAATCCTATAATTAGTTAGTCAATGATTATGCCATGATTGTGGGTTTATTTATGAAGCATGCGATGATTAGCAAACAAGTATGTGATATTTAATCACTAGTTATGCAGATATTATCTAGTTGATGATCAATGTCTTATCTAATTTTAGTTCTGCCTATTTAAATTGTGCTTATTAATACTTTTATGTGATGATGAAGGGATGAATTGAGACCCCTCTATTTTGTAATAATTTACTTTTCGTTGTAATATGAAATTGTTGCAATCCTCAATCACTTCCCTAATGTTTGATGAAAATGTAATCAGTTCCCCTCCTCTTTCTATGAATACATATAAACTGTCAATACCTCACATGTAATAAAAAGATAAAAGTGGTTGTGTGCATAATAAAACTTAGGATCCAGAAAGGGTAATATTGGTGATTTTAGAATCTAGAACTCAGTAAACTCATAGTGGAGGCTGGATTAACTTCCGGGTGGGTGTAACCCGTACTTGACTCCCTGAATTCATCTATAAAGGGGTGATGAGCAGTTAGGTTCGAAGCTAGGGATCGGTTGCTGTCATCCAAATTTTCCCATGGTTATTTACCCAGGTGGCGACTCCGACTCATTCTCCGGGGCTTGGTCTCTATGACCTAGTTTGTACGGCCCTTCGGATGCCCGAAGGGAAGCCCACGTAGGGAACTAATTGCAATTGTGGTCGCTCACAATCATATATGAGATCTACTTTGTATTTATTAACATATGGACCATTAACATCCAATCATTGCTTTAGGTTAACCATTAACATATGGACCATTTCACTCTTCACATACAGAGTCCATAAGTGATAATTCGATACGTGTTAGTTGTCCGTGATTTGAATTGGCTTCATCATGAATAATTGTTAGTTGCTCACGATAACTTTTGAAAAAAAAAAAAAGCTAGTCAAAATTGGTTATAATATTATTCAATTACTTATTCAAGTACTAAAATATTGAAGAAATGCTAGTTAATATTACTCAATTACTCATTCAAGCAAATCAAAGACATATCCACAAATCTATTACTGATGCGTTCGAAACTAGCAAGTATACTAGTCGCACAAGTAATAAAGTGATAAGTAAGATATCGTTCCCACGAGGATTGATTCTAATTGAATTTGTTATTTCCAGCAACAATTAACTAAATGGGGGGTTTTGTTGGTTGATTAACTAGATGAAAAATTGAATACGACGGTAATTAATGAATAACACAATACAAACTTAATTGAAATGGGAATTAATCAATGATAGAAATCTGGTTAAGGGATCATTCTCTGCCACAAGATATGGATTTGCGAATTAATCATAGAATTGTCATCCAATTACACCATTGAAATTATCAACCGTAGATAACAACAAGCTCTGTTATCCCAATCTTTCCTTACTGTGTTGTTAAATAAAACAAGCTCTTTATTTAATCTCTATCCATTAAACAACCTAGAACAAGCTCTCTGAGTTTAATTCAATGGATGCATTATGATAAGAAAGATAGGTTGATCTAAGCAATAAACACACAAGCTCGGATTATTTAACTTAGGTATATTCTCCAATTGTAATCTCTGATCACAATTTTGCTACTAATGATTAGAAATTCAAGACAATTACGGATCAAGATTCTAATCTAGCAATAGACAATATCCAGATTATATTCAGTTGGCCACCCAAATACAATCAGCAAGTAATCATAAGCATTAAACATGGGAAAATACAAGCAACTTCAATTAGAGAATTGGATAATAACTTCTTGCACAATCAAATCACAAAAACCATATCAAGGGCTTTGAAATCACCCTCAACCAATTCAGATTTAGTTACACATATTCAGACATAATACAAATACAATACAATATGGAGACATTCCAAAAAATGAAGGGGAAAGGGAAAACTTAGCAAATTTGATGAAAATCTCTTAAGATTGTAGTTCTTCCTCTTTCCAAGCCTTCTTTCTCCTTCAAGAACTCCAAGAGATGAGAGAAATCCAAAGATGCAGCTCCTCCACGTTCTCCCCTCTTCAAGTTATGAAAATAAAACCCTAAAATGAGTTTAAATACTCTGCTACAGTAACCTGCTACAGTGTCCCGTATTATACATGCTACAGCGATTTGTGGAATTACATTTCTATACTTCTCACACTGTTTTGATTACAACTTTTGGTACACTGAATGGATTTATAAACCGTAAATTTCTCTAGAAAATAGACTTCGAGAGCTTTCCAACGGTATATAATATGTTATCCGGTTCATTGTATATCAATACAATTAAATTCAAGAAGATTTTTTTTTGAAAAAATTACTATTCACATAAAAAGAAAATTGATTGTACAAAATACGAGGGGCATACCCCAAGAAGAGTACTTAGTACTCACAAATCCAAAAGGAAGAAAAACGAAGCCTAAAGGCCTCAAACAAAAAGCGAGATGGTTGACTAGCAGAGGTGAAAATAAAGGGTTTTACTTCACTTTGGTGGAAGTTCCTCCAAAACTCCTACAAACATCAAAACCACACAAAAACATAAAAATACCAAGGATTATAGCAAAGAAACATAGATAAATTGATATGAAAATGATACATAAATGGACACCTATCATTACAAATATTGGGAAGAGTTCCATGAATAAGATATGTCTTAACAGTATCCATTCTAATGTGAATACGTTAAACTATATTACGGATTATACATTATGTCAAAAATGATATATTTTGTCGTGGTTTAGAAACTCATTTCCATGATCTTGTATCAAACATATCGATAGCGAACTCCTTCCTTTAGTTTCGGGCTTTATCTTCATCACCTATATCTTCCATTTAGTCACCGATAATCAAACAATGGAGATAAAACATAACAAAAACTCCACATCTCCACTACCAAAAAAAAAAAAATCATTATTGTTAGTTGCTTGTTCACGATAACTTATCTAAAAAGATAATAAGTTTGTTGTTTGATGAAATGACACCTCATGTGTTGTTGGGAAACAACTACATTGTGTCATATACCAATAATACTCAAAAAATGGAAACAAACTAATCATCATTTACTCGTGTCAAACAAACAACTTTAAACATCATTTCCTCCACAAAAAATTATTCCAAGTACTATTAAAAGACCCACCAATCATCATTTTCATTTCTCTATATTAGCTTCAACCACCCCTTTCGTTGGATCAATTATAATATAAATTAATAATAACGCAAACATATCAAAGACAAAAAGCATTAAATTAAGTTACTAATTTCTAATTCTTTCACTTAATTTTGTAGTCTACACTTTGTCTTCTTTTGTTGATCTAGGGAGTAAACTTGTTAAAAGGTGACAGGGTTTAGCAATGGTATTACGTGAAACTAGTTTAAATCCTGTTAAAGACTTCTTTTTTTCTTCTTTGATTAAAAGAAGAAGAGTGATTGACAAAAAGGAATGACAATTATGGTTCACTATATTCAAAAGATTTAAAAATATTTATTTTCACATTAAGATTAAAACAAATTAAAATAGAAAACCAAC
The DNA here is from genome assembly GCA_013180625.2 of Boswellia sacra. Taxonomy (NCBI): domain Eukaryota; kingdom Viridiplantae; phylum Streptophyta; class Magnoliopsida; order Sapindales; family Burseraceae; genus Boswellia; species Boswellia sacra. The sequence goes on along the minus strand of SNVD02007980.1, from coordinate 2,509 downwards.
CTGTTTCTTGTTCAATAAAGTGTTGATATTAAAATAGATAGCCATCATGAATTCCTCCCCTCATACAAGAGTTAATTGAAATTGTTAGAGAATAATTTTCATTGATCCAAGATTAAATAAAGATAATTCTCAACATTGAAAGGTACAAGATTAAGCAATATTACATGAGAATTATTTCCCATAAAGTAATATAAGCTTATAAAATACGATAATTGTTTTTCAAGGGAATCAAGATCCAACACATTAACTCATAAGCCAATTTATGAATCATAGATACACATCACAATCAGAAAATTATTGTAGAAGGCCTTTAAGTTTTAAAATTCTTAATGAAAAACTGAGACAATTAAATTTTTCTAGTTCTATAACATGCATTACCGTATATTTCAAATTTATGAGTGGTTTATAATTTCGCACAAGGAACACCTTCACAAACCCACAATTAATAGCCTCAAACAAATAACCTATGAACTCCCTTTCAGGTTGACCAACTAAATTTATCTGCCCACCTTCAACTTAAAATATTTGTGTTCCATGACACACACAGAAATGTCTGAAAGTATAATAAAGAAAAATGCAAAAATATGATCAAAGTTTCACACAAAGCTCCCATTAAGAAATTAAAAAGAAACTAAACTCAGAAGCACTAGTTTTATCTAATTAAAATACCGAATCCTCCAATCAATCATGTTTCCTGGTATATTTTAGCAATGCAAAACCATTCAAAGACAGGCTGATATAAATGTGTTAGACTTGCAATGCATTACAGAAGCTACTTGGATAGTATTAGAGGTAAGATCAAACCTATAGATCCTTATAATAAACTAGAATTAGACCAACAACCATATATGACAAAAAGGTGCACTACAAACGAGAATTTGCACATGACTTACTTGAGAAAAAAGCCTCCTTTGCTGTCTCAAGTGGAAGAAATTCAAATTGTTTAATCAAGTCTTCAAGGATTCGGAAGTGCAGCAAAAGCATCATCAAGAAAACAAGCTTGCAGCCAAAGCTATTATAGTAAATTTGAAAACAAATTAAGCATACCAAGAAAGCAACGGAGTCGATAAGTCAAAAGGTGGCAAAGGCGAGTAGCGATGAGACAGAGGAGGTGAGAAGAGGCAACGTTGGAATCGAGAATAGGCAGATGTGAGAAGCGAAGAGACGGCATCGGAGGTGACAAGCTGCAGAGGTGAGAAGCGAAGATGCAGGTGGCTTTCGTGTATTATATCGTGATTTTTGCACAAATATGGATTAACATGGGTTTGTTTTCTAATTTTGTTATTTTTATAATTTTAAGGTATTTTAATATTTTGATTGATAAAAAGAGTTAGGAGTAGTTAAATTAAAAAAGGGGTTTACATATATAGTTAAATATAGAGTTAATAAACGGTGTAAGGGTTTATATGGTGAAAATTTTGCCGTCCTTTTATACAGCGCTGTGGTCAAACTTTTCTCTTATCTTTCTTTTTCTTAGGAAGTCCGGGTCAAACCGAGCAAAAGGGTGTGGGCTGGATTACCTCCGTCTCCGTCTGTTACTATGAAGAGTAGACTATAATAACAATAATAATAATAATTATTATTATCATCATCATCCAAGTGAAAATGGAGTGCGCATTACTGGGAAATTTTGGTAATACATTTTTGGTGAATCTATCGAGGGTGAAGATTCAAACGAGAAGGGGAATAGGAACCCACAAGTTTTGCTCTTTAAAGCCTATGCTTTCAGTTTCACCATTGCTTGCTAAACCTAATCATTCTCCTTCTTCGGAGGTACCTCCCCGTTATTTATAATTTTGTTTTTTTGGTTGATTACATGGTTGAATGTTTCATTTCATTTGTCTGACCAAACTTCAATTCTTTGTTCAAAGTTGCACGTAGAACTCTAGATAATATGAAAATCATTTACTAATGCCTTGACGGAAGCAATATGTACCAAGTTTCAAACTATAGGAGGTTATTTCATTTGTTACGAGAAGAATTCAATTCTAAACAATGCCAACTTCTGGGTTTTCTCGATATCTTTTAAATTGTGTTGGTCGATTCAAAAAAGATTCATTCTACTTCTGGGTGCGTACACATAAAAAAATAAAATAAATAAGAACCTGAAATTTCAAAGTTTCATGAAGGAACTTCTTGTCATGTATGCTTCAAAGTAGAATCATGGTGACAATGAATTTGTTGATACTTTCTGATGTAAATTATTCTGATTAGGTTTACGGCAGAATTTATGGCAATAGTTAGACATGAAACTTTCTGGGTTTCAGTTCTTTCTTTATGACCATGAGTGCCACCATCGCAATTTTTCAGGTAGCTAATGAAAAACAGGGAAGTTCAACTGGTTCTGGTTTTGGTTTTGAAGAATTAGATTGGCCTTCTCCTGATGATGAAATCCCGTTTTGGAAGAATAAATTTCCTTCCAGGGATGTGAGCCCAGAAATTCCCGCTGTCAGAGACAAGGATTCCAATCTCATGCACGTCATTCATGTCACAGCTGAAATGGCGCCTA